>CM064546.1:40669964-40762190 GCA_032716605.1 Paralithodes platypus
GTACAATACGACTGGTCGACGGTGAACGTCTATGCTGAAACCAGAAGGGATGTTGAGTTTAATAAAGATTAGAGAATGAGAAAGGAGAAGTCGAGAGAGAGAGATAGTATGCAAAGTAGCGAGTATGGGGGACAGAATTGCAAAGGATGTAGGTGATACGCGTGTCAGGCAAGCTCTGAGGAAGGAACTCCTCGGGACCCCTCCAGGATCACACACAAAGGCATGGTGGTCAGCCAATCACAGGCTGCTATGTCACCAGGCAGCAGGGCCTGCAGAAGGCGCCAGGAACCACCAGCCAATCAAGAGGCGTGAGACGGCACGCGCGCGAGCCTACAAAGCGAGGGGGGAGGCAGCACATGTATACGCACGCACACACTACCACCCCACTGCCTATATTATTCTCTCTCCTTAACTATATACAATGCATCCTATGCTCAACTCATGATATAAAATGCTTCCCGTTGTCACAGACGAAAATAAAGACCTCCACGGGACTGTCTGTAACAACACTAACACTATGAAAGAAAGAACAACATTGTAGATAGACTGTAGCCAAATACCTTGCCCCGGCGAGTGCTAGCGAGTGGCCAAGCGAGCGGCTGAGACCACATGGCGTTCTGCCACGCTGCAGGCGTCACACTATTAAGCAATATTGCCATGGTCTTATGTAGTATATATGAATGTATCGTATATATTAATATAATATAGAGCAACCTAGATGCGGTACGATGATTTGGGCTCCTGGCGTTTGCCAAGGCAGCAAGGTGTGACTCTGAGGAAGAGAGAGCAGAGCCTTCACGAACACCGACCAGTTAACATCTATTTTCCGCCTTCAGTTGATCGAGCTATTGTGCTTCTAATCACAATACACTGACAGCAATACAAACTGCTACACCATCACGACGCTCTCATCGACGCCATGACTGACTGACAGATAAGCATAATATTCATGTTCATTCCCATGTAATCATTTATTCTTTCTTTCACTTGACTCTAGTCTCGGACCGGTGTCTTGCCTCCCCAGTGTCCGCCATAATGGGTAAACTCACGTGGAACTATTGGCGAGTTAATTCCTCACAAATATTAACCCTTATAACCTTACCCTATATATAAATTGATTATGTGAGACCTTTGGATATAAATTAGCTTGTTTCAGATTGAATTCAATCTAGATATGGAGTAGTTTTAATTTAGATTGATTTGATTTGATTCATTATAGCTTAGTAATATTTAACTTTCATTGACAGTTTACCACATTGGTGCCCAGACCTGGGAATTAGCTACCAGTAAGGGATTTTTAAGGCAATGAGCAAGGGGACATATAACAGGATGCAGGAACAACTCTATCATAATCTGGTAGGACTAGCCAAGCGGTGGATAGAGCCGGAATGCAGGGTCACATCGTTGCACCTGCCTAAGTCCTGCATCCCACCCATCATCTTCCCCAATAATTTTCTTTTAAATTTCAGACTTCCTGTGACATATGACCTGACCTAACATTTTTTCTTGTTCAATATGACCCTTTAGTAGGTATTGCTATTTTGTGTACTATTTTTTCTCCATAACATAGAAGTCCACCGGTCGGCGTCTCTTAACTAGACTACTATTTTGCCGTTGTTTTTGTAACATTTAGATACATAGCCTATAGGCTTACATGCAAAATGAGTAAACAGGAAGAGACACCGTCGGGTGGGGTGCTGATCAAAGCCCCTAAAAATCAAAGGGCAGGACTTCGGGGAGTATTCAATAATTTGGGCTAATTGTAGACGTCAACACTTTCATCACTACTGCTGACCTCGAGGAATTGGAAGCTAGATTAGACAACGTCCAGGCTACCCACGGTCGTATTATGGCTCTGAGTGAGGTGATTGTGCCAGGCATGACAGAGGAGGAAGAGATAGTTACAGAGTGTGATAATCGCGCCCTCTATGATAAACCTGTCTTTAGAGCGAAGCACATATTACAGCGTGCTGTCGCAAGTAAGAAGGGAGGCGAGAATGAAGCCCATAGAAGGGCTGACCCAAAACACACTGTACACCTCCCAAAGCTCAATCTTCCTACATTTGGGGGCAAATTGACTGAGTGGTTAGCTCTTTGGGATGTATTTCGGTCTACAGTTCATGAATCCTCTTTGGATAATGTCCGCAAGTTTCACTACCTGAAAGGACAAATGGAAGGAGAGGCCTTACATTTGATAAGAGGGTTTTGAAGTAGTGGGTGATAGTTATCTTGAGGCAGTACAATTATTAAAGTCCACATACGGGGATCAAGAGCAGTTGAAGATGGCCCATGTCGTTGCCTTGTTAAAGCTCGCAGAACCACAGTATAAGGTTGAGGAGTTAGCAAATTTTAGGGCAAATATGGAGTGCCATACTCGATCGCTAGACACCCTAGGACTCACCACACAGGAAATGATAGTCATTATCTTACGTCAGAAGCTTCCTATGGCAATACTTGACAAGGTTAGATCATTTGATCTGGGGGAGTTCAAAACTCAGTTCAGTAAGGAAATTAGCAATCTACAGTTGAACAAAGGGAGAATGTATGTGTCGGGAGGGAGGGAGAATGTGGAGATGAGGGGAACTGTAAGCATGACGGTGGGGACTAAAGAAAAGAAAGAGGGTACGTATAAGAAACCTGCTCAGATTCTATGTAAGCTATGTAACAACAAACATAAATGGAGTTTCTGTGTAAAATACCCAACAAATGAGACAAAACTAGCACAGGCGAAAAGATTGAAGCTATGTGTAGGTTGTCTAAGTAAGGAACATGGTAAGCAGGGACAATGTACTGCTACATACTTAAGACCCTGTCGCCACTGCAAAGGACATCACTTTGATAAGTTGTGTCCAACAGCAGATAAAGTCAAAGACATCAAAACAGAGGGTACTACAACTTTGACACTAACTAGCACGCAAGACACCACTATATTGCCCACAATACCTTCCCATGGAAGGTAACGACAGTAACAAAGTTTGTCGGGTACTTCTAGATCAAGGGTCTCATCGTTCCTTTATAAAGAGGTCCGTCTTAGTGGGACTGAAGCACCGAATCGTAGGGGCTGAGATTCTTCGATTGCAGGGCTTCACAGGGGTTACTGACAAACAAGACTACGAGATAGCGGAGATTTAATATTTCTACAGTAAAAACCGGTACTTTATGACATGTATCGTAGTAGACACCCTACCAGAATATGTATCTGTAGGAGTGAAGAAGGTGGAACACGCATTACGTAGCAAATTACTTGTCAGATCCCATGGGAAATCAGAGTGAGGTGCATGTTCTACTTGGTGTGGATCATTATAATGATTTAGTATACCCTGGATTTAAAAAGATGTGTGGTGTAATTTTAATCCCAACTAAATTTGGATATTGCATGAGCGGAAAGGTGCATACTACACAGTCAAATGTCCTGGTCGACACGGTCTCGATATATAGTCAATGTAACCGCGGCAGGTAAATACAGGTAGGGGTGGGAGGGGGGCAAGGGGGAGCCACAATCTGTCCCCATCTCGCGCGCTCATACCCCAGCAGCGACTCACGGCGCTCAGCTGATCACCACACCGCCAGACGTATGATGAACAGTAACAGGAAAATATGTATAGTGTGCGATATTGGATTCAACAAAAGGAGTACAACTTCACAATGTAGTAGTTGTAATGAAACAGTGCACGATCGATGTACTTACGTTACTAGCAGAAAAGAAGTGGAATGCGATAAATGTAGGGAAGTAGATATTAAAGGTCCTAAAATCATTTGTGAAATATGTGAATCACTCATAACAAGAAAACAAAGGATCCTAAACTGTGTTAAATGTAAAACTGTAGCTCACATGAAGTGCATCTCTAAGAAGACCAACAGTGAAGAACGAGTATTCCTATGTAACATGCGTGCCTTGCATTCATTACCGAATATTAATGTAAATGAACCAAGTACTAACAACTCGGAATCAAGCCAGGACACATTCAAAATCAAAGATGAATACAGAGTGTTCACCAACAAAGGGCTCCATCTTATCCACATTAACGCCAGATCAATGTACCATAAATTGTCAGAAATAAACTTGTTAGCTAATAAGGCCAAAGCTTCAATAATTGCAATCACAGAAACCTGGCTGGATTCAAGTATAAACGATGGTGAAATAAACATTCAAGGTTTCAACATGGTTAGGAATGATCGCAATAGGCAAGGGGGAGGAGTATGTCTGTATGTAAAATACAACCTCACACACACAACTAGGACCGACCTCCATGTAGAAAATCACGAAGCTCTGTGGATCGACCTACACCTGCCGAGGACAAGACTCATCACAATTGGGGTGTGCTATAGGCCACCAGACGACACACAATTCTTGACCAAATTTGAACGAACTTTGTCATCGCTAGACCCTCGGAATGAATCCATTATACTAGGGGATTTTAATCTGTGTTACAAACAACGAAATAATAGGCTTGTACGAGAATATAGCCACATACTGACAATGCACAATCACAAGCAACTCATCACAACCCCCACACGTATCTCTGAGAACACTGCCACAATATTAGACCACATAAACTGTAACAGAGAGGACAAAATATCCCAATCAGGGGTTATACAGACTGGGATAAGTGATCACCACATATTGCACACGGAAAACCACACAAATTACCCTAGAGAATCACAAGGTTATCAAAAGAAGGTCACTCAGAAACTACAACAAAGAAACATTTCTGGACATTTTATGGAATACAGACTGGTCTCCAGTGTTTGGAAGTACTGTACAAACGTTGATGACGCATGGGTTGGCTTCAGAACCATCATCACAAACATCCTAGACGAAATAGCTCCTGTGAAAGACATACGAATTAAAGCAAGGTCAGACCCATGGATCAACAATGACATACTACACCATCTGGAACACAGAGACAATCTGTTAAAAAGGCTAGTGAAACATAGACAGGATCAAGGTCTGAAACATGAGTTCAACAGGGCCAGGAATAAACTAAGTAGAAAAATCAAATCAGCGAAAGCTAATTATTTCCACAATAAGGCAGAGGAATATCAGAATAACTCAATGGAGGCACTTAAAAACAACAGGCTACAGCAACAAGGCAAGGGATTCATCTAACACTAATATTGCTCTCAACATTAATGATCAGGTTTGCCACGATAAACGACAAATGTCAACACTTTCTTCACCTCCATAGCAAACACACTTGCACAGAACCTACCGCAACCTCGCAATAAATACGACAACAACGGCCACCTTTCGAAATTTCTACAGAGAAAAAGGCATACACCCGAACACATTTGGATTGCAAAATGTTACACCAAAATACACTTTTGACGAGCTCTCTAACCTAAATGTACATAAAAGCATAGGACCAGACAAAATTCCTGCCAAATTTCTACGAGATGGAGCCATTGGTATAGCAGGTCCCCTAACCCACATAATCAACCTGTCAAATAACACCAACACTGTACCTGCTGAACTGAAGGAAGCTATTGTAACCCCTCTATTCAAGAAAGGAAATAAACTAGAAGTTGGCAACTACAGACCAGTTAGCATATTATGTATTGTATCTAAAATTCTTGAAAGAGCGGTATACACCCAAATTGAACACTACCTCAAAGAAAATTATCTATTTTATAAGTTTCAATCAGGTTTCAGATGCATGTACTCGACTGACTCCTGTCTCATCCACTTAACAGATCACATTCGTAAATAAAATTGTAAAGGTAACTACACCGGTATGGTTCTTCTTGATCTACAAAACGCGTTTGACACAGTAGACCATGATATCCCATGTAATAGACTACAAGAAATGGGCATTGAGTCTGTGAACTGGTTTAAATCTTATCTTAGTGGTAGAACACAAAGAGTCAACATTGATGATAATATATCTGATCCTATGCCAATTAACTGTGGGGTCCCGCAGGGAAGCATCCTGGGTCCCTTACTCTTTCTCTCTGTTATGTGAACGACATGAAACTGAGCATCTCGTGTAAATTATTACTGTATGCTGACGACAGCGTGCTTCTGGTTTCAGGAAAAGACCCAATAAGTATTGCCGCTTCACTTTCCAAAGAACTAGAATCATGTAGTGAATGGCTAGTGGACAATAGACTATCTCTTCACCTGGGCAAGACGGAAGCCATCTTGTGTGGGACAAAATGCAAACTGAAAGACATTGTGGGCTTCTTGGTCAACTGTAATGATATTCCTATAACAACAGTGTCACAAGTTAAATATCTCTGACTAAAACTGGACTCGAGTTTGTCAGGTGAAACAATTTTGGAATCTATCCTGTGTAAGTGTAGAACACTTATAAAATACCTGTATAGACAGGTGGGATGCTTGCCAGCGGCGACCAAAAAGACCCTTTGCCAAGCGCTTGTTCAATATCATTTTGACTATTGTGTCATCCTGGTACTCTGCATCATCTAAATCAGCACAGCACAAACTTCAGGTCACTCAAAATAAAATAGTTAGGTTCATGCTGAACCTAGAACCCAGATAACATGTTGGCTAGGAACAACTTCAGTCACTAGGTATGCTTAATGTCTCTGACAGGGCCAAACAAATCAGGCTCACTAATGCCTTCAACATTTTCTATGACAGAGCTCCAGAGTATCTTAAGAGTTATTTTGTTAAAGCAAATGAGAGGAGTGGACATAATACAAGAAACAGGATGTTTAATTTTAAGGTCCCGAGAATACAAGGACAGGGTAAGCAAACATTTTTCTTTACTGCCATCAAAGACTGGAACGACCTACCCCAGTCAGTCCGTGAAAAGAGAACACTGTATTCCTTCAGACGTAGCCTGAAGGAACACCTGAACCGGACAGCTGCGAGAAGGGAGCACCAAGCTTATGTCTACTACTAAATACGACATAAGAGATAGGCAAACCAAACTGAAATGATTACTGATTACGGATTACTGATATTTACCAGAGGATGTAAGGTATCTTAAAATAATTCCCTAGAAATACTTTCTCTAAAGTATCTATTTCTTTTATCCTCCCTTTATCCCCAGCTAGCCTAATCCCACAAGGACCCCAATGGAAATACGCCTAACGGCCTTATTGGGCTATCCTTAGTTGGAATTATGCAAAGCTGGTACATGTCATATTTGTAACATACTATGTGGTACCAACTCTGTAAATTGCTAACTGAATAAATATTATTATTATTATTATTATTATTATTAGAGGAGTTGGGAAGGGAGGATTCCCAACCTAGTGACCCTAAGAAGACTGCCGAGTTCGACCTGGAACGACTGTGGAGATTGGATCACATAGGCATTAATCCTATGGAGACTGATTATGACTCGGAAGTTGCGCTGAAAAGGTTTGACGAGTCTGTGAGCTACTGTGCCTCAAACAAGCAATATAAAGTTAGTTTACCCTGGAAGAACAGTGAGATAAGCCTGCCTACCAACTATGGTTTGGCATTAGGTCGCTTGCGCGCATTACAGCGTAAATTGTCTAACGAACCGAGCATGCGCCAGGCGTATGACGATGTATTTAGGAGTTATGAAGATAGGGACTTTATTGAGAGAGTCGATATCAAGGAACCGATTAAGAAAGGTAGGGTTCACTATCTGGCCCATCATGGGGTAAGAAAAGACAGCGTCACCACACCAATACGGGTGGTGTATGACTGTTCTGCCCACAAAGGTCAACTACCCAGTCTAAATGACTGCCTGCTGACAGGTCCGTCCATGGTGTAGGACCTGTCCCAACATCTATTGCGGTTTAGGCTAGGGAAGTACGCATATACCAGTGACATCGAGAAGGCATTCTTGATGGTCAAGCTAAAGGAGGAAGATAGAGATGTTACCCGCTTTCTTTGGTTCAGCGACAGAGGAGGTACGGAATTATGGGAGGGAGAGAGGAGGTATGGAATTATGGGAGGGAGAGAGGAGGTGTGGAATGATGGAGGGAGAGGAGGTGTAGAATGATGGGATGGAGAGAGGAGGTGTGGAATGATGGTAGGCAAAGGGAGAGAGAGAGGAGGTGTGGAATGATGGGAGAGAGGAGGTGTGGAATGATGGGAAGGAGAGAGGAGGTGTGGAATGATGGGAGGGAGACAGGAGGTGTGGAATGATGGGATAGAGAGAGAAGGTGTGGAATAATGGGAGAGAGAGAGGAGGTGTGGAATGGTGGGAGGAGAGAGGAGGTGTGGAATGATGGAGGGAGAGAGGAGGTGTGGAATGATGGGAAGGAGAGAGGAGTTGTGGAATGATGGGAGAGAGAGGAGATGTGGAATGATGGAGGGAGAGAGGAGGTGTGGAATGATGGGAGAGAGAGGAGGTGTGGAATGATGGGAGGCAGAGAGGAGGTGTGGAATGGTGGGAGGAGAGAGGATCGAGGTGTGGAATGAATGAGGGAGAGAGGAGGTGTGGAATGATAGGAGGGAGAGGGAGTTGTGGAATGATGGAGGGAGAGAGGAGGTGTGGAATGATGGGAGGGAGAGCGGAGGTGTGGAATGATGGGAGAGAGAGAGAGGAGGTGTGGAATGATGGGAGGGAGAGAGGAGGTGTGGAATGATGGGAGGGAGAGAGGAGGTGTGGAATGAAAGAGGGAGAGAGGAGGTGTGGAATGATGGGAGGGAGAGAGGAGGTGTGGATTTTCCGTCAATTTTGACAAGCAAATGTTGTCTGACTGATTGAAAATATAAATCCAATATGAAGGAAATTAGTTATCGTCAATTTCATCAAAGCTGGTGCGATAATGGATTTTTCACCTTTTGATTTATCAGCGATTATTATGTTTTTATAGCCAAAGTTATTGTTAATTACGAAAACCTGGCAATGATATGATGCAGATCTAGAGTAATTGTTACATATTTCCGTTAGTTATCGATACATGAGCTGCTAAGGGAGTCAAATATCCGCCAAGTTAAAATTATTATGAGTATTTAATATACCCATTTGACTCCTGACACCAAACACCTCCCAATGAAAATAATGAAAGCCTGTGATCCTACCGGGATTCGAACCTGGGTTACCACATACAAATCTTAAACACTACAACCATTACACCATTACAGCAAATTAAGTCATAAGAAGAGGGAAAGACTGATTCTGGGAGAGAGTTAGAGAGCTCAGCTGTTGAATAATAGAAAGACTGAGAGAAATGTTTCACTCTTGGGTTGGAGAGTTGCACAAAGTAGGGGTGGGTTTGTGTTGCAAGATGGGCACCACGTACCCTACGTAGAGAAGGTGGTATACACTGGGAGAGCTCTGAGGAACACTGATAATTGTAGTAGCGATAGAATAGCGAGAGAGGTGCAACATTGCGGCGAAGAGAGAGAGAGATTGCAGAGAGTTGGTGAGTGGACGGGAATTAATGATACGAAAGGCCTTCCTTTCTACTTTGTCTAGAAGTGCTGTGTGAGAGGATCCTCCCCACACATGTGAATACTGGATATTATTCTAATCATGTACTGTACCCAACTGCACTACGAATAGCCTAGTCATCCTAAAGCTTAAGTTAAAGGAATATACAACATACTCTACCTTCGATCTAGTTGCCGATGCCAATGCGAAAGAGCCTCAAAATAGTATGAGAACAAACTTACTAAACGAAAAGTACCGGAAATTGTACCTAATATGCCATGGCCTTAACCCCCATGAGGATCATAACGCGTTTTGACATTTTAATATTATTATTATTATTATTATTATTATTATTATTATTATTATTATTTTTATTATTATTATTATTATTATTATTTTTATTAATATTATTATTATTATTATTTTTGTTATTCGAATCCTGGTGGATCACATATATGCTTTCATTAATTTCATTGGAGGTGTTTGGTGTTGTGGTGAAATTAATAAAACGTAGAATATGAGAGGTGTTCATTCTGGCTATTACTAGATGATTTGATACATTTAGGAAGAATTTGTGGACATTAAAGGGGTAAAGACTGTCTCCATGATTAAAACTCTGACTTCCATATATCCTTCCTAATCTAAGTAAAATCGTCTAGTGGTAGCCAGAATAAACTCTCATGACGCGTCATGATCCTCAAGGGGCTATGACGTATTTATTTGGTAATTTATGTATTTTTTTAAATATTTCTTTTAGTTTCCTCCCTGGACCTCCATCAAGCTTATAAAAGCACCCGCCCAAGACCGTCCTTTAAGAAAAATGCGTACATTTTATTATAGAACAAAATTTCGGCCGAAGGCCGGTTCCTCTTAAAATATAGGCTCACTATCTATCGCCAGGAAAGTATCGACACCTAAATGATACGAAAAGTCTTAATCTTGACAATGCAATGGGGCGAAAGGTCTTAAATTCGCCAAACTAATGGGCCGAACGTCTACAAATCTGAAAACGAATGGGCTTAACATGAGGAAGGAGGGGGACCAGAAAAACGACCCCTCTCCCCTTTATCTCTCTCTGGACGCAGGTGGACTGGCGCAGGTAGGAGGGGAGTAGGGAACACCATTATATAAAGACAACTATCTCCCTTCTCGCTATCACTCCAGTCGATAGCACTGTTCAATAGGGTCTCGTCTCTCATTCACTTCCAGTAAGTATAGTTGCCTACATAAGTTATGTTCCTCTCCGTGATCTTATACATGGAAATATAATGCGCAGGTAGGAGGGGACACCATTTTATAAACAAACCTCTCTCCCTTCTCGCTATCACTTCAGCCGATATCACTGTTCAATAGGGTCGTGTCTCTACTTCCTTTTCAGTAAGTACAGGTGCCCAAATAAAGTTATGTTCCTCTCAGTGATCATATGCATGGAAATATTTGGCGCATGATTGAAATTTGAGTGTAGTTCTTATGCAGTGGTTAACTCATCTGCTTAGTCAACTGATAATTAACAGAAACCACACTCGTAATTCATTCATACTGGTTTTACATTCATACATAAGATCATGACAAAAAACATAACTTATATACATTGTACATATAGTGTGTGCGCTATAAGGAATATCCGTAAGATTAAGGGGGTACTGCTTGGTTTTCAATCTATATTTTATCTACATATTTAATTTTTGAGCTTCCTTGCTAGACCTCCATCAAGCCTAAACAAAACACCACCTAGACCCCCTTTCAAGATAAATTTGTTTATTTTTCGGTAGAAAAATTTCCCGGCCAGAGGCCGGTTCCTTCTAAAATTACAGGCTCGCTATCGCTCGCCAGGAAAAAATCAACACCTAAATGGCACGAAAAGTCTTAATATTAGCAAGATAAATGTGGTAAAGGTCTTAAAATCGCCAAAGTAATGGAACGAACGTCTTAAAACCTCAACACTAATATGCTTAACATGAGGGAGAAGGGGGTCCATAATAAGGAGTAGTACCCCCTTAATGGGAGAATACCGTAAACTACTGGTATAGAGTACGTTATAGATTAGTGCAGTTATTTGCTGTATATCACCTTTACTTTACAACATTAAGACAGTAAATAACAGTATTAATGGCTTAAAAGGCGAGTTATTTTTGTTTGTTTTCGTTTTATTTTATATGTTTTTTCTGTACTTACTCCCAAGACTTCCACCAAATTTAAACACAACACAAAATACCCCCAAGACCCCCTTTCGAGATACATTTGTACATTTCTCGGTGAAATAATGTCCTGGCCTAAGGCCGATTCCTCCTAATTTGTAGACTCTTGTTCGCTCGCTTAGCTATAAACAAACACCATAAGAGGAGGAGAACTTTATTGACAAAGTTTCGCAGATAGCTTCTTCAGGTCACTGAAAAAGCTATCTACAAAACATTGTCACTAAATTGTTCCTCCTCATATGGTGTTTATGTACACTCGGATATCATAGTCTCTAACCCACACATAAGAATTCCTGGACCCCCTGTTTTTTTCCTTTATGCAATTATAACTATCTGAATTTATTTTTGGATTGAATTTTTTTTTTTTAAATAAATAGCAAATATAGTTTTGTAGTTGATGTATAGAAAATTATATTCATAAATTCGTTTCCAGAGATATACTTCCATAAATAGCAGTAGGTGAAGTCCCCAATTATTGATGAGTGGGCTACAGACTAGCATGCGCCATAGCGCGCAAACTGGTTGGCGACAATGCTCCGGACGAGCGGCGAATATAGGAGGTAGGGCAGCGCCTATAGATACTACGGCGGCGATGCACAGCCACCCTGTCACATTTGACCCCGACCGAGGCAAACCGGTCCGTCGGAGGCGACGTTTGTGTGTGTATGTGTGTGTGTGTGTGTGTGGGTGAGGGGGGGGGGGTTAGCTTGAGATCTAGGGAGGAAACTAAAAACATAATAAAAAGATCCATAAATGAGCAAATAAATACGCCCATCTCACCTTAATTAAGTTTTTTATTTTGAGTAATTGGTAAAACAAGGCCATCTATAGTTAACCTTTTCAGTACCGGTGACGTCTTTCTCGTTATAGTCTGGCAACTATTAGGTTTTTGTATTATGCTTACAAAGGGCCTGTAGCAATCACAAGACCTCCATTCCTCTTATTTATCTCGCTTAACTCCCACAGACCGTTCTTAAGCTGCATAAAATCGTCTAAGTAGGGCAGAACTAAGGCAAAACAGACGTCACCACCATTGAAAGGGTTTATAGATAGTCACTCGTTGATGCGATCGGATTAAGGGGACAGTGGTGATTTTGGGGGTCTATTTATTTATATATTCATTTATTTTTTAGTTTCCTTGCTAGACCTCCATCAAGCTTAAAAAAACATCCCAAAACCATCTATCAACGATGTCCCGTGCGACATTGCCAGGTCGCGGACTCACGGTATGCCCTCCCCCTATGAGGGCGCCTGGGCGTTACCGGTCGCTGCCTGAAGGCGACCTACCTTATAAGCGGCGTCTGACGCAGACAGATCGACACCCTTGTACCGTCGGACGCCTACTGGACGCCACCCGACGCCACCCGACGCCACCCGCCTACCGTCCCCGTCTCGTCAATTTACTAGCCGCTGACTCAACTCATGAGAGTTGTGCATGTCGAACTTTTCCTGAGACCCCTGACGACCTCTCCCGACGGCTCTCTTGAGTAGGCGCCCACCCACGTCGCGCGGCGATGTAGTCAAAGACCTGCTCCCGACCCTTAAGTCGTGGAGCGTCGGCACTTTAATCGGCATAGTGTAACAGAGCCTTAAGCGATGAAATTTACAGTCAGCTGGAAAAAAAATACATACTATGCCTACAAATACTTTCCATATTATGGTATGAGGAGTGTCTGAGGAATTATTATTATTATTCTAGGGGACAAATCAGAATATATCGCTCGAAATTGGCAAAATCAATCAAAACCCTCGGTGCTAAAAAATTGGCTATCACTAGACGATTTTATACAGCTTACGAAGGATATGTGGGAGGTAAAAAGGTAAAGATTATCTCGATTATACCACTGACTTCCTTATACTTTTCTTTATCTGAATACAAGTGTTAAATTTTAGCTAGAAAATATGAATGAAGTGCGTCTTAGACCCTCAAAGGGGTAAATTACGCCACGATCTCTTTTCTTATTCTACCGACAGACGATGTATTACTTCCTCTTTTCAGATTATAAGACGTTCGACCAATTAGTTTGGCAATTTTAAGACTTTTCGCCCCATTTTATTGTCAATATTAAGACTTTTCGTGTCATTTAGGTGTCGATTTTTTCCTGTCGAGCGATAACGAGCCTGTAATCAAATGGGGAAGATCAGAAGCCGTAACAAATCGACGTGCTTAGCTGTTTGCAGCATGATCGTGTTAGTATCAATCCTATCAATTCTATCTATGGAATAACACCACTTTCCCTGTTCTTATTCTAGCTACAGAAAGAGAGAGAGAGAGAGACAAATTACTTCACATCGTTTTCCAATGGCGATAAAGAGTAGCAGCACACAGATAGTTGTGTCGGGTCGTTCGTAGCACAATCGTACAACTCTGGGAGCAAAGGACGGACTACAGATTCAAGTCTCTCCAAATGATGACAAGTTTTTTTCTTTTCTTATTCTAGTTACCAACAGACGTACTATTTCACAGAATACTTAACCCTTTCATTGCCGGCAAAGTCTTTTAACTTTATTCTAGCTACTGTTAGACGACTTTATTCAGCTTATACATGACCTTTAGCAATTAACAGGCTTCGAATTATCTCCTTTAACCCTTTTTACTACAACAGATCCTTCTCAAAATGCTCAAAATCGTCTCAGTATAGCTAAATTATAATTGAAAAGAAGTCGCCTGCACGGAATGGGTTAAGGGGAGATGGGCCGGTTTTCTGGACCACTTTTTCCTTCATGTTTAGCCCCATTAGTTTTCAGATGTTAAGATGTTTGCCCCATTAGTTAGTCGGTGTTAAGACCTTTCGCCCCATTTTTCGTCAATATTTAAACCTTTCGTGCTATTTAGGTGTCGATTTTTTCCCTGGCGAACGATAGTGAGCCTATTATGTTGGAAGAACCGGCCTTCGGCCGGGATATTATTCTACCGAAAAATGTACAAATTAATCTAGAATGGGGATCTAACGGATGTTTGTTTTTTATATTGATGCAGGTCTAGGGACGAAACTAGAAAAATAATGAATACATGCAAAAATCGCCCAAAAAGTTAATCATCCCCCCTTAATTGGTGAAGAGAAGTACCGATTCAAGTTTCACCAAATGATGACACAATTTTGTTCTTTTCATTTTCTAGTTACCAACAGACGAACTAATTGACATTGTACTTAAGGGGTGTACTTTTTTCTCTTTCTTGGTTGTATTCATTCGGTGCTATTCAGCCTACTGATTTTAGACAATTATCCCCATCCAGGTGTCGGATTTGTTACTGGCGAGCAATAAAAAGCCAGCATTTTATGGAGAAATCCGTCTTCACCGGAGACATTTTTCTATCGAAAAATGTACAAATTTAGCTTGCTGTCAAAACAAAAATATATATATGCTGGCTCGCTACCACTCGCCAGGAAAATATTGACACCTGGATGGGGGTAAACGTCTTAAACAGTAGGCTGAATGGGGCCGAATGGATACAAGCCAAAGAAAGATAAAAAAAAAGCGAGGTGGGGCCCCATAAATGGCCAAGAGTAGAAGGCGCAACAAATCATCGATCTTATTATTATTGTTTTCTAGCTACGAACAGACAGGCTATTTCACAGTGTACTTAAATGGCGAAGGGTAAAAGGTGCAACAATTGGACGTGCATATGTTTTTTGTTATTTTCGTATTCTAGCAACCATCAGACAACAATTCGAGGTGCTTATTCTTTTGTTATTTTCTTATTCTAGCAACCAACAGACAGACTAATTGACAGACCCCTTAAATGGCGAAGATTAGAAGGTGCAACATATCGACGTGCCTAGCCATTCGCAGCATGATCGTAGTCCTCTGGGAACACGGGACTCACCCCCTGAGTATCGCCCACAGTGTCAACACAAGCCTCACGACCGTCTACAGGTGGATCAGGAGGTGGCGGGAAGAGGGGTCGCTTCGGAGTCGCCCGCGGACAGGCCGACCACGCAAATCACCGGAAACCACGACAAAATTCCAAGTTAACGGCAACACAGCAACAACGAGTGCCCTAACTTCACATGCCCTGCTGAGGAATGTTGGGAATCCTAATAGCTTTTCTTCATCTCGCTCCTGTATTCCACATGTAGAGCCTCATTATTCTCCGTACCAATGGCAGAATGTGAACAATTCCTGGTTATTCGATATTCCCCACTTATACCTGGTATGATCGTCAGTGCAATACACTTTTATAATATTATTGTGTTTTCTTTATTTTCTTTTAGAATAGAGCATAACAGTGGCAACAGGAATGGCAAAAGAAACAAAAGAAAAACATAGACCTGAAAAGACAAAAAGACGTCATGCATATGAACATTATTTAGGGTAGGTATGTAGTGTTGTACTATATTACAAATACAAATATAGGTTTTGGTAGACTTCTTTAATATCATTTATGCAATATATTTAACAGAAGTAACATTATTTGCCATCATAAAAGGTATGGTAATAGATCCATATTATCTGTAACACATATTGTATACTATTTCTCTATAACAATACAAATATTAATTTTCACCAATATATATATATATATATATATATATATATATATATAGAGAGAGAGAGAGAGAGAGAGAGAGATACAGGTAAATATACCCGGTATATATAATTTAATTAAATCCCATTACACATATAGTATATTTCTTTATAACAATACAAATATTAATTTTCACCTTCAAAAAAAATATATATATATACAGGGTGTCCCAGGAGGAAAGGGCATAACTTTGGGAAATGGTAGAACAAAATATTCTAAGCCAAAATTGTTCTATAACAAAAACTCCAAATCTCGACCGGTATAGAGATATTGCATTATGAAAATGGCATTTTCTTCAGTATTTCCCCATAAGGCTGGCCTAGCTGTCCTAGTGCCTACCACACCTCCATCTTTCTGCAATTATTTTACCATGTTATTTTAAAGATACTATAATTCTGTAAGTTGCAAAATGATTATAGATATATTAGCTCACTTTGGAGTAGTTGAAAACTATTTGACATGGAAGAGTCCATTACAGTGATGGGGGGGAGGACACTATATAAAACCTTCAATATCTTTTAACGGTTGAAATTTGGACTTTTTGTTATAGACTATTTTATGCTTAGAATACCTTGTTCTATCATTTCCTAAAGTTATGCTCTTTCTTCCTGGGACACCCTGTATATACAGGTATATAAATATACCCGACATTTATAATTAAATCAAATCCCATTTTTTATATTCGGTTACAATGAAATACACACAAGCACACCTGCCCCGATCCATTTTATTACCAAATAAACAACTACTGATATGGATGACCTAGTATAATAAACAACTACTGATATGGATGACCTAGTATAATAAACAACTACTGATATGGATGACCTAGTATAATTTCCCATGGCCTCATTGCGGTGTATTATCAATGCTTATTGAATTTACTCATTATTGAGCTTACGAACGTAGATATATACTTTATGTTGATATAATGGGGAAAAAGAGATATATATATATATATATATATATATAAAGAGAAAGAGAGAGAGAGAGAGAGAGAGAGAGAGAGAGAGAGGGGTGGGGGGGGTGGGGTAACCTTCTTAACAACTTCTGTACCGGCGGCGTCCTTCTAACTGTTTCAAAGCTACAATTAGACGATTTCGAAAGGGCCTCCAGCAATTACCAGGCTTTGAACTATCTTTCTTAACCCTTTTTACTCCCACAGATCCTTCTTAAGCTGCATAAAATCCTCTAAATAAAGCTAGAATATAATCATAAAGACGTCGCAGGCACAGAAGAGGATAAACACTTCTAACTGATATCATAATCGTCAAAGGGTTAACCCTATATACTAAAAGGCAACTAAGTGATTTGGGAACTGAACAAGGTAATCGTATCAATGTAACTGAACAATAATAAGGGGGTAGTGCTTGGTTTATTGGTCGATGTAGCCTATTTATTTACTAATATTATTGTTTAGTTCCTCGCTAGGCCTCCATCAAGGTTAAACAAAACACCCCCAAGACCCGCTTTGAAAATAAATGTCCGGGCCTAAGGCCGATTCCTTCTAAAATTACAGGCTCGCTAGGGCTTGCCAGGAAAAAAACGACAGTTAAATGGCACGAAATGTCTAAATATTGACAAAGAAATATGGCGAAAGTTCTCAAAATTGCCAAACTAATGGAGCGAACGTCTTAAAATCTCAAAACAAATATGCTAAGGATGAGGGAGAGGGCGATCCAGAAAAAGCGACTACCTCCCCTTAAAGAAAATGTTTTGCAGCATATTTTGTTTTTATCTGGACCCCCTTCTGTCTAATGTTTAGCCCCTAGTTTTGACATTTTAAGATGTTCGCCCATTAGTCTGGTGAATTTCATACCTTTCGCATAATTGCTTTGTTAATTCTAACACCTTTCGCGCCACTTAGGTGTTGGTGTTTTCCTGGTGAGCGATAGCGAGGGCGCAGAATGGAAGGAACATGTCTTTGGCCGGGGTAGTTGTCTAACGGAAAACATACACAAATTTACTCCATGGAGAGGGGAGGGGGGGGGGGGGGTATTTTTAATACTTGATGAAGGTTTAGGGAGGGGAAAACATAATAATAAAATCTCGCCTTAACCCCTTCTGTACAAGCGACGTTTTAATTGTATTCTTACTATATTTAGACGATGTTGTGCAGTTTAAAATTGGTCTGTGGTAGTAAAAAGGGTTATGTGAGGTAGTTCGAAGCCTGTTAATTGCTAGAAGCCCTATTTAAACTGAATAACATGTTCTAATAGTTGCCCCTATATAATTAAAAAGACGTTGCCAGTACAGAAGGGGTTAACAATGTAGGTAAATATACAAGCGCAAAATGATAGGATCGATTATCACCCCGGCCTATGGAATATTATGGTGTTATATTTGTTGTGTGTTGTTTGTTTTTTGTTTTGTATGTGAGTGAGGGAGACAAAAGGCAGAACTGCCTGTAGCGAGTGCCTCCCCCATAGTTGAAAGAGTGACAGGGCCAAAATCAAGGGACGTTAGAGCCAAAATGTCTGGACACGCGGAGTTTGAAGCAATTTAAGTCATAGGAGGTAGGAAAGACTGATTCTGGGACAGAGTTCCAGAGCTAAGCTGTTGAATAGAAGAAAGTCTGAGAGTAACGTTTCACTCTTGGGTTGGAGAGTTGCACAGAGTAGGAGTGAGATTGTGTTGCAAGACGGGTACCACGTACCCTACGCAGAGGAGGTGGTATACACAGGAAACACATGTCCGCATATATTTATGTATTTTTTTCCGATTCGCTCGATTGATGATTACGCTGTACAAATTTGAACGATTCATTGTAACGAAAATGGAATACACACATATGGTTCTTTGGTTTATCCAGTCATATTACAACACAAACGATTAATACGCTATTTATCAATACCATTTGTTTTACAATTAGCTCAATTACTTATCAAGACAGAGAAAGGGGCGAGGGAACGCGAAAGTGGTCCCGGACCCTGAGAATTAGAACTCTTAAATGTTGTTTTGGTTCGGATTTTGTCTTGAGTCGGCAACCCTCAGCAATGGGGTATGTGCCTGAGTATATACATACATACAAACATACGTACTGAACTCACTTTAGAAATACGAAAGGTTAGGGTTGTGATATCTACCATACTTATAATGAACAGGGTGTAGACACTAATCTGACCTGCTATTGCGATGTTAGTGAAAACTGTACGTGTTTTCTATCATATTAATTGTTATATTAGCTTATGTATGTATTATATATGTTTCCAGGCACAAATGAGGCAGACATCCTGGATAATCGTGGGCCTAATGAGCTTCGCCTTTCAATATTGCTGCACACTATACCAACCATCTAAACGTACGTGTATCTAACCCATACAATTAATATTGTTGTGTCATGCCCCAGCCAGGGGTTCGAACCCAGGCCAGTAGTGCAGCACTCCAGCACCTAAACCACTAGACCACCAAGGAGCTTAAAAGTAGTGGCTTCATTTGGAATTATATCCCATCCACCACCACCCGCTCCGAGGCAATCTCTAAAATTACGTGGACCCTTGGACCCTCCGCGGAGGTAGGTAGGCTCCGTGGAGCAGGTGACCCCAATATACTGCCATACTAGATACCATACACACATACACCTCACACACAAACACTAGCAACTAAGTACATCTTTATCATCATATTCTGGCAAATATAACATGATTATATTACAAAGGAGTACAAAGGAGTACGGAGTACAAAGGAAATCAAGCAACAACAGATCTAGTGACCCTTCTAGGCTGCTTGTCCTCCAAAACACTGAGGATCAAGTTTCCAAACAGTGGTTTAGAGTGGGTAAGGGAACATTGGAAAGGGAACTACTGCCCTGGAACTAATGTCCGTGGCAGGACTAGGAAGTTAGTAGGGGACATATTGGTTAGTAACTGAGGGGAGGATAAAATAAAGTTATTCATTTATAAATGCAGTCAGTCGCGGGTTTGATGTGAGATATTTGTCTAAGCGGAGTTTAAATGAATCAACGGTGCTGCAGTCTATAACGTCTCGGGGAAGCCCATTCCACAAGTTGACAACTCGATTGAAGAAGAAATTCTTAGATTCGTGTGAGTTAAAAGATTTACCAATAATTTTGCAACCGTTTCCCCGCGTGTAATTAGATTGGTCGATAGTGAAGTACTTACTACAGTTCATATTGTCGATGTCTTTGATGATTTTGAACACTTGAATTAAGTCACCTCTTAATCTGCACTGGGTTAAAGGAAATAGATTTAATTCTCTACGACGCTCGCTCTTCGTATGGTGTGTTCTTTAGGCTAGGTATCATTTTGGTAACTCTACGTCGAACTCGTTCTAGCTTGTTTATGTCTTTTTGGTAATAAGGGCACCAACATTGAACGCAGTATTCGAGAAGAGGGCGGCCTAAGGAATTGTAAAGGGTTAGGATAACGTCTTTGGATTTATGCTCAAATGACCTGCCTATAAAGCCAATTATTTTGTTTGCCTTCTTAACAACTTCTGAACATTGTTGACTCGGTTTTAGGTTACTCGATATTGTTACTCCCAGATCGGTTTCTCTGTTTACATTCTTAAGCTGAGTGCCATTCATCGAATAGTTTGCTTTCTCATTTAGGTATCCGATATGTAGTACTTTACATTTATCCGCATTGAAACTCATTTGCCAAATTCAGCTTGGGAAGGACCTCAGCCCATTAAAAGGCTACAAACTATCTCAATTAACCTTCTAAACTACCACATGTCCTTCCTAAGCTGCATACTATCGTCTCAACATAGCTAGAATACATGATAACACACGTCGCTGGTACTCAAAGGGATATATAATGAACTTTTCAAGCTAACTACAGTCCATTCACTGCCAAACATCTTGACTACTAACATCTATAACCTCTTCAACGACTTCAGTAATCGAGCAAATATTTCTACCATTTGGGAAGAGTCAGCCAATAAATGGGTGTGGAAATGCACAGCCCATTAAACATTATTTTGCTCTACTCCGCTTTGGGGTACGGGGTTTCTGTACAGGTTATGTCTTAAGGGGGGTGACCTGCTTTTGTTATTTCTGTCATTTTCTCTCTTTCTCTGGCTTGTATCCATTCGGCCCCATTCAGCCAACTATTTTAAAACGTTTATCCCCATCTAGGTGTCCATTTCTTCCTGGCGAGCGATAGCGAGCCAGCATTATATGAAGAAATCCGGCTTCGCCGGAGACATTTTTCTGTCAAAAAAATTACAAATTTAACCTGCTGTCAAACAAAAATAAAAAATATGTTGGCTCGCTACCGCTCACCAGTAAAAAATTGACACCTGGATGGGGATAAACGTCTTAAAACAGTAGGCTGAATGGGGCCTAATAGATACAAGCCAGAGAAAGATAGAAAAGGACAGAACAAAAACAGGTCACCCCCCTTAAGGGAGAGGTAGTCGCTTTTTCTGAACCTCCTTCTCCCTCATGTTTAGCATATTAGTTTTGAGATTATAAGACGTTCGTTCTATTAGTTTGTCGATTTTGAGACCTTTCGCCCTATTTCTTTGTCAATAGTAAGACCTTCGTGCCAATTAGGTGTCAATTATTTTCCTGGCGAGCGATAGCGACTCGGTAATTTTAAAAGGAACCGGCCTTCGGCCGGGAAATTTGTCTACAAATGTACACATTTGTTTTGAAAGGGGGCCTAGGGAGTACTATATTAAGTTTGATGGAGGACTAGCGAGGAAACTAAAGAAGTAAATATATAAATACATACCTCTTAATATACTCCTTAAGCCCTTATGTACCGGTGATGTACTTTTCATTATATTCTGGCAAGTAGTATACGATTTAATTCAGCTTAGGAAGGATATCTACCCATTAAAAGGCTACAGACTGTCTCAATTAATCCTTTTAGCTACCATATATCCTTGTAATGCTTCATAAAATCGTCTAAATGTAGCTGAAATAAAATAATAAAGATGTCGCCGGTACAAAAGGGGTTAACCATATGAAGCTCATGTCGCGTTTTGACTGTTGTTTTCTGACTATCATTAGACGATTTTATACAGCTTAGGAGGGATCTGTAGGAATTATAAGGGTGAAGATCATCTCAATTAACCTTCTGACTTCTATACACCCTTCCCAATCTGGTTATAATCGTCTAATAATAACAGCCAGCAAACAGAAACGAAGTACGCCATGGATCCTTAGAGGGTTAAGGAGGTAATGCTTGGGTTTAATTCTACATAAATATTTATTTATTTATCTTTGAGTTTCCTCGCTTGACCTCCAACAAGCTTAGAACAAACACCCACCTAGACCTCCTTTCAAGATAAATGTGTATATTTTTAGGTAGACAAATGTCCCGGCCGAAGGCCGGTTCCTTATAAAATGAGAGGCTCGCTAGTCGCTATCGCTCGCCAGGAAAAATCGACACTTAAAGGGCACGAAAGGTTTTAATATTGACAAACAAATGAGGCGAAAGGTCTCAAAATCGCCAAACTAACGGAACGAACATCTTAAAACCTCAAAACTAATATGCTAAACATGAGGGAGAAGGGGGACCAGAAAAACGAGTAGTACCCGCTTAAATAAAACAAAATTGTGTGCCGTATATAAATGGAATATATATATATAATTTTATGTGACTGTCATTTTGCTTTTTGCTATTTTCTCTCTCTTTCTCTCTCTCTCTCTCTCAATTGTGTTTGTGCTTGTATTGAGCGAGAACGGAGTGTTTCAGAGTTTCAATTCGTTCTCACGTATCAGAGACCAGAGATAATGCTCCCGACTTCTCTATCTCTCTCTCTGTCTCTCTGTCTCTTTCACATTCTCTCTCTCTCTCTCTCTCTCTTACTCACTCTCTCTCAGTTGTATGTGTGCGTGTTTAGAGTGAGAAAGGGAGATAATACCATAGTTTCAATTCGTTCCCTCATTACAGAGATCCGAGATATGGTTCCTACAGTTCACCTCCTGGAAGCAGTGTTGTCTCCAATGCCTCAGAGATGTCCTGTCATTCTCTTCACCAAGGGACATGCGTATTCATCAATGTACACAGTAAGCTATAGTCCATTCTTTATAGGTAGGCCAGAGATCGTGACCCTTAACCTCTATAACTCTATAAGGGCTAGAACAAATGGGCTGTAAACATTCTCTTCACCAAGGGACAGTCGTATTCATCAATGTACACAGTAAGCTATAGTCCATTCTTTATAGCTAGGACAGAGATCGTGGGGGTCACCGGCTTATTTGTGTATCTGTCTCTCCTTTCCTCTCTTTCCCTGGCTTGTATCCATTCTGTCCCATTCAGCCAACTGTTTTAAGACGTTCATCCCCATCCAGGTGTCGATTTCTTCCTGGCGAGCGATAGCAAGCCAGCATTGTATAGAGAAATCCGGCTTCGCCGGAGAAATTTTGCTATCGAAATATTTACAAATTTAGCTTGCTGTCAGAACAAAAATATATATATATGCTGGCTCGTTACTGCTCGCCAGGAAAATATTGATACCTGGATGGGGGTAAACGTCTTAAAACAGTAGTCTGAATGGGGCTGAATGGATACAAGCCAAAGAGAGAGAGAGAAAGAGAAAAAAAGTGAACATTCGATGATCAAAATATTTCTGGCAACATTTCTGGACTATTTTGCATTGGTATCGGTAACTAGACTGATGGTAGATTAATTTAGATAACTGACATATTTTATCTGTTAACCTCATAACCTGCCAGACCAGTGTTGAGGATAAATGTTGAGGGAAAAATCGTTCGTGTGATACTGGCTTTTATAAAGGTTAGTAGACGAGCGTTTTGACCTGCTTATAATTAATTGACTAATTATTTCCTTCCAAGATATTCCCCAGACACAATGATCTACATATTTGGAAATTATGAATACTTTAAAACTGAAGGCAGATACAGCAATTGGCGTTGTCCATTCACGAGCAATTTTGCTTCATTTAGTTTTGAACTGAGTGCCACTTTTACTACCAATCTATGCCATTTAACCCATTCAGTACTGGGGATGTTTTGTTCATTATATTCCGGCTGCTATTAAACTATTATATTCAGGTTATGAAGGACCTCTAGGAGTTAAAAGGCTACACACTAACTCAATTCCCTTTTTAAGTACCACAGGTTCATCCTAATCAGCATTACAGCATCTAGACCCTGCTAGAATGAAATACAAAGTACATGCCCCGTAGTGAAAGGGTACAAATAAAATCATAAAACTAATATGAGCCTCTGTGTTACTTAAGGCGGTGTCACACGAGCAATTTTTCCATCAATGTTTACGAGCAATTACAGTCTGACAGCTTCAAATTGTAAGTTCCACATGATTTAAGCAGCCTAACATAACTGTCTTGATAGAGTAATGTATAGTGCGCAGAATTTCGATGTGAGTGTCCTGGGATCGAGTACTCGGAGTGCCACATGCATTTGTTGATTTCATTAATTGAGTTTATATGTGAAGTTGGTTGGTGTAAAAAACATAATAAATAATTTACTTTTGATCAAGTTACCGATTCCAATGTTGAAGTCTCAAAATAGTATGACAATAAACTTGCCCAAATGCCAAAAAAGCGTTCGTGTGCCACCAGCTATAACCCCTTCAGTACCGGTGACGTCCTTTATATTTTATTTTGACTACTATTCAGCTATTTTATTCAGCTTAGGAAGGACGTTTGCTAATACAAAGGCAGCAGACTGTCTCATGTAATCCTTTTAGCTACCATATACCCTTCCAAAGCTTCATAACATCGTCTAATTGTAGCTGAAATCAAACACAAAATGCGTCGCCAGTAGAGAAGGGATTAAGCCGATATCACATGAAAGCGTTTATAGTCAACATTCGATGATCAACAGTTTTCTGGCAACATTTCTGGAGAATTTTGCCCTGGTATCTGAAACTAGACTGATTGTAGATGAATATGGCAACCCAAATAATCAAAATGTTTACTTTATAAGCTGCCAGACCAATGTTGAGGATAAATGTTGAGGGAAAAAGCGCGCGTGTGATACCTGCTTTATTCTCTCTCAGGTCATGGCCAACCACAACAGAACCTGGAATTATGCCTCCTTCAATATCCCGGTTGATGCCAAGGACAACAACAGCACCCAGACCCAAATTTCCCAAACAGTAAAGAAGGCTCGGAAGGTAGGGTTCTAAGGGCCCACCTCGTTTTTTTACTCTCTCTCTTCCTCTCTCTCTGTGTTGTATCCATTCGGCCCCATGCTGCCTATTGTTTTAAGACGTTTATCCCCATCCAGGTGTCGATTTTTTCCTGGCGAGCGGGAGCGAGCCAGCATATTTTTTAGATTTGTTTTGACAGCAGGCTAAATTTGTACACTTCTCGATAGACAAATTTCTCCGGCGAAGCCGGATTTCTCCATACAATGCTGGCTTGCTATCGCTCGCCAGTAAGAAATCGACACCTGGATGAGGATACAAGCCTTAACACAGTAGGCCAGCCACACCAAAACCTGGAATTATGCCTCCTTCAATGTTGCTGTTGATGCCAAAGACGACAACAACACCCAGACCCAACTTTCCCAAGCAGTAAAGGAGGCTCGGAAGGTAGGGTTAAGGGGAGACAGGTTGTTTTTCTGGGCCCCTTTCTCCCTCGTGTTTAGCCCCATTAGTTTTCAGATTTTAAAACACTTTGGAGCACCTATAGTTTCCAATCAAGTTTTTAAGACGTTCGGCCCATTGGTTAGACGATTGTAACACCTTTCACCCCATTTCGCTGTCAATGTTAAGACCTTTCGTTCCATTTAGGTGTCGATTTTATCCTGGCGAGCGATAGCGACCCTGTGATTTTAAGAGGAACCAGCCTTCGGCCGGGACATTTGTATACCGAAAAATTTACAAATTTATCTTGAAATGAGGTGTAGGGAGTGTTATTTTAAGCCTGAGTGAGGTCTATCGAGGAAACATAAATAAATTAATAAATTAATTAATAGACCACAACAACAGCCACCAGCCCCTTAAGTATTAAGGGGAGATGTTTGGTTTGTTCCCTAAACTCCATCAAGCTTAAAATAATACCCCTAAGACCCCCATATGTGATAAATATGTAAATTTTATCGTAGAAAAATATCCCTGCCGCAGGCCGGTTATTCCAAATTGTAGGTGCACAAACGCTTGCCAGGAAATAATCGATAGCTAAATGACACTAAAGGTCTAAAAATGTACTGTAATGGGGCGAAATTCTTAAAATCGCCAAACTAATGGGGCTAAGTATGATGGATCAGGGGGGTCCAGAAAAAAAAAATCTTAAGTGAAAATCTTCCCTTAACTTCTTGAGGATACGACGCCTTTTAGCAGTTGATTTTGGCTATCATTATACGTGTTTGTTTAGCTTAGGAAGGATCTTTGGCAATTCAAAGGGTGAAGACTATCTCAATGAACCCTCTGACTCCCATATACCCTTCCTAATCTGAATACAATCGCCTCAAAATAGCCAGAACAGATAAAAGAAGCGCGTCATCGATCTTCAGAGGGTTAAGGGGCCCCACATCGTTATTTTTATCTCTCTCTCCCTCTCTTTCTGGTTTGCATTCATTTGGCTCCATTCAGCCTACTGTCTTAAGCCGTTTATCCCCATCCATGTGCCATATTTTGTTATAATTTTTTTGTCAGCAGGTTAAATTTGTACATTTCTCGATAGAAAAATGTCTCCAGCGAAGGCGGATTTCTCCATACAATGCTGGTTCGCTATCGCTCGCCAGGAATAAATCCGACACCTGGATTGGGATAAATGTCTTAAAACAGTAGGCTGAATGGGGCCGAATGGACACAAGCCAGAGAAAGCGAGAAAAGGAGAAAAAGAAGCAGGTCACCCACCTTAAAGATCGTGAAGTAGCGAAAAATTTGCAATTTTCTTACTTCTTCACATATGCCCTTAAAATTGTAACATAAATATTTAACTTTGCAGGATTACGACGCATTTTGCCAGTTTATTATGGTTATGATTAGACGATTTTATACATCTTAAGGAGTAAGGCTAAGGAATATCTCAATCAACCCTCTGACATCCACATACTCTTCCAAATCTGAATAAAATCGTCTAATAACAGCCAGGAGATAACAACAAAAAGTGCGTCATCTTTCCTCAGAGGGTTAATCAGGTATACACATTTTCACCCCATTGATTTCAAGTGTATTACCACTTATAATTCTTGTGACAACGATGGTGGAAATATTGGAGATGAGTCGCTTTTCCTTTTTCCTTCAAATACCTTGACGTACAAGTAAACAATTAAATCAATATATAAATAAATAAACAGATAGATAGAAAAAGTGTTGATTGGGCCTGAGTATATAGATAGATAGCAAGACAATCGCGCTAATAAGTGATGTCTCGGCACCATGAATGTTTTGATCAATAAATGGTATCAGCAATATATAAGCTTCATTTCTCCATATTGAGTGAAATATACAAACATGTTCCTACACATACCCACCCTAATCAACATCTGACAGACGTTATAGCAGCACAGAGCGAGCGAAACGTAATGAGAGTTGGTCCATGACTTATTAGCGCGACCGTACACCTTAGAGTTACTCCTTTGAGGACCATTACGCTTATTCTGGCTATCATTAGACGATTTTAGTCAGCTTAAAGTGAACTTGTGGGAGCGGAAGAGTTGAGATAGTATTTACCCCTTTGATTCCTAGCTCAGTCCTTCCTAAATTGCATAACATTGTGATAACCCCTTCTGTACCGGCGACGTCTTATCCATTATTCTCGGGCAATTATTAGACTATTTTATTCTGCTTAGGACGGACGTGTATCAATTAAGAGGCTACAGACTATCTTAATTATCCCTTTTCACTACCACAGATCCTTCTTAAGCTGCATGAAATCGTCTTAATATAGCTAGAATATAATTTAAAAGGCGTCGTCGGTACAGAAGGGGTTAATGATAACAGAATGTATGTATATACTCAGGCACATACCCCACAGCTGGGGGTTGCCGACTCGAAACAGAGCCCGAACAGGGACAACACAACACAACACACACATCTAGGTCGCACAGGAGAAGACCCAGAGACCCAGGCCCATTTAAACAAAAGATTCCCAGGTCCCAGACCTCACGGTCAATTATAAAATGGACATTTTTAGTTTGCTCCCTAGACCTCCATTAAGCTTAAAATAATAAGAGCTTAATATTAGAATTGTCTTTTAGGCTGAAGTAATCATTTTTCATCAAACAACTCTTTCAGAAAGTAAATATGAAGGCTTAGTTTCAGTGCATATGTATCAGCTTAAATGTTAACACATTTAATATACCTTCCTCAAGTTGACACTGTTTGTGAACAGAGGAGGCTTCAAATAACACCGTGTGTACAGGTATTTTAGCTCGAACATTCCTGGAATTTGGCCCTGTATCTCTCTCCACTCTGGGGGATGCCTTTTGTTTCCCTCATCCACATTGAAAACAATAAATACATAAATAGATAAATAAAGGATGAGGAATCCCATATGAAATTAAGTGATCAACCATGTCGAGAGTGTTTTGGGACTGGTAGAGTCAACACAAGGAGGTTCACCTTTCAGAATCATTGGGGAGTAATTTGGGCTGATGTCTACCACACATCGCCATGACATGAGATATTATTCATATAATTGACGGCCTCTGCTGTGTATCATGTATATCTTGTGAGCTATTAAACTAGGTAGCGGTATCAAAGTATTAATAGTATAAGTCATCAACTTCATCAGCTTGGATAGAGCCGTGGTTAGCACAAAATGATGGCAAAGAAAGCAATTGCAATATATCAACAAGACCAAAACACAAACAGTTTTGTAATATGCTGTATAACAGATACAAATGTAAAAGAGCGACAGACAGTCCACAAATCTCACCAACGTATAATACAGTTTACTTATAGATTTGGTGTTTTTCCAGTTGCGGCAGCTATCATGGTGTGTGAGTGTAGTGGTGGTGAGCGACGACCCAGCCTTCCTCACCACCTTCGCCGAGTGGTCTCTCAAGGGCCGCCTCCTCAGGTGGTCTAATAGGCTTGTTGTCATCACTGGTCTCCCTATCAAAGCACTGAGGCCACTGATCATCGAAAAGTACACCTTCTCCAACATGAACACCGTCTTCATTGCGCCATCGAGTTCGAGTCCAGATTCGGGGTAAGATAGTCTACATGGATACAACAGGGACCGACTCAAACACTAAGCCTACATATAGAAAATAGTTCATATTGTAAATACACTACAGCTTCGGCGTAACCTGAGCTCTCTTCAGGTGGGATATATTATCAATAGGTGAGTTTAGTTTCACTCAAGAAGGCCTAACTTCTGTTGTTCTCGCTCTGTCGTGTCTGATAATCTCAGATTCTATTCCTACTTAGAAGTTTCTCCAAATATCAAGTGGATACAAATTGCCTTGAGTAACTTTAGTTGAACTGTTTCTAACAATATACACATTACGTCGTTCTAGTTCTATCCCTTGGTACAGCTCCCTCCACGTTCACAGATTTGCATCTTTCCACCCAGTTAACCCATTCAGTACCAAGGACTTCTTTTCTTCATAGTCTGGCAATTAGTAGACGATATTATTCAGCTTAGGAAGGGCCTCTAGCAATAATAATGCCTGCTAACTATCTCGACCAACCCAGATCTTTCCTAAGCTGCATAATATCGTATGAATATAGCTAGAATAATATACTGTATAACACAAGTCGCTGGTACTAAAAGGGTTTAATTCATCCATCCGCTCTACATGCCTGTCTCTGTACAGTACGTCACTCGAAAATGAATTATATCATGATGCATACAAAGTGAGAATGGTTATGAGGGTAGTGCTTGCCTTTCGGGCTATGTATTTATACATACATATATTTATGAGTTTCCTTGCTAGACCTCCATCAAGCTTAAGAAAACACCCCGTAGTCCCCTTTTCAAGATAAATTTGTAGTCCAGGCCGAAGGCCGATTCCTTCTGAAACATCGCTCGCCCGAAGAAAAAAAAACGACACCTAAATGGCACGAAAGGTCTTAATTTTGACAAAGAAATGGGTCAAAAGGTCTAAAAATACCCAAACTAATGGAACGAAGGTCTTAACACTCAAGCCACGGGTCTCGACATATGTCGAGTGAGAGAGCCATGGCCTATGCAGCGGGTCCCGACATATGTAGCAAGGGATGTTGAGCACATTATTGGCTCTGAGAGAGTCCATGCGTTGGCAGGACCGCAGGCCGGCTCTGACTGCTCGCCATGAGCCTAGCAGGGCAACTGAGGTCCCCACCACACACCTCCACCTCCCTGGCCTCGCGAGGCAAGGTAAAATCTCGGGAATTTACCGTATTTTAGGGTTTTTGCACTCGTGTTACAACATCGTTGCAAGTGAACCCGTGGTCATAAAAGGATGATTCAGGTGTCATTGGAAAGCTCTATTATCGCCTTTTCACGGATGCATAATTGTATTACGCTCTGGCTCTTGTTTATGCATGAAAAAGAGCATGGAATGATGCTCGTTTAGGGTAAATATGCCCGCCTGGCAGGTAGTAGAAGTTACAAATATCTCCGTCCGTAAGGGGTTAATATCTCAAAACTAATATGCTACACATGAGGGAGAAAGGGATCCAGAAATAGCGATTACTTCCCCCTTTAACAAGCGAATAAAGCATGCCAGCCTTCTCATACAGTAACTCTTATCCTTCCAGACTCAATGTTTACGCGCACCTGCCCTACGGACCCCAGGGACCTCACACAGCCAAAGTCGCCACTTGGAGCAACAGCAGTGTTAACCTCACGTTCACATCACACCTGACACTATTTCCGGAGAAGTATGAAAAGTGAGTGACAGGACAAACACATATACTGGATAAATTGAATGCTTAACCTTTAAACGGCGAACCTATGGTATTTGAAAGTGCCCGGCAGGCGAAGATATTTTTATACAATCCCGACAAAAATCATCATTATCCGATAAATATCGTTATTACTTATTCATATGCGGCTATTTTACTTTTATTATGAAGATATTAACATGTAACAGCAATAAAACAAGTGGGAATAGTATTTGGGATGTGAAAAAGACGATGTATTACCGACTGGTTCATTCATGTGAGGAGAGCTGGCGCGGCACACACCCTCCCCCTCCCACTTATCGATTGACACTGATGTCTTGCTAGTGAAGGCTCTCTCTTGCTACGATCAAATATGTGATAATTGAAGGGGGGAGAGGAGGGTTTGGACACATGTGGAGGAGTGATAGTAGGTATGGAGGGGAATTATCTCAATCACATATTCCTTTATTTTGACTGCCACTGGGATCTTTTAAAAGGCTTTTTTAGGCCTTGGATCTTACGAGTTCCGTCGCCTTTGCCCAGTAAAACTTCTTAAGGGGAAATGGACGTATTAATTTTGTCTCATTTATGGATCTTTTAAATATTGTTTTTTAGTTTCCTCCCTGAACCTCATTCAAGCTTAAACAATCCCCCCCCCCCCCCCCCCTTAAGGACCCACCTTCAAGGTACACTTTTGCATTTATCAATAGAAAGGCCGGTCCCTCTTAAACTACAGGCTCGCTATCGCTCGCCAGGAAATAGCAACACCTAAATAACACAAAAACTCTTAATATTGACAATAAATTGTGGCGAAAGGTCTTATAATCGTCAAACTAATGGGCCGAACGTCTAAACATCTGAAAACTAATGTGTCTAAGCCTAAGGAAAAGGGGGACCAGAAAAACAACCCATCTCCTCTTAAGGGTGGTTCAATATCTGGACTAGTCATGAGGAATACACTATAGTTGATGTTTTGTTTTTCTATGTGCAAGAAGGAGACAAAAGGCAAAGCTGCCTTCAACAAGTGTCCCGCCCAAGATTGAAAGAGTGATAGAGAACCAAAAACAAGATACATTAGAGGTAATTAAGGTGTGTTGGAAAATAAGTTTTGCATGCTTGTCTTGTTAAATGTAGTGACATGAATAGAAGGATGAAGTGTTTCAGAGAGTAAGCTGGATTACCCACTGTTTAGGTGAGACCCAAATAGAAACAGTGGGGGAAGTCAGGCAAATGAAACAGAAAACCAGCAATTCCTTATCATATGTCTATGTAGCCTCCCCTCGGTACTGCCCTGCTCGATTGGTGCCTACAATCTTCCCAGTTGAAGTTGGTGCTGGTTGAAATGTAATACCTGATACGGTCCATTTGCAACAGATTCTACCAAAAGAGTGTTTTAGTAGCCGCCAACACATAGCTTATTCTACCGTAATATAACCATACTAGTTGGATTGGCATTGGTTGAAATAATAGTGGTTGAACTGATCTGCCTTCAACAGTTTCTACCAAGGGAGGGTTTTAGTAGCCGCCAACACAGAGCTTATTCTACCGTAATATAACCATACTAGTTTGATTGATTTTTTTTTTATATTTTTATGGTTGAACTGATCTACCTTCAACAGCTTCTACCAAAGGAGGGTTCGAGTAGCCGCCACCTCCTACAAGCCACTTTGGATGGAAGATCAAGAGGTGTTGGCTGACGGGCGGGTGGTCATTCACAGGAGCGGCATGGACTACCTACTTTTGGAAGCCGTTGCCAAGGCCATGAACTTTACTTTCGAAGTTCTTCCTCTTAAAATATGGGCAGATGTAAGAGAGTTGTAAACATATTGATATTTGTTTCCCAAACATGAGGCTTGTTTTATAATACATATTTTTCATTGGGGTGATTATGTGAGATATTTACCGCATTTGCTTATTTCGAATATAACGTTTTTAACTATTTTTGTAAAGTTATGGATGTAACCGGCATATCACATTAATATTGGAATCGCCTATGCTTTTTTTACAGTACATTAGATAAATTGAACTTATAAATATAGTGAACAAATATTAAAATGTGCAAAAACCCTGCAAAGACTAACACTATACTATTTAACTTATATATTTACCTAATATATTCATCTACAGGCTTTTGACCTAGTCAACCAACGAAAAGCCTTTGCTTGTCCCATTTATCACACCTTCCTCTACCACCGATTCGCATACGTGGACTTCACCATCGGCTACACCTACGGCTTGTACTGCTTCGCCATGGCTACGCCTGGACTTGTCACCAATTGGCTCAGTCTCTACTACCCCCTGGGAAACTTTGTATGGCTCGCTACTCTGGTCGTTATGCTGGTGATGCCGGTTGTATTGCATGTGGTGAGTTGAATCGCTTTCCATCCAGTTACCCACAAACCGCTTACTAAAGCTAGTATCACACGAGAGCTTTTATAGTCAGCATTCGATGATCAACATTTTTCTAGTAACATTTCTGGACTGTTTTACTCTTGTATCGGAAAAGACTGATTATGGATGAACTTAGGTAACATAAATATTATAAATGTTTACCTCCTAAGCTGCCAGACCAGTGTTAAGGATAACTGTTGAGGGAAAAAGCGCTCGTGTGATAACGGCTTCAAAGAAACACAGTAAAGCAAGAAATAGTAATTTCATAAATGTTCAGCGGATGCGTGAGTGTAAATGAAGCACATTGTGGCCAAAAGCCATGATCAAACGATGCCATGGTGTAATTTGCAGACCAAATACCGATAATGCGGGCAGTTTGTTCAAACAGAGTGCTTTTACCTTCTATTAATACATATCATCGGCTAAGTAAGTCTCAATTAGCTTCACTGTGATACTTGAGAGGACTAATGAGTTTTCTTGTATTCGAATGCAATGCCTTATTGCCAATGGATGATGTGCTCAGTGTTCAAAAGTAAAAGGGAGGATGTTGTGATCATAAATAAAGACATGGGATTGATGGTGGTCATGTTCGAGCAGTGTCTAGAACATTTCACTTTACTATAACCTGGCTCTACTGTGACGCATGTCCAGTGTGAGCATGCTGTACAGAACGCCTAGTCATGCCCCACTCTCGCTAGGATCGTCAGGGCAGGAACTTTGGCTGTAGTCTATGTAGAGTTTCCTAACTTAGTTCATGTGAGCCGTTGTACTATAAGTATTATGAATATGTATTTTGTTTTCATCTGAGTCAACGAGTTCTATTTTATATCATTAGTTATAAGTATTGTGTGTAAAACTTATTTGTAATGATGGGAAGAGAAACAGCCACAGTTGGGGGTCAGTGGGTGCGCCAGGCGGGAGGTGGGCCTAACTCACTAGCACTCCCCCCCCCCCCCCCTCAGTGCTAGGGGAGCCTTTGTCTATCCCAGAGGAGAGAGAAATTACGTAATGGTTGTCAGTGGGCGGTCCTTAGTAGTTCACGTTGGGCTCACTAGAGGGCCGGGTATAAAAAGGGAAGTCTAGCCATTTTTTCATCAGAACTCATTAGGCAGAGCGACTTCTCATTTCCCTTGCTAACTATATATATTCTTCTGACTGATGGGAACTTTCTCTACTACCTTACATTCTTATCTCCTCTTTTCCCTGCCTGTTTAACTTCCATGGTCCCGTTGGTGCAGAGCTAGTCAGCCAACGTATTATCGCTTGAGTTCTCACGAGATACTTGCCTATTACATAGCCTATTTTGGAAGGGTTGACTTAGAATAGGATTGATTTATGTTTGTTGCACTTGTATATGCATTTCCCTGTGTGTTATTATTATTATTCCTGTTTTTTGCTGGTCTAGGTAATGCTAGACTGGGGTAAGGCTTTTCTGTGTTACGAGTTGTTGTTTGATGCAGTGGTTAAGCGATAAACCTGCATACTCGTTTCGGTTCAGTGAAGCCTAGGTTGTCTTCGCGGCTGACTGTGTTGAGTTAATAATTTACAGTGCGTGAGGGCAAGAGCCTAACCACCCTGTATTTTATTAACAGTTTGTTTTTACTTTGTCAAGGAGCCGGGAGAAAACCAGATACAAGGGATCTGGATTTCTCAAAGTGCACTTGTTAGTTTTAATGTAATACTTTAAACAGTCGTGAGGACTTCGCTAGGCTACGAGCCGTTTTTGCTCAGTCACTGCTACCTTTTTGCCTACAGTACCCCAGCTAGACTTTACTCGATTAGTAGATACAGAATAGTATTGAAGCTTTCCTTATGTATGATATTGTTTATGCACTATTGATTTCATGTGTTGCAAGCTTGGCTACTTTAGTGATTAGTGGCCCACGAGCACAATCCGAGTAGGCTATTGCCGTTGCATTTGCGGAGTACTTCCTTTTAATGTTTGCCATTTACTATTGCATATTCTTTTAATTATTCTTATGCCAATTTAAACCTTTAATAGTATTTAATTGCCAGTGTTTTTGCTTATTGAATTACTGTTCAAAATCCGATACGTACTTCTTACGAGCATCCGAGAAGCATCTAACTTTTTTCAGAAGATTCCTTGCTCGATGCTTAAGGACTATTAATTAACGTAACGTAATAGTGCCGATCCGAAGTAGAGGGTGGAGGACTTCTTAAGTTCATAGTCAAGGGTGGATTACTTCGGCTTCGGCCAACACTATTCTTTGGTGTTGTTGTTTCTTACTTCATTGTTTGATTGTTGACCAGACTAGATAATTCCTGTCTCTTTATTAGTCTGTTGTTGAACACTAGTACCGAGTTCTTGTATACCCCGTTATAGCAGATTGAACTCTGGAGGGTATTGGTGTTTTTTGTTCGGCTGGCAGTACTCAGGGGTTGGGATCGTGTGTTTCCGTTGTGGCAGCGAGCCGTATTCGAGTCCTGATTGAGAGCCCTTGTGTACCCGAGTGCCAGTTCGTAACAAATGGCGACCTTGCTTAGGATTTTGTGAACAGTATACATTTTTGCAGAGTTGTACAACATTTGTTTGTTTGTATTTTAGCGTGCATATTGAAGAATATTTTTTTTGTATGGCAATTAGTAAAGCATTTAAGAGACTCCAGTTAATTTAGTAATTAGTGCTTGCATAGGAAGTTTAACACTTTTGTCTCGAGAATTTTTTTGTGGACTTCAGTATGTCGTGCATTAGCACTGACGATGAGCGAGAGATGTCATTTGAAGGTGTGCCGTTAGTAACCAGTGAGGAGGATGCTAGAGTTTTTGTGAGTAAGCGGTACCACGTGACGGAGGAGAGGCTGACTGGGGTGGATGTTTGTGGCTTGCACCTGATAGCCAAGGTTTTGGGCATTTCCAATGTAGTAGGGATGTCCAAGGGGGAGCTGATTTCCTGGGTGTTGCGTGGGCGACATGGGGTTTCGGAGGAGAGGGCGTTTGGGGGGGTTCCTCCCCAGATCCCCTCTCACTCGACTCCCACAGTGCCGTCCACTCAGTTACCGGAGGTTAGCACTCTCCCACAGAGGGATGAGAATTGGCAGATTGGAGTGCCCTCGGGTGGTGCACGTGGTGGTTCCCCAGTTTTTGCCCCCCCTCCTTCAGTAGTGGCAGCTCCCTCTTCCTGCCTGTCTCCAGATATGGTATTTAGACTTGAGCTTGCTAAGATTGAGGCTAGGAAGCAGGAGAATGAGACTAGGAGGCATGAGATTGAGGTTAGGAGGCAAGAGGATGAGACCAGGAGGCATGAGGCTGAGCTTAGGTACGACTCGGAGAAATATTGTGCTAAATTAGATTTAGATAAGACTCGTGCAGAGTCGACAGGGACTCGGATGGGCCGTGAGGGCCAAGTAAGAGAACAGTCCTTGGCCCAATTAGTCAAATTGGTGCCGGTATTTAGTGAAACTGAAGTCACAGAATTTTGTAATCGTTTTGAGAAGAAGTGTAGGGAGCATAATTGGCCTGAAGAGAAGTGGGCAGCTCTAGTCTCCTCAAGACTTACGGGTAAGGGTCTGAAGGCTTATGATGCACTGCCTTTAGAGTCTTGCATTGACTACCCAGAAATGAAGAGAGCAGTCCTACGGGCATACGAGTTGCAACCGGAAACATATCGATTGAAGTTTCGGGGTGTTACAAAGACTAGGGAGGCGACCTTTCTTGAACATGCCCGGGACTTAAAAGATGCACTTAAAAACTGGACACGTTCTGAGAAAGCTGAGACGGCAGAACAGTTGACTGAGCTGTTTCTGCTCGAGCAGTTTTATAAGTGTACTGGTGCAGAAATGACTTTAACTATTAAAGAAAAGAACCCAAGAACTCTTCAAGAGGCAGCTGAGATGGCTGACCTCAGGTTGTCGCTAATCAGGGGATGTGAATCTGTAAAGCGTGTTGATGCAGTTCCCAAGGGGCGCGATACTCCAAACCCTCGAGCTCAGGACAATCACTATAGATATAAACCTCAGTTTAAAAGCCAAGATACCAGGACTGAACCAAAGACTACAGCCGTCCCATTACAGAAGGGTCAGAACTCCGCCCCTTATCGGAAGAGACCGATAGGGGAAGTGGAATGTTTTCATTGTAGAAAGAAGGGGCATTATGCAAAATCTTGTCCTAGTAAGCCGCCAGCTGCAGCCGTGTCTTTGGTGCGCAGCATAGGTGTGGCTGAAATGTCGTCTGGATTTACCCAGGGTAGTTTGCCAGCGACAGGGTCACAGGCTATGTATAAGACTCAGGAAGGCTCGTCCCCTGTCCGTGATGTCTTTTGCGCCCATAGAGGGACCGGTAGGGTAAGTTGGGCGGGTTGCCAGCATAAGGTGGAAGTTTTGCGTGATACTGGAGCTTCACAGACACTTTTGAAGAATTTCACGGGGCGACCAATTAATGCGGCACGGGTGGTTGTTGTTCAGGGTATTAATGCGACCAGGTCATACCCGTTGGTTCGTGTGGAGCTGGAAGTTGATGGTGTGATTAAGGACTTAGATGTTGGGATCGTTGAGAAATTGCCAGTGGAGGGCGTCGACCTTCTTCTCGGCAACGACTTTGCGGTGCCTACTTTAGACGTTCCACCCTTAGTCGTTGCCGAGAGGCCGGCCGACGTGAGTAGGGAGGAACAAGAGTGGGTAGTGAGTTGTCAACACCAACAGATGGCATGTGTGGTAACTCATTCCCAAGCATTTAAGGTATCACAGCCTATTTCCCAGGCCACAGAACAGCGGAGGAAGGGAATTAAGGAGAAGCGGAAGGCTGGGAAAAGTTTGAAGAGTTTAGAACCAGTGGCTCTCCCAAAAGACCCAATAGCAGGACCTTTGACCGAGTCTGTTGTAACTCCAGTGCCTAAGACAGTTGATAAGGTAGTGGAGGAGGCAGAGACTCAGAGACAGCACCGTTACCTGCAGCGAGAAAACCGGATGTCTAAGTTGGATGTTGGGGGAGGGCATGAGTTGTTGACCAAGCAGTTAGACATGTTGGCTCCCACAGACATTCGAAAGTTGCAATTAGAGGATCCAGAGGTTTTGCAGTGTACCAATGGGGCTGTGGAGTTAGAAGAAGATAGGGATGCAAAGGCAGGGGATTTTTTTTTCGTTAATGGAATTTTATACCACCGATATCAAGATCCTAAAAGGAACTGGGAGGGCGGATCAGGTACAGTTGACCAGCTGGTCGTGCCAGAGGGCTGCAGGGAAAGTTTGCTTAGGTTGGCTCATGATTCTCCATTATCAGGACATTTGGGTGCCAAGAAAACGGTGGCGGCTTTGGGGAAATTGTTTTGGTGGCCGGGGATGAAGTCACATGTGCAGTCATGGATAAACTCATGTGATATTTGTCAACGTGTCGGGAAACCGAACCAAGTTATTCCTAAGGCTCCGTTACACCCTATTCCTGTGATTGGGCCACCCTTTAGTAAAATTATTGTTGACATGGTTGGTCCACTCCCTCCCACTAAGGCTGGAAATAAATTTTTGTTAACCATAATGGATGTTGCCACTAGATACCCCGATGCATACCCTATGAAAAATGGAATGGCTAAGACGGTAGTCAGTAACTTGTTGTGGTACTTCTCAAGGTACGGGTACCCGGAGGAGATTCAGTCTGATCAGGGATCTAATTTCACCTCCAACATGTTCAAGCAAACAATGCAACAGCATGGGATACGAGCAGTAGTATCGTCAGCGTATCACCCTGAGAGTCAAGGGGTGCTTGAGCGGTGGCATGCTACACTTAAAAGCATGCTCAGGTGTTATTGTGCTGACAACGGTATGGATTGGGATCTTGGATTGCCTTATGTGCTGTTTGCTGCTCGGGAGGTACCTGGTGAGAGCCTGGGATTTAGGCCAAACGAGCTGATTTTTGGACACCGTGTCAGGGGCCCCCTTAACATGCTGAAAGAAATTTGGGAGGGGACTGTGCAGCCTTGTCCATTATTAAAGTATGTGCTTGAAAGCCGTGAGCGCATGCTTAAGAGTCTGGAGATGGCAGGTAGAAATTTGACAGAATCACAAGCTTTGATGAAGGACAGGTATGATCGCAAAGTGAGGCTCCGGAAGTTCACTGTAGGACAAGAGGTATTAATTTTGTTGCCTTTAGTTGGTAACCCCCTCTCTGCGAAGTACACTGGACCTTATAAAATTGTAAGAAAATTTCAGACTTAGATTACCTTGTTGCCACTCCAGACAGGAGGAAAAAGAACCAGTTATGTCACGCGAACCTTATTAAAGAGTATGTGAGGCGCCCCTCTGAGCCTCTCACTGTCCCTGTGTTGGCTTGTTGCGGCCGTGGTGGAGAAGGAGAGGGGGACAGTCAAGCTTCAGAGGAGGATAGCTGGGATCAACATGTTTCAGCGGATCAGTGGGCGGGGAACTCGAGCCTAAGGGCTGACGAGGCTATAGCTCATTTGCCTGAGCCGCAGTTTGATGCTATCCGTCAGTTGTTCGGTTCATACCCCACTGTATTTGCTGAACACCCAGGCCTCACTACTCAGGCTATGCATGATGTTGACATGGGGGACCATATACCCTTTAAGTCAATCCCGTACCGTGTGCCCCCCATAAAACTACCAGCTCTGAGGGATGAGTTGGAGTATATGCTCGGTAGAGGGTTGATAGAGAAAGGCACAGTTAAGTGGACTTCCCCCGTAACACTGCAGCCTAAGCCAGATGGCAAGGTACGCTTTTGTATTGATTTCCGTAGGTTAAACGGTTTGACTCCAACTAACCCATATCCTCTTCCGCGGGTTGATGATAGTGTTGACAAAATTGGTAATGCTCGTTTTTTGTCTAAAGTAGATTTAGTAAAAGGTTACTGGCAAGTACCTTTGTCCGAGCATGCTAAAGAGGTATGTGGTTTTGTTGTGGACGGGAGTACCTACCGGTGCAATGTTATGCCTTACGGACTTAAGAATGCACCAGCAACGTTTCAGAACCTGATGAATGAAATTGTAAAGGACATTCCAAATTGCACCGTATATTTGGACGATGTAATCATTTATGATGACGACTTTGAGAGCCATTGTGAGCACCTTGAGACCTTGTTCCGGAAACTTAGTGAAGCAGGTCTGGTAGTAAATTTGGCAAAGTGTGACTTCGTAAAAGCCACTGTGCAGTACCTTGGGTTTGTAGTGGGAAGGGGACAGGTGTGCCCTCCTCAGAACAAGGTACAGGCTATCAATAAATTTCCGCACCCAACAACCAAGAAGCAGATTATGAGATTCTTGGGTATGATAGGCTACTACAGACGCTTCATAAAAGGTTACTCAACGGTGTTGGCACCTCTCACAGATTTGTTATCTAAAGACAAAAAGTTTTTGTGGGCACCTGAGTGTGAAAAGGCTTTCACTTTGGTGAAACATTTGCTATGTACTCACCCGATACTCAGGGCCCCAGACTTTAACAGGCCTTTTCAGCTGGCAACAGATGCTAGTGGTGTAGGGGCTGGTGCCGTCTTGCTACAGACAGACAATGAAGGTGTGGAACACCCAGTAAGTTTCTTTTCTAAGAAGTTCAATGCTGCACAAAAGAACTATTCTACAATAGAAAAGGAATTACTGGCGATTGTGCTGTCGCTCAGGCACTTCGAGGTGTATGTTCCAGCCTATGGCCCAGTCGTGGTTATCTACACTGATCATCACCCTTTGAGATTCCTGAATCAATTTCACAATCGCAATATGAGACTGACCAGGTGGTCTTTGATGTTGCAGGAGTATAACCTGGACATCCGTCATATTGCTGGATGTGACAATGTGATCGCGGATTGTTTATCAAGGGTGGATGATCAGTCGTAGGCTATCACAGGTGTGTGGGTTTGAGTGGAGGAAAATAGGCTGCCCTTATAGTGCAGCCGGGAAAAACATATTAAAATATAAAAATCATATAAAAACTCTTTCTTTTGATATAGATAATCGTATAAGTTTGTCATAGCCTATAGAGTTTGAGTAGTCCACGAACTATCAAACGGCTGAGCTGCTGTAAGCTCGCTCTGGGAGCATGATATTGTGTCTTTTTGCTATTGTTGGGAGGAGTTATAAAATGTGATTTTTTTTTAATAATAAGATGTGTTTTGGTGATAAACTCAGCTTTGTTTTAGTGCCATGCGGTCGCTGGGTGTGAGGGGTTTGATGGGGTTCTGTGATTGTCAGATTTTAGCTCAGGGTTGAGCAAGTAAAATCTTGGGGGAGGTGTGACGCTTGTCCAGTGTGAGCATGCTGTACAGAACGCCTAGTCATGCCCCACTCTCGCTAGGATCGTCAGGGCAGGAACTTTGGCTGTAGTCTATGTAGAGTTTCCTAACTTAGTTCATGTGAGCCGTTGTACTATAAGTATTATGAATATGTATTTTGTTTTCATCTGAGTCAACGAGTTCTATTTTATATCATTAGTTATAAGTATTGTGTGTAAAACTTATTTGTAATGATGGGAAGAGAAACAGCCACAGTTGGGGGTCAGTGGGTGCGCCAGGCGGGAGGTGGGCCTAACTCACTAGCACTCCCCCCCCCCCCCCCCCTCAGTGCTAGGGGAGCCTTTGTCTATCCCAGAGGAGAGAGAGAAATTACGTAATGGTTGTCAGTGGGCGGTCCTTAGTAGTTCACGTTGGGCTCACTAGAGGGCCGGATATAAAAGGGAAGTCTAGCCATTTTTTCATCAGAACTCATTAGGCAGAGCGACTTCTCATTTCCCTTGCTAACTATATATATTCTTCTGACTGATGGGAACTTTCTCTACTACCTTACATTCTTATCTCCTCTTTTCCCTGCCTGTTTAACTTCCATGGTCCCGTTGGTGCAGAGCTAGTCAGCCAACGTATTATCGCTTGAGTTCTCACGAGATACTTGCCTATTAGATAGCCTATTTTGGAAGGGTTGACTTAGAATAGGATTGATTTATGTTTGTTGCACTTGTATATGCATTTCCCTGTGTGTTATTATTATTCCTGTTTTCTGCTGGTCTAGGTAATGCTAGACTGGGGTAAGGCTTTTCTGTGTTACGAGTTGTTGTTTGATGCAGTGGTTAAGCGATAAACCTGCATACTCGTTTCGGTTCAGTGAAGCCTAGGTTGTCTTCGCGGCTGACTGTGTTGAGTTAATAATTTACAGTGCGTGAGGGCAAGAGCCTAACCACCCTGTATTTTATTAACAGTTTGTTTTTACTTTGTCAAGGAGCCGGGAGAAAACCAGATACAAGGGATCTGGATTTCTCAAAGTGCACTTGTTAGTTTTAATGTAATACTTTAAACAGTCGTGAGGACTTCGCTAGGCTACGAGCCGTTTTTGCTCAGTCACTGCTACCTTTTTGCCTACAGTACCCCAGCTAGACTTTACTCGATTAGTAGATACAGAATAGTATTGAAGCTTTCCTTATGTATGATATTGTTTATGCACTATTGATTTCATGTGTTGCAAGCTTGGCTACTTTAGTGATTAGTGGCCCACGAGCACAATCCGAGTAGGCTATTGCCGTTGCATTTGCGGAGTACTTCCTTTTAATGTTTGCCATTTACTATTGCATATTCTTTTAATTATTCTTATGCCAATTTAAACCTTTAATAGTATTTAATTGCCAGTGTTTTTGCTTATTGAATTACTGTTCAAAATCCGATACGTACTTCTTACGAGCATCCGAGAAGCATCTAACTTTTTTCAGAAGATTCCTTGCTCGATGCTTAAGGACTATTAATTAACGTAACGTAATAGTGCCGATCCGAAGTAGAGGGTGGAGGACTTCTTAAGTTCATAGTCAAGGGTGGATTACTTCGGCTTCGGCCAACACTATTCTTTGGTGTTGTTGTTTCTTACTTCATTGTTTGATTGTTGACCAGACTAGATAATTCCTGTCTCTTTATTAGTCTGTTGTTGAACACTAGTACCGAGTTCTTGTATACCCCGTTATAGCAGATTGAACTCTGGAGGGTATTGGTGTTTTTTGTTCGGCTGGCAGTACTCAGGGGTTGGGATCGTGTGTTTCCGTTGTGGCAGCGAGCCGTATTCGAGTCCTGATTGAGAGCCCTTGTGTACCCGAGTGCCAGTTCGTAACACTACTCTTTCTGACACTATATGATGCACACACTGGTCAGGAGTAAAAGAGCCCTCAAGCTGGGGAGTGTCAACTTATCACATTGTGAATCGCACCAACATATGATGTTTTCCAATGGTGCTTGAGATGGTTAATGAAATAGTTTTTCTATATGATCTTACTCTTTCTTTATGATGTGCAGTGTGAAACAACCAATATTGTGGTGTTGTTAAGTGGAGTCACCGGCTCTTTTTTATCTTTTCTCTCTTTTCTTGGCTTGTATCTATTCGGCCCCATTCAGCCAACTGTTATATAAGATGTTTATCCCCATCCAGGTGTCGATTTTTTCCTGGCGAGTGATAGCGAGCTAGCATTGTATGGAGAAATCCGGCTTCGCCGGAGCCATTTTTCTATTGAAAAAGGTACAAATTTAGCTTGCTGTCAAAACAAAAATATATACATACTGGCTCGCTACCGCTTGCCAGGAATATATTGACCCCTGGATGGGGGTAAACGTCTTAAAACAGTAGGCTGAATGGGACCGAATGGATACAAGCCAAAGAGAGAGGGAGAGAAAGATAAAAAATGCGAGGTACTAATGATGGTGATAATGCTGTTTGAGTTGTGCCGTTTGCAGCGTGCCTATTTTTAAACTTCTCACCAAAAGCTGATGTGCATAGTGGTTAAACGTGAAAGAAAAGATGCCATGGTGTTAATAGTGGATCAAGTAAGTAATGATGGTGGTAGAGGCGTTGTTTGAGCTGTGTGTCCTTACCAATCTATAGTCTATTCGCTGTAAGTAGGCGATAAATCATGACCTCTAACCTCTGTAACTAAGAAGCTACTAGAGTAATCAAGCTAATATTTCTACCATTTGGGAAGAGTCGGTCACGGAATAGATGTGGTAATTTACAGCCAATTTGCTCTAGCCCTTTTTGAGTTACAGAGGATAGAAGTCAAGTTTGTTGCCTACTTGCAGCGAATAGACTATACCAAAGAGGCATTACATGTGAGCCCTGCCATGGTTTCACTTTTATACCAAGTAATGATTGTGGTGAATGTATTGTTTATGCAAATAATGCTTACATCTCGCTTATATATAACTAATGTTTTCCTTTTCACCACAAGATGATGCCCTTTTGGCTTGACTCTCTGTCATTTAGCACGCGATCGCGTCATATCGACATATGCCCAAAAGTGTATTTATGACGCAATCGCGTCATAAATCCAACTTATAGAAATTCGGGAAAAATAAGTTTATGACTCAATTGTGTCATATTTTTGACTGGTAAGTTAGGTAAGTTACATCTCCATGTGGAGCTTTGACACAACCTGTAGTATGATTTGACACAATTTTACCCCCATTGTAAGCCCAGCCTCCATATTGCATGCGTAACTTAGTAACTTATGGGTGACTGGGCGAGTTAATAAACATTTCAATATCAAACATTTCAATTTCAATTTCATAGTGGTCAAATTTGAAAAGGAGGATGCTGTGGTGTCACTAGTGGACCAAGTAATAATGATGGTGGTACCACGGTGGTGTTGTTCGAGAAGTGCCATATACTGTATATCTCAGCTTTCTGTATCCCATTTTTTTCCCTTTTCACCACACGATGCTGCATATGATTATCAGAAGCCAAAGGGAGGATGCCGTGATGTCACTAGAGGACCGAATAATGATGGTGGTGGGGTGTTCAAGCATTGCCTTCCACATAATCTCCTATGTAAAACCTGATTTCATTTCTTCTCACCACAAGATGATGCGCATAGTTGTCAAAAGCAAAAGGGAGGATGCCGTAGTGTCACTAGCGGACCAAGTAATGATGGTAGTGGCGGTGTTGTTCGAGCAGTGTGTCCTCACCAAGTTACCTGAGAGGCACTCCACGCGAGCCCTGCTGGCAGCTTGGCTTGTGACGGCTTTTGTGTTGGGTGCCGCTTATCGAGGCTCGCTCATTGCCGCCCTCATGCTTCCCAAGTACCCACACAGACCAGAGACCATTGAGGAGTTGGTGAATACGGTGGACAGGTAATGCTATTTATCAGTTTTGTGAATAACATTGTTAATAAATAGATATCCATACATTTCTTTGATGATGGGGAAACTTAGCAGGACTCGTTCATCGCCTCCCTTACCCTTCCCAAGTACCCACACAGACATGAGACAATTGAAAACACAGGTGAATACGGTTAATAGGTAAGGTGATTAATCAAGTTGTGATTGAAATGCTATTAATTCTTTCCTTCATGCTGGAGGAAGCCTACCGAAGCTCGCTTATTGCCTAACTTAAATTCATCAAGTACCCAGACAATTGTTGATAGGTAAGTTTTAACAATCTAATCATAATTAGGAATGGGATGATAAAGTAATAGGAGTAACTTGTTATTAATATTTGTCTTTGTTTTGAAAACAATTTGCTTCACAAGTTCTTATAATTAATATGTTGTAAATACAAACATTATCTTCATAAGGGTACAACATAACATGTTGCTTCTCTTACCTAATTGACCACTTGCGAGTTTCGGGTGAAAAGGAAGTTGGAGTTGTAAATGTTGATAGTGCAGTAAAAATTCTAACAAATATACTATAAGTCATAGATGGATAATATATTCAAGCTGATGTAATATATTTATGTGTATACTGTCTTCGTGGCGTAATACATAAGTATGTTGATTTTCGGTGTGAGCATCCTGGATTCGAATCCCCGGACTGCCATATGTGTTTGTTAATTTCATTAATCGAGTTTAGGAGTAAAGTTGGGTAGTGGAGAGAACATAATAATTCCTTGCATTTAAATTAACCCTTTCACTACAATGAGGTAATGTTCATGGGGATTTGGTTACCATTAGACGATTTTCTTTAATCTGTCATCTACCTATACGACTCATGTGGGTTAATACGGTCTCAACAAACCCTCTTAGTAACATAGGTCCTTCATAAACTTCACAAAATCATGACATTTTAGCCAGAATCAAAGGTGAAAAGGAGTCATAGTGCTGAATGGGTTAACTATCAATGTCTTCAGCAACAACGTCCTTATACCTCGAAACTCACAAGCGGTCAAATGGCATGGTTAGGGAGTACAATATATTCACTATTATTTTTATTAATCTCACCACCACACCCCCAATGAAATTAATTAAAGTATATATGATCCACCGGGATTCGAACCCGGGTTATCACACACATATTTTTGCCACCTTAACCATTACACCACCAGGACGGTAATTAGACCAGCAATCATGACTTTTAACCTCACGCAACTCCAAATGGGTGAGAGTACACAGGATGAAATTTCGCAAACCTATGCCATATAATCTCTTACAACTCAAAAAAGGGCTAGAGTAAATGGGAGGTAAATGTCCACACCTATTTCCTGGTCACTTCTTTCCAAATGGTAGAAATGTCAGCTCAATTGTTCACGTCCTTTTTGAATTATAGGATGATAGATATCACAATTGCCTGCTTATAGTGAACAAACCATAAATGTTTCATTGGATGGCTTGTGATGTAGACGGTAGCACATTCGCTTCATAACCAAGAGGTCTGGATTCGAATCCCGGCAGGTGGAGATGGGGTGCAATCTCCTCACACCCCTTGCCTTTGTAAGAGTAACAGAAAAATATATCTGCGCCAAGGTTAAATCGGTGCTTTGTGTTCCCTCACCCGTTCAACCCTATAAAATATAATTGTTTTTTTCACCTCCAGTATGTCAGTGATGCCGTGGGGCAAAGCCTTTGCCGAGGACTTCAGGCGTTCAGGGTCCCCTCTGTTCAAACGTGTGGCGGATCTCATGGTGATCGGGGTGGACAATGTCGAGGGACTCCGGCAGTCTCTCACAAATAAGTGGGTGTCTAGCTTTTTGACAGTTTAGAAAATGAGTTTCCATTATTAACTCAATAAAGTGTATATTGACTTATACTATAGAGAGTCGCTGGCAGTATCTCACTAACAAATTGGTTCCTGCCCTCTGACGTTTACTATTTTAACTTAAGTGTCCATTTCTAATTCAAGCAGTAGACCATTTCAACCGGTAGCTCTCATCTAGTGCCAACTCAAACAAAGCTGTTTGGTTAGGTTAAGTTAACTCTATCTGGTTCAGGGTGGGTCTTTTTGGAACTGCCCTGTTTCACTTCATTGGTTAGGGAATTTTAAAACATTACACCTCATTAGTTTGGCGATTATAAGGAACCTCACCCAATTCAGGTATTGATTTTTTATGAGCGAACGATAGCGAGTCTTCAGTTTAGGAGAAGCCAGCATTTGGCCAGGACATTCTTCTAATAAAAAATGTACATATATATATTTTGAAGTGAGTCCAGGTAGCGTTTTTTGCAAACTGATGCTGAGAGGATTGGGTTTTAGTCATTGTCTATCAGAGTGAGAACTGAGCGATCTCTGCCATACCCATAGCTTACTCTGATTGTTCCTTTTACTTATATATATTTTTTCTAGATCTCAAGTGACGTCGTCTCTTCCGTGGATTGACCTCCCAATCTGCCATACTAGAAGTTGGCAGATTGGAAGCCAAAGCGTCACATTTTTCCTTTGCCTCTCAACTTTCTCTTCATAATTGATGAGGGGCACAGGACCCTGGGTGGGGCTTTGGTTTCCCGGGCGTTTCCCGCTACCCTCCTCAGCTCTCCGCCATGGAGTGGCTTCGGTCACCCAGGCTTTATTGTGGTAGGCAGAGAGGGTTCTGTGGGGGTACTCGGTTATGGCCTTTGCCTTGCTCGGGGCCTTGGTGCTGTTCGGCCAGGCAGACTGGGGAACAGCAAAAAAAAAAAAAAAAAAAATCTTAGACTAGGGGGAAACTAAATATGCATTGGTCGAAAATGCCAACAGCAATCAAAACTCAAGAATATTAAGACCATCATAATAACCCCCGAGACATTGCACTAGACAGTGTTAAGCTTGGTTAGTACTAGAAACCGGCACTGATTATCTTGACCCTGTTTGATTTGGTAATGGTTGAGATTTGCTGGTTGATATGGTCTACTGGTCGAATCGTTCGGGAACTGACTCATAGTATTGCTATTGCTATTACAAAAAAAAAAAAAAATAAGGTCCCGCCCCTTTCCCATTCTTCAGTAAGCCATTTTAGATTTACAGATGAGCGACCATTACTTGCATTACTGCATGTCCACAAACATTTCAGTAATGTAAGCATGTTTCGTTTATTTATGTTTTTATTTTGTGTTGGCAGTCAGGCCCACATGGGGACGATCCATAATGTGCAACAGGACATCGCAGACCACTTCACCCGGAGCGATGGTACCACCAGTCTGTACATTGGCCGGGAGAAGTTCCTCCCCGGGTTGTCTGGTTGGTTCATACCGCACGACGCACCCTACCAACCGCAGCTCGACCGTTACCTTACCGCTGTTGTCGAGGTGTGTAGTTTTATCCATTCTGCCCCATTCAGCCAGGAATTTTAAGTCGTTTCGGTCTATTCATCTGTCGATTTCTTCTTGGTGAGCGATAGCGAACCTAAAACCATGGTAGTGGTCCGGCTTTGCAAGTAGAAAAATGTACAAATAAATACACTTGGGGTTCAGGGGTAGTGTTTTTTAAGTTCTTGGGTAGATAAAGGAAGAGAAAGGCTACATTTGTGGATATATATATATATATATATATATATATATATATATATATATATATAATTATATATACTGTCTATTCTTCATTTATTCTGATTACCAATAAAAGATTTGAATCCATTAGGAAGATCATCTAGAAGGTAGAAAGGTTGAAAGTATAGACAAAAACATTTGATCAATATCCTCCTTTTCATTTTGCCTCCTTCATTCACATAGACAGATTATATATATTGCTCTCTCTTACGGGGGTAATGCTTGGTTTTTGGTCTATATATTTATTTCTTAATTTATTTTTGAGTTTCCTTGCTAGACCTCCATCAAGCTTAGAAATACACCCCATAGACCCCCTTTCAAGAAGAATTTGTACATTTTCATTCTAAAATTAGAGGCTTGCTATCGCTCGCCAGGAAAAAATGAATACCTAAAGGGCACTGAAGGTCTTACCATTGACAACAAAATGAGGCGAAAAGTCTTAAAATCGTCAAACTAAAGGAACGAACATCTTAAAACCTCAAAACTAATATACTAAACACGAGGGAGAAGGGGGTCCAGAAAAAGCGTGTACAACCCCCTTAACAGTGTTTTTCTCTAGGGTGGCCTCTACGACAAATGGAACAAGGACGCGCTGGAATCCTCCCGTCAGGAGAGCGCCGCCCGTCGGAGACAGGAGATAGCGGCGGGCACGGCGGTATCAGAGTTTGAGAAGGGCGACTCTGGGGACACTCTGGAGCCCCTAAATCTGACGCAGTTACTGGGGCCTATCATCGTTCTATCCTTTGGTCTCGGTGCAGGAACGCTGACTTTTATATTAGAGCTACTGGCGGCCAGCAATAGGAAGTGAGAACAGTTTTAGGGCTAGTGCTTGTTATGTTGGGCTATTTATTCATATTTATTTACTTAATTTTGAGTTTCTTCGCTAGACCTCCATCAAGCTTAACAAGAAAACACTCCCTAGACCCCCTTTCAAGATATATTTGTAGATTTTTCGGTAGAGAATTGTCCCGGCCTAAGGCCGGATCCTTTAAAAATTACAGGCTCGCTATCGCTCGCCAGGAAAAAATCGACACCTAAATGGCACGAAAGGTCTAAATATTGACAAATTAATGGGGCGAAAGGTCACAAAATTGCCAAACTAGTGAACGAAAGTCTTCAAAATCGCAAAACTAATGGGTCTAAACATGAGGGAGAAGGGGGTCCAAGAAAAGCGAGTACCTCCCCCTTAAATAATTCTTCCCTTCCCAGCGCCAACTAACCTAAAAAAAATACGTTATCTTTAGAAATGGGCATGCTAATCCGTGTCCTCTCTGTGAACAACACTATTACATCTCACGATTGTTCTATTTAATATGCAATCATTATTTACATCTCACATATTATTTTAAGGTGTTAGTTACAGTGTCTCTATACTTATGTGGGGGACTGTACACCAGAGATCGTTCAACCCTATGAATTGTCATGACTCAAACTCCTTTCCCTCCAATGTAAGCTGACCTCAACACTCCTGATTTCCTCACCACTCTCTGAACATGTGATAGGAGGGTTCTTGGTAATGGTCCACGATTTTTAAGGTGTGGCAGTCTAGGGGGAGGTGAGAGGTATTGAAGGAAGATTTGAGTTGGTAAGAGACAGGCCTCAGATACAACAGGAGGTCTGACAGATAGACTCGAACCTTGGGCCCGACAACATAGCCCAGAGATTCCCTCTCAATATTGGGAATTCTCTCCTACTTATATATAGGCCTATTAGTACATCTGTCTACTCTTTCAGTTGTTACTTAATAAAGTTGGTCTGGATACCACATTCTTCTAATTTCCCCTTTACCTATATATAACATGTATAAGATATAAGTGGGATGGTGGCGGCCATACAATTATCTACCTAATTAATCTATCAATCAAGAGCAGTGATGGAGAGCTGAGATCTACCTACAATCAACCTATAACTACAATATAACATATAGCTCATAAGTACATCGACACCCTTAGTCATCCTTACTATGAGTTAATAGTTAACCCTTATAATAAATATAGGATCGTACCTCAAAACGTTGTAATCTTTACACCTTACTTACAGTGACTGTCAAAAGTAATTTGTAACAACACTCATTCCCACAACATTCGTTCGGTACTAGGCGCTGCGAAGGGAAATAATTGTTTAAGGGGGATCACCAGCTTGTTATATATTTCTCTCCTTTTCTCTCTTTCCCTAGCTTGTATCCATTCGGCCCCATTCAGCCAACTGTTTTAAGACGTTTATCCTCATCCAGGTGTCGATTTCTTCCTGGCGACCAATAGCGAGCCAGCATTGTATGGAGAAATCTGGCTTCGCCGGAGACATTTTTCTATCGAAAAATTTACACATTTAGCTTGCTCTCAAAACTAAAATATGTATATATGCTGGCTCGCTACCGCTCGCCAGGAAAATATTGACACCTGGATGGGGATAAACGTCTTAAAACAGTAGGCTGAATGGGTCCGAATGGATACAAGCCAAAGAGAGAGGGAGATAACGAGAAAAAAAGCAAGGTGGGATCCTTTAAGGATACCACACTTAGAATCTTCTGATAAATTAACCCCTTGAGGATCTAAATCGCATTTATCCATATTATTTTTGTTATCAGTAGATGGTTGTATGCAATTTAGGAAGGATATCTAGGAATTAAAGGGGTAAATAGTATCATAATTTACTCTTTAGCCCCAACAAGTTCACCCTAAGCTCTATACAATCGTATAATGATAGTCAGAATAAATTGTCAAAATGTGTCATGATCCTCAAATGTTTAAGTAACTTCATAAGATCCTCAACTTATATATAGAAAAATAAATAAATAAGCAAATAAATACATAAATAAATAATTATTTAAATAAATACAAAATAAATAAATATGTACAAATATACAAATACATTCAGAGCAATACATAAACCCCTGTATTAGTATACAGTTTCTGCATTGGTCTCAGTGTAGGAGCTTTTGCCTTTCTGTTAGTGGCCATCAATCAGAAGTGAGCAGATTTAAACAAAAATATAGACGAATAATAACACCCATATCATTCAGTTACACACAGGCGACCACAAAACATATATACATCAATAAATTATAAGAGAACAGAAATCGATTCAGTGGCAACAATAATGCCCAAAATATTGATACCGTTTTTGAGACCCATCATTGTTCTTTTGTTTCTCATGGTTTATTTGTAAGTGAATTGGTGGGTTGGTGATAATATTAATTGTTATCGTTTTTGGCATTGAAGGAATGGTTATTATCTTCTTATCAGAACTGCTGGTTGCCAACAAATAGTCAAATACATACAACAAATAAATAAATATAAAATTTATAAAAATAAGCCGCGAATGTTTTATCATAGGATAACAACAATATATAATATATAATACAATCCTTAATTCAACCGACAAGATGGATTTAATAATTCAGGGGCACTGTCAATCCCTTATATCTGGTTCAATTACTATAGGTAGTGCCAAAGAACTTGACAATAATCTTGATCCCTGACCTGTATACCTCAAACTGGCTGTAAATAGCCACACCTATTTCGTGGTGGACTCTTCCCAAATGGTATATTTGTGCATGTTCCGGTAGAAAAATAGCCGGTTCCTTCTAAATTGCAGTTATGCTCGCTATTTCTCGCCAAACATAAAAATGACATCAAAATGGCACGAAATGCCTTAAAATTGACAAAGACATGGGATGAAACGTCTTAAAACAGCCAAACTGAATCGAGCAAAAATCATAAAATCTCAAAACTAATTGGGCTAAACATGAGGGTGAAGGGTGTTCAGAAAAACCAACAACCATTCCACCTTAACATTATTCTACCTTCCAGCTTCAATGTCTACACCCACCTACCGTACGGACCACAGGGACCTCGGACGGCTCTGGTTGCCTCCTGGAGTAACACCAAGGGCCTCACACCCTCCCCACAGCTGCCTCTCTTTCCGGAGAAATATGCCAAGTGAGTAGGCTAACCCTTAGCAGATCCGATGACGCATTTCTTTTCTCTTTTCTCGCGATTATGAGATGATTTTATTCAGATTAGGAAGGGTAGCTGGAAGTCTGAGGGTTGATTGAGATAGTCTTTGCCTTTATAGTTCCACAGTTTTTTCTAAATTGTATAAGAACTTCTATTGCTAGCCAGAATATTCTGTCGAAATGCGTTATGCACTGTAAATATTGTCTCTCCCACTTATCGGAGGTTGTTATTGTTCCCCGGGATATCTGACCGAAAAGCCCCAAGGTCCCCATCAAGGCCATAACCGATCACCCCCCACAGAATCTTCCCTCCTTACCACTAAGAAAGCCCAGGTGACCGAAGCCGCTCCCAGGTGAGGAGCCTTACTGTCTCCCTCAGCAATTATGAAGGAAAAGTTGAGGGGCAAAGGAAAAATGTGACGCTTTGGCTCCCAGTCTGCCAACCTCGAGTTTGGCAGTAGGGAGGTCAATCCACGGAAAAGATGCCGTCACTTGAGATTTAGAAAATATATAAGTAAAAGGAACAGTTAGAATAAGCTATGGGTATGGCAGAGAACGCTCAACTCTCATTTTGATAAACCAGCCCACATGATCGGAGGTTATTGGGCTTTGGTGTATATGGACTCCTCCACCAATGCCCCACAAACTTTGTTGATGTTTTTTTGTTTTTCCTACACATCGTTTCTTGACGGCCACCATGGAAAAACCTATACATTACTTATCTTAAAAACTATTTGGATGATTAACACCATATTTCATGGTATATGTATGGCAGGTGGTTCTGAAAGTGTAATACCAAATAGGATACCAAATAGTGGAATAGTTTAGCCGCAGTTTTGATAACATTGCATACACAAATTATTTTGAATAATTATGTTCTCAATGTCTATAATATGTCCAGTCTTTCTGGATGTTTCAGCTGATTTCCCTAACTGTGTTTTATAAATGTTGATGAAATAGTTAAGATCCATTTATTTTTTAGGCCAATATCTTCAAAATTCTGAAAATACTGTTATTTACCATCATGCTCTCTAATATCTTAGTGTAATTAGTAGCAACAAGATACTTAAACACTGTATTCATCCAAATAATAATAAAAACATATATATATATATATATATATATATATATATATATATATATATATATATATATATATATATACAGTTTTCCTTTCGTGAATGACAGAGTATTAAATGAGGATTTATATAATTGCATTACTTTCACAATATATAATCAAATAACGGTAATATGGACCGACAAGTTTTGTATTGTCGACAATAATCACCAACGAGCGTGTGACTCCACATTGCCCCCTCCACTACATATAAATGCTTACACTGGTCTGATGTGCTCATAACAATTATGATTTAGGCTTTCATTATTACTACATCCCACACTTAACTCACTGCCGTAGCCTAATATAACCAAAGTTTGGTCAAGTGTATGTAGAGGAATACTAATAAAATGTCGCACTTATACATCAATTCGATCTCTGTCTGCACATTAGAACCTCCTCTCCTCTCTCCCTCGTTCCCCTCCCTTCCTCCTCACTTCTTTCTCCCACTCCCATCATTCCTTGCTCCCTCCTCTCTCCTTCATATATCCCCCCCCCCCAACACACACACACTGTATCTGTCCTTCCTTCCATTCCTTCCTTCCTCTCTCCTTCTCCCACTCGCATTATTCCTTCCTCCCTCCTCTCTCCTTCCTATCCCCCAAATATCTCTGTCCTCCTGCATTGCTCCCTCTCTCTCTTCCTTCCGGTTCAGACACAACATTCCCCGGTATGTTGGGGCTTGTATTATGCAGTACCGGTATCTCACCCAGGCAATTATACCTTCAGCAACACTATTCCCCAGTATGCTGGGACTTGTATTATAATTACCTAGGCAATTACACTTTCACCAGCAACATTCCAAGGAGTATTGGGGTTTGTACATCTAGACATGTATACCTTTAGCAGCAATATGTCAAGGAGTGTTGGGACTTGCAGTTCAATTGGTTGAAATAATAAGACCCACAGTCCCTAAACAGTCCCCCACAAACAAACGGCCAAATCCTAAACGGCCTCAACCAAAACAATATAATTTCTAAAAGGCCACAATCAAAACAGTCACACTCACAAACAGTCACAACCAAAATAGTGACATTCTTAAACGGCCACACTCCTTAACAGCCACAACCAAAACGGTCATACTCCTAAATGGCCACAATCAATACGGCCACACTCCTAAATGTTCACAACCAACCCACCTAACCTTCCCCTATCATCCACTCCCCCCCCTAAAACCCGTCCACCTCTCCTCCCTAACCCACCTAACCTTCCCATACCATCCACATCCTCAACTCAACACACCACACCCCATCCTAATCCATTCCAACCCCCATCTCCTGCTCCCCAATCCCCACCCCCACCTCACCCATCCCAACCCCCAGCCCCTCCCTCACCCCCACCCCCCCCATCACCCCCACCCCCACCCCATCCTCGTGCAGCAGCACCCAACGTACATCGTGCACATAACATTAACATTCTTCAACTGAACATAGATGGCATCAACACAAAGAAACACGAACTCTCACACTTCATCAAACAACACAACATACACATTGCCATCTTACAAGAAACAAAACTCCGCACAACACAAAAAACACCCACATTTCATAATTTCACCACCATCAGACAAGACCGGGCTGTCGGCGGGGGCGGTGGACTCATCACCCTGGTACACAAAGAAATATCATACATAGTAACCAGTGTACAAACCAAATCACTCCTCCCCCCAAATGATAACACAACAGAAATACAGTCAATTAAAATACGCACTGGCAACAACTCCAACATAACCATCATAAACACATACATCCCTCCCCAAACATCCCCTACAGTACCAAATGAATACAGACCACACTTACAGCACATCACAAACACCCCACACACCCCACACATCATCCTGGGTGGTGACTTCAACGCCAAGACGTCGGCCTGGTTTGTCGACAACCCCGACACAGACAGAGGGCTGGTACTACAAAACCAAACCGATAACCTCATCATCCTTAACGACATCCATCAACATACCCATATTCCTCACCAAGCCCTCTATAACCCATCATCTCCAGACATCACCTTTTGCTCCCCAGAACTCGCCCCCACAACATCCTGGAGGGTGGTCAGAACCTTAGGCTCTGACCACCTCCCGATCATTATCACCACCAAAACCAGACTCACCCCAGCTAGCCACAAACACACATACACCAATTATAAAAGAGCTAACTGGGAAGCATTCACAAATGAGACAGAACAACACTTCACAACTCTAAACAGTACACCCATCACTAACATCAACAATGCTGTACACATACTCAATAAAACTATCCAAAACGCTGACAAGAAACACATTCCAAGAGGTAACAGAAAAAGACACAACCCCAACTTCACACCAGAAATTCAAAACCTCATCAGACAACGCGACATACTGAAACACTCCCCAGCACCCCACACACAAGACATCACACAACAAATTCAAGCACTCAACACCCAAACTAACAACAAAATACAAGAACAACAAAAACTAAATTGGAATAACTTCCTACAAACACTTGATCACAAAACAAACCCCAAAAAACTATACAAAACACTAAACAGCATCACACTTTCCAACAGCAACACAACACAATCACATGCTGCAATCACAACAACAGACTCTACTCCTTCATGTAAACAACAAGCAAACACTCTCATCAATCACTTTTCACATGTCAGCCACCTAAAACCTCACAAAGACGACCGACGTGTCATCCGACGTAAGAGACAATTCCCCACAGACCCTGACTATACACCCTTCACCAATCACCAGACAAAGCATATCATCAACAATCTCAAGCACTCACCCGCCTGTGGCCTAGACAACATAAGCAACATACACCTCAGACACCTGGGACCACAAGGCATACAAGCACTCACTAACATATCAAACTACAGCTATTCACACAACACAATACCAGACATTTGGAAGCATGGTATCATCATCACTTTCCCCAAACCCAACAAAGACCCCACGCTACCCTCCTCGCACCGCCCCATCACACTCCTTTGCTCCCCCTCCAAAGTCATGGAACGCCTAGTATTACAACTAATTACACCTGACCTACCCCTAGCTCCAACACAACATGGCTTTAGGCCACTGCACTCCACAAACACTCTTCTCACAGACCTTACACAAAGAGCTTTCGACGGCATCAATTCAGCTAGACCACCACACAGATCACTATTAGCCACACTCGACATTAGTAAAGCCTTCGATGCCATCCCCCGCCACAACCTAACAAACAAAATCTACAACACAAACATGCACAACAACACAAAACGGTGGCTGGCCAACTTCCTAGCAGGCAGATGTGCACACGTATCTTTTGCCGGTCAGTCATCTAAAATCAGAAACTTTCCAAACGGAGTCCCACAAGGATCCGTCCTATCGCCCGCACTCTTCAATCTGTACATGCACGATATAACTACACCCAATACGCCCCAAATAAACTTAGCCTCCTATGCAGATGACATAACACTCACATGCACACACCATGACCCAAAAAGAGCAACAGATCTCCTTCAACCCTATCTCAACACACTACATGGCTGGTGCACTACAAACAGACTTAATCTAGCCCCAGCCAAATCCACCGCAACCCTGCTCACAAGTTGGACAGGAGAACACGAATACATCCCTCAACTCACCATAAACAACACACCCCTAACACATACACACACACCCAAAATCCTAGGAGTAACATATGATACTCATATGACATTCAAACAGCACACCACAAACATTAAAAAGAAACTGACACCCAGACTTAACGCCCTCAGGTCACTTGCTCACACAAAATTTGGACACAACAAAGAAACTACCACCACAGTATATAAACAATACATAAGATCAGTGATGGAATACGCAAGCCCAGCCTGGGCTTCTAACCTAGCTGAAACACATCATAAGACCTTACAGACTATTCAAAACAAAGCCCTGAAGATCATTACAGGCTGCACAGCTACTGCACCCACAGATCACCTACATCAAGAAACCAAAATCCTCAAAGTCAAAGACCATCTGGACATGAGAGGCACTCAATTCCTGGCAGCAGCCTCCACGAACCAAGACCACCCACTAAACTACATGGCAACACACCCACAGACACCAAGAAATATCAAAACAACACCCAGCACACGGTATCACACACAATTATTGTCCTCTCTCCCTCCCTGCCCACCCCGAACCAACATCCAGAAGCACATCCATACTCATATCTCTCACCGATCCATCCACTCACTCACAGACAACACACAGCTGCATGCACGACCTCCCGAAATCCATCCTTCCGAATCCTCCCTTCATCGCGAGGACAGAGTCCACCTGGCCAGGCTGAGATGCGGACACCATCCAGCTCTCCTAAGCTATCAGAAGAGACTGGATGACTCCGTTGTCGACGCCTGCCCGGGATGTAACACAGCACCCCATACCATTAAACACATCATAGAAGACTGCATTTCACACAACCACTTACGCCAACAACACAATCTACACTCAATGAGAGCTCTGTGGGAAAGCCCGATCGTGGCCATGGCCTTTCTCAGGGACTCGGGGCTGTTCGGCCAGGCAGCTTAGGGAACAACAACAACAACAACAACAACCAAAATGGTTCACGATTTCTGGCCTACTTATAATTAATAAACTCTACAAACGATCAGTGTCTTCCTTTTATCCATTTTCTATAATTTCCTATTAATAAAGTAGGTGTGCAGTTTTCGCATTACCAATAAAAAAATAAAAATAAAAAAATGCATACGCAACTCTGCGACCTATAATTCTGCAAGTAGTATTGAATCTCTTAGGTAAAATAGGTTTATATTCAGTATATACAGTATATATATATATATATATATATATATATATATATATATATATATATATATATATTTATATATATATATATGTAAATTGTATATATATATACTGTATATACAGTATATATATATACTGTATATATAGATATATATATATACAGTATATACATATATACAGTATACGGTACTGTATATGCAACTAACAGTCGTCAGCATATCGAAAATTGAGTTTTTTTATGATGAAGGTTAACTTATGACCTTGACCTGTGACCTTGACTTTTATGTAGGATTATATTTGTGTTTGCTTTGATGTAACTCTAGAAAATCAAATAAGTGTGTCAAATGTCATTAAAGATCATCAGTTAGTTTCAGAGGTATTAAAGATATAGTTGACCTTGACCTTTGACCTTCATCTTGACCTTCATGATGTCTTAAAATTTATAATTTTAATGTTCTCTTATTGCACCACTGTCTCAACGAATGTTGTGAAGTTTATATGAATAGTATATAAATTAGCAAATTGACCTTATATATGATGTTGACCTGTGAACTTGAGCTATCAAATGGAACTATGTTTATTCTTGTTTGACCTTGCTGTAGGTATTCCGAATTTGCATGATATGCCTAATGAGAACCTTACATTAAATAAGAAATACTAGTAAACATTAATTATCGACCTTTAACCTTGACCTTCGACCTTGACCTTCAACCTTAGAATTTCTTATCAAGGATAGTTAGCTTAACAGCAATGTTCGTATTAACTAGCATTATGAATATGGTGTAGTCTAATTCATACAAAAACTTATTGATTACAAATAGTGATCATATATTGTGACCTTGACCTTTGACCTTTGACTAAAAGTAAAATACATATATTTGGATGTCGCATTGACCAACTGAATTTGCCTGTATAATTTTATGACAATACATTAAACAGTCAAAGAGGGGTTTAGGGAAAATGACAAATACTCTTATTTTGACCTTGACCTCTGACCTAAACTATTACAATATTTATTTGAAATTTGATATATATTAGGCTATATTTAAGTAATAAGCCATAACACAGCCCGTTTTCTAAAATGTGAGTAATCTTTTTTAATACATAATAAAAGTTGACCTTTGACCTTGACCTGTGATCTTTATGTAAGAGTACATTTTGTTTTGCATTGAAATTGCCCATGAACATGAAATATGCATGCCTAATTTCATTAAAACACATCAGTTAGTTTCATATATATTAATAGAATAGTTGACCTTGACCTTTGAACTTTATATTGACCTTTATATGTCTCAACATTTATTATGTTCCTTTTTCACTTAAATTGCAGAAATCTCACCAAATATTGTGAAGTTTGAATGAAAAGTAAAGAAAATAACATATTGACCTTTTATTTGACCTTGACCTGTGACCTTGACCTTTCATATGGAATATAATCGTTTATTGTATGACCTTTGGCCTAGCTATTCCGAATATATATGGCAAGCCTAGTGAGAATCTAACAGTTAGTATGAGAAATACTAGTAAAAACACTATTTTGACTTTTGACCTTGAACTTTGACCTTACCCTCTAGAATATTTATCTAAAATGTGTGCAATATGATATCAATGTTACTAATAACTTGTAAAGTACAAATGAAGACATTTGAATAATAACTAAAAATAAATAGTATAAGTTGACCTTCCACCATGACCTGTGACCTTGACCTCTATGTAAGAGTAAAACATTGTTTTCGTTGACATTGCCCAGGACAATCAAGTAAGCATGACTAATTTCATTAAAACCCATCAGTTAGTTTCATATGTATTTATAGAATAGTTTACCTTGACCTTTGACCTTGACCTTCATGATATGTGTCAATATTTATTATTTTCCTTTTTATTTACAGTGCAACTATATCGCCAAATTTTGTGAAGTATGATTGAAAAGTAAAGAAAATAGCATCTTGAACTTTTATTTGACCTTGACCTGTGACCTTGACCTTTCATATGGAATTGTATAGTTTCTTGTAATGACCTTGGCCTAGGTATTCCAAATATACATGGTAAGCCTAGTAGTGGGGCAGTTAACTGGAATAATTGTTCATTTCTGGAAACAAGCACCAAAATTGGCACACATACTCCTTGGGGATTGCTTTTTTGATAAAACCCGTTAGCCACCTAAAAATTCAAGATGGCGACCATTTTTCAAGATGGCCACCAATGAATATACAGAAACATTGCATTCGCAATAAAATCGCAAAGACTTGTCGTATTTGAATGATCTTGGTGTCAAATCATACATTTTTCACTATGTAGAATCCGAATTTGGAACCATGGACTTACTCACTAGCTTCCTTGTACCAAGATATCAGTCCCGGAATCATAATTAGGGAAAAAAATCCCATATCATAGGCACCATCAGTCCGATATATTATTGGATGTACATGTAGGCAGTAGGCCTATACTTATTTGTCACTCATTGTCTTGCTGCCTGGATGAGTATACTACAACGCTTCTAAACCTCGCATCTGCATCTGCACAGTGCTGTGCAGGTCAGACCAAAGCTGTAGCATTTGCATCGACCGCAGCATTCCGACTTGCATCCACACTTGGTCAGCTGCTGGCAACTCTCTGCAATGGGTGGGAGCTCTGTCCAAACGATCTGCCACAGATCTCCTTTGGTCCAGCCCCAGTTGGTATGAGTCTGCTTTCTGGTTGACGTACTGTTGACTGACTCCAGGTGCAGCCCGCCTGGTAGGCAGCACGCTTCACATGCTGCTTCAGTGCTGCTCGGGTTGGAGGAATGGCTTCGTACAGCCTCTGCTTCCGAGCAAACATGTCCAACCTCGCATCATCGACACCTTCAGCTGTGCTGGATCTGTCGTACATCATGACCACGAACTTCTCCAAGGTCTCCAGGTCTTCATCATCAACTACCGGTGGGTACTGGCTGAGTTTGCTGAAGACACCGGAAGCCTCATCACAAACATCCCAGGTTTGCCAAGCAGACTTCTTCCCTTTTCCACGGAATGCTGAAACGACATCGCAGCCAGTGAAGGCATCGAGGAAGAGCATCCCTTTGCTCTTTTCTGCAAGAGTGCAACACAAGTCATGTACAGGAACCCACCTCAGGTTCTGTCCTTGGCCAAAGGCAACCCACAACTGCTGCAGACCTAGCTCCTGAAGTGCCTGCAGAACACTGACTGCGATGACGACAACATCTGTGTCGCTGGCTTTGACCATGATGACTTTGCTGCCTGCTTCTGTTGCATGCCTGGCATGCACAAAGATCTGCGTGACAGCTTCTTCATGACTGCACGGTGCCACCCCAGCAAGATTGATAGTGCGGTTGCTGACAGCATCTTCTTCCTTGGTCACAATGACCACATTTGGTGTGACCACACGTGCAATCTTATCAGCCAGAAAGTTGAACAGCTCGGATTTGTTGTCATTTTCTCTCAGGAAGTTTCGCCAGTTTGAGGGAATTTTGCCCTTCCCTGTCACCCTGCGTCTCACCCCGCGTCCTCGCTTTGATCTAGTGTCAGCTTTCAGACTAGATGGCCGGTAGACATCAAACACAATGTCTGTTCTCTTGTAATTGGTAGAGTATGCTTGTATTCTAGGAAGGACATCGAGCATTGCGTACTCTTCGAACGTCTTTGAACTCCGTGGGGGCAGACTGTTCACCAACGCTGCACCATCAATGCTGATGCTGTCGGCGTCTGGCTCTGCCTCAGGGGTTGTAACTTGGCTATGAAGAATGGTTGTGAGGTGGGATTTCTGACAGGTGTGGAGCTTTCCACCATCACTGAGGGCAGCAGGATGTGACTGGTTCTCATGACGGAAGAACTCCTTCAAGTCACACTCTCTGCTCTGGCATGATATGAACAGCTTGGAGAACAGTTGACAGTTGTTACGACCGGGGCTACGAATAAAACAAGGGCACTTAATGAGTGGACTAGTAATAGGGCACTATGCAACAACGGTACGCTAGATCCAAACCCTCGAACTTATATGCCGGCGAACAAAAACACCTATACCCTCCAGAGTTAATCTGCGATAACGGGGTATCCTTAACTGGGCATTAATGTACTCTATTTCAGGCTAACCCACACTGGTATAGCCTGATAACAAACAAGATGCAAGTTACGTTAAAATGCATAAAAAGGAATCTATGGAAAGATCAATTAAATCACTGCAAGATTTAATACAATAAAAAGATGCTTCAATACAGTTACTCTAAACAACAATAAACTCTTCACTCCTATCTGAAAGAAATTGAAGTATAGTTCTACAGCATAGACCTGGAAACTTCTGAAGAAAGTCTGATGCTCATAAGATGCTCATATCTTAACCCTTAATTAGCGGCGAGCAACATAAGTTAAACTATATAAAGGCAGGAGGCAGGACACCACATGTGTAAATGGAATACACTAAAAGATAGGACATATAATGTTAACTGACACGAGAATACTATAAATGCGCAACGGTAGTAATGCTCGACACTAAAAGAAGTACTTCCTCATCAACGAAACAGTCTGCTATGGTTGTGAGGCTCAGCAACAACCTAGACTAATAAATGCTGTGAATAATAATGTGTACATATCAAAGAGCTTATATTAAATACTAACAAGTGTCTACTCAATTAATAATGTCTAGCTGGGATACTCTAGGTAAGGAACTGGGGTTGAACAAGACAGGCTCGTAGCCTAGCGATGTCCTTAAGACTGCATCCTTTAAGTTACGTTAATTGACTGGGGTGCTCTCTTGATAGATCCAGATCACAAGTGACTGGTTCTATCCTGGCGACCCTCAAAAGACAAGCAAAGAGGCAGCAAAGTGTGGAACTGGAACAGGCCAAAGCCCTCAGTCAACACAATGCTTCACTCGCAAAAGACGCAGCCGAAAAGACAACCCAGGCTACCACAGGACCGGTCGAAGTCGTGTAGGTATAAGCAAACCGTACACACATCGGAGACAACGACTACAGTAACCTTATCCCAGTCTAGCATTAAATAAAAGAGCAGAAATACTAAATCAATAATGGAGACACACAGAGTTCTTAACCTATACTAACTAAGAACCCTCAAACCTATTCTAAGTACATGTAAATATCTCAGAGGATGGCGCATGCAATACAATGGGCCGGCCATGGAAACCGTATGCAGAACCCAAGGGGACAAGTAATTGAATAAAGACGAGAAGTAATGGAAAAGAAGAAGGTCAGAGAGAGAGACAGTGGTAAAGGGGGTGATCGGGAGAGAGTATGCAAAGGGATGTTAGAAGCATGCGCGCCAAGCCTGTCCTGAGGAGGCCAGCTCCTGGGAACCCTCATGGAGGAGGTTAGTTACACAGGAGCCCGCAAGGGCGCGATGGTCGGCCAATCACGGGCCGAGACGTCACAAGGCAGCAGGCCCCTAGGACGCGCCAGGATCCACCAGCCAATCAAAGGCGAGGGAAAGCCCGCGCGAGTGGGAAAACTCCTCCGAGCGAGGCAGCACATACATACACTCGCACATATTACTACCACGCTGCCTATATCTCTCTTTATCCTTAACTTTACACAATGCATCTAATATTCTATTAATGATATAAAATACTTCCCATTGTCACAGACAAAAATAAAGACCACCACTGGACTGTCTGTGACAATGCGAGTATTAGGAAAGAAAGAAAAACATTCTCTGATAACTGTAGCCCATTTCGATGTCCCTGGCGAGCGCTAGTGCCTAGCGAGAGGCGATTCTGCCAACGCTGGTAGACGTCACACAGTCTTCCTTCATCACTTTTTGCTTTGAAGAGTCAACAGAGGCTGGTATCTGTCGGAAAAAGTCAACCCTGTTCTTCTTGATTGGTTCATAGAAGGTGGATTCTTCTTCCCCTTCCAGTCCCTTCATAAACTCCTGAAAATGGACCTTGCCTTTCTCAAGGTGTGTGCCAATCAGCTCGGCGGCAGTGTGGTGAGCAATATCCTTTGTATCAAGCGAAAGCAGGTCCCGACTCTCCTCCTGGAAAGGATTGCACATATCTGTCATGGCTTGTGAGAGTTTTTCTACTTTCTCAAGGAACACTCTTTGTGCTCGTTCTGTCTCCTCATGGTGGCTGGTGTGTTCAGTACCCTCTTTGGTCCCACATGCTGCCTCATACTGTGCAACCAAGTGGCTGACTTAAGGACCAGCTATCATCCATCTTCTCAGTGCTGATGGGTCTTCAGTCACGCCGATCACACCCCCGTCTGCCTTGATGACAGCGTTGGCATGCTCGTGAGCTTGGTCAATAGCCATTGCTGAGAACTGTCGGCTCGATTTGTGTACAACAAAGTTTCCACTCTGGAACTCCTTAGCCAGCTGAGGATGCTTCTGTTCCAGGGTCACCATGTCTCTGTAGTGGATCGAGGCCACCGTGCATAGTTTACATTGTTGTTGGCAAAGAAGTACAGTATCAGGTCAGCCAGTGACTGACAGTACAGGAAGAAGTTGGCTTCCCTGAATGATCGGATCAACATGAGGATCACCAGTTCCATTGACAGCACCATATACCAGAAATAAAACTGGGGACTTTGCAGTTTGCGATGCTCACACCAAGCTTCGAAGCTAGGCACCTCTTCGGGTTGTTCATCTGTCTCTTTCGAGTAGTCCGTGTGGGCTGCCTTCAGAAGCTTGTACAGACTGCATGCTGTTATCTGGTGCATCTGTCGTGTCCTAGTGATGCTCGAAGCTGTCAGAAATGAATCTGCTGTCCCAGGAGATGCTATCCTGCCTCCAAGAGGGCTCCTGTCCAACCACTGTCCTGGAGTAGAGTTCCAATGGACTTCAGTGCCGCCATTTCAATATGCAAGCCTCCGAACATTATGACGAACTTGTCCTCACCGTAGATTTCAGGCCAGTGCCACTGGACCTGCTTGGCTACTGCATATATTGGGACACTAAACTAATTATTTAGCTACACTAAACTAATTATTCAGCTGATACTGAATCCCATGCTGAGTTTCACAGCAGCGGTGCCACCTGTGTGCCCTGGCTGTGCGTTGACATCCGCTCTGTTGAGCTACTACTCTACACCTTCCGCTGCAAGTCTCTCAACGTCCCCCCCCCCACCACCGCATCGTGTCATGTCCAGTTTGGAAGCCTTGTACAGGAAGATGCAACACATACTAAACCTCTAACACTACTACGATATACACTACCATGCATTTTAGCCGAGTCAGACGTAACATGAACCTCTAATTTAGCAGAATATTAGGATTCCGGGACTGATATTATGGTACAAGGAAGCTAGTGAGTAAGTCCATGGTTCCAAATTCGGATTCTACATAGTTGAAAATGTATGATTTGACACCAAGATCATTCAAATAGGACAAGTCTTTGCGATTTTATTGCGAAATGCAATATTTCTGTATATTCAATGGCGGCCATCTTGAAAAATGGCCACCATCTTGAATGTTTAGGTGGCTAACGGGTTTTATCAAAAGAGCAATCCCCAAGGAGTATGTGTGCCAAATTTGGTGCTTGTTTCCGGAAATGAACGATTCTCCTGAAATTTGGAGTTATCTGCTCCACTATAGTGAGAATCTAACAGTTAGTATAAGAAATACTAGTGAAAAACTTGTTATGACCTTTGACCTTGACCTTTGACCTTACCCTTTAGAATATTTATCTAAAATTTAGTCAATAGGATATCGAGGTTACCAGTAACTTGTATAGTGAAAATTATGAAATTTGAGTAAAAACTAAGACACATGAAATATTGACCTTATTTTTAACCTTGACCTTTGACCTTAACCTTTAAGTTAAATTGAAAATTTATTTTTGACTGACCTTAGCATTGACCAAATTAATATACCTGTGAAATTGGAGAAAATCCATCGAACGGTCTAGGAGGAGTTTCCGGACGGACGACGGACGACGGACGACGACGACGACGGACAAGCTGAATTGTGGTGCACAGTATATGGGCGGGACCTGTGTGTGCGATACCACTCTGCTTCACAGAGTTGATGAATAATGTTCTGTCAGTTATGTCATAGTGTATGATGGAGCTATATTATTATTCTAGTAATGGGATTTTTGTCCTTCTCTAAAATATATGGTGTGTATAATGATCATAAGTTAAATGGTATTGACATTAGCTAGGTAAGGATGATAGTAATGTTATTGGTTTGTCTTGAAAGTCTCAGCTTTCTATAGCCTGCTTCTATTCTTCCTCGCCAAAAGCTGATGTGCGTGGTAGTTATCAGCGAAAGTGATGTAGCAGAGATGGCGATACTGGACAAAGTTTTGATCATCATAGCCATCTTGTTCGACCAGTGCGTTTTGACCAAGATTACCGAGAGACACTCTGCAGGCACACGAACTCTGATGGTAATTTGGCTCTTCATGGCCTTCGTGTTGGGTGCCGCCTACCGGGGCTCCCTCATTGCCTCTTTAACCCTGCTGAAGTATTCACCCAGACCTGAGACCCTCGAAGAGCTAGTGAATACGGTTGATAGGTAAGGTTATAATTATGCCTGCTTCGTATCCATTCGGCCCTATTCAGCCTACTGTTTAAAGACGTTTATCCCCATCCAGGTGTCAATTTTTTCCTGGCGAGCGGTACCGAGCCAGCATATTTAAAACAAAAACATTGACAGAAGACTAAATTTGAACCTTTTTCGATAGAAAAATTTCTCCGAAGCCGGATTTCTCCATACAATGCCGGCTCGCTATCGCTCGCCAGGAAGACTTCGACACCTGGATCGGGACGGATAAACGTCTTAAAACAGTAGGCTGAATGGGGCCGAATGAATACAAACCAGAGAAAGAGAGAAAAGGAGAGAAAACAAGCAGGTCATCGCCTATTTAACCCTGCCGAAGTATCCACCCAGATCTTAGACCCTGGAAGAGCTAGTGAATATGGTTGATAGGGAAGGTCATGTGCTTGATTTGTGTATCATAGCGTTGGGCGGACTTGACAATAATGTTGACCCCTTAACTTCTTATAACTCGAAATGAACAAAAACAAACGGACGGACGTTGCTATCATTTGGGAAGAGTCCACCAGGAAATAGGTGTGGATATTTACAGCTAGTTTGCCTGAAACTCACAAGTGGTCAATTAGTTTTTTCATGCTTAGAGCTGCCTCTCGGGGCTTCCTTCATCCCCTCCTTCACCCTCCTCAGAACCTGAAAAAAAACAAGTTCGAATTGCTACGAAAAACAACGACTAAATTCGTATTATTCATATATATATTGTGTGTGTGTGTGTGTGTGTGTGTGTGTGTGTGTGTGTGTGAACTGTCTTAATAGCGTAATGGTTAGTGCGCGGAATTTCGGTGTGTGTATCATAGATTCGAACCTTGGAGTACCACATGTATTCATTGGTTTCATTTATTTCATTAATTATGTCTATTTGTAAGTTAATTGACCACTTGCGAGTTTCAGGCTATAAGGAAGTTGGAGCTGTAGACATCGATATTTAACAGTATTACCAGCTATTATTAACAGTATTAACAGTATTACACACACAGAGGGTGTATGAGAGCGAGGTGGAGGGACAGAGAGGGAGAGGTAGACTGAATGAGAGGTGGAAGGATGGAGTGAGGAAGTACATGAACGAAGGCGGTGCTGGTTGTGGGGGGGGGGGGGGGCGTCGACTGACTGGGGACAGAGGTGCATGGGGGCGGTTCGTTCGTGGCCACCCCTTCGGAGATCACGGGGTCAGGCAATAGATAGATAGATAGATAGATAGACCAGCTAAAATACGGTTGTAGTGCATTTACAAATACATACAATCAAATTGAACATACTTTCTATCCATCAGAAACTTACATAACTATTGTATTCCTGTTAGATATTTGTGTTAACGGCTCCAACTTTCTTATAGCCTGAAACTCGCAAGTGGACAATTGGTGGGTTTGTTATAATATGAAAGATTTAATCCTTAATTCTGTAATCCGTAATTATGTAATCCGTAATTCTGTAACCCGTAATTCTGTAATCCGTAATTCTGTAACCCGTAATTCTGTAATCGGTAATTCTGTAATCCGTGATTCTGTAATCCGTGATTCTGTAATCTGTAATTCTGTAATCCGTAATTCTGTAACCCGTAATTCTGTAATTCTGTAATCCGTAATTCTGCAATATGTAATTCTGTTAACCGTAATTCTGTAATCCGTAATTCTGTAATCCGTAATTCTGCAATCTGTAATTCTGTAATCTGTAATTCTGTAATCCGTAATTCTGTAATCCGTAATTCTGTATTCCGTAATTCTGCAATTCGTACTTCTGTAACCCGTAATTCTGTAATCCATATTTCTGTAATCCGTAATTCTGCAATCCGTAATTCTGTAATCTGTAATTCTGTAAACCGTAATTCTGTATTCTGTAATTCTGTAATCCGTAATTTAGATGCTTATATTCTGGGTGTGGTGTCCCAAGTTCGAATCCCGGGAGGACCATATGCTTTCATTAGTTTATTCAAGTGCATTGGGGTTTGTAATTGATGATTAACGCTTGTCGAGGGCTAGTTTTATATCGCTACTACCTGCCAAGCGGGCAGATTTACCCTAAATGAGCTTCATTCCATGCTCTTTTTCATGCATAAACAAGAGCCAGAGCGTAATACAATTATGTATCCTTGAAAGGGCGATAATTGAGCTTTCCAATGACACCTAAACCATCCATACACGACCGCAGGTTGTCTTGCAATGATGTTGCAACGCGAGTACAAAAACCCTAAAATACGGTAATTTCCTGACATAATTCGCTGTCTATGGAGGCAGTGGATGTGGATGGGTTTGGAGTTAGGGCCAGTCGCGGTACGGTGGCCGCGCCGAACAGTCAGAGCCCTCCCGCACTGCTCCGACCGCTTGCACTCTCTCTCAGAGCCGATTATGTGCTCAACATCGCATTGGACTTAAGTCGGGCCCCGCTCTTTAGGTCTTGGTTCTCTAACCGCCTTAAGTCGGGCACCGCCAAACAAGGGTTAACGTTAAGAACGGGGTGTTACTTAACCCTTTGAGGATCTAAGACGCATTATTACATTCGGTTTTGGTTATTTTTTGACGATGTTATGCAATTCAGGAAGGAAATCTAGGAATGAGAGGGGTAAATACTATCTCAATTAACTTTTTAGCTCACACAAATTCGCCCTAAGGTGAATACAATCGTCTAATGATAGCCAGAGTAAACTGTCAAAACGCGTCATGATCCTCAAAGGGCTAATCCGTCATTGTCCTCCAGCATGACAAGTGAGCAGTGGGGTGTTGACTTTAAAGAGGACTTCGCTCATTCTGGGTCCCCGCTGTTTGGGCGGGTGGCGGATCTTATGGTACTCGGTGTGGGCGAGATCAATGGACTCAGGCAGGCTCTTACCAAGAAGTAAATGTTGAGATGTGTATACTGTATAGTTTAAGGGGAGGTGGGCATATATATTTGCATGGTGTTATTATATTTTAGTTTCCTCCCTAGACCTCCATCAAGCTGTAAACAAAAACACCTGCTAGACCCCCCTTCAAGATAAAGTTGTAAATTTTTCGGTAGAAAAATATCCCGGCCGAAAGCCGATTACTCTTACTATTACAGGCTCGCTATCGCTCCTAAGAAAACAATCGACACCTAAATGGCACGAAAAATATAAAAAATTACAGAGAAATTGGGCATAAAGTCTAAGAATCTGGTTGTTTTTGAGGCCCCCCCTTCTTCCTCATGTTTAGCCCTATTAGTTTTTAGATTTTAAGACCTTCGGCCCATTAGTTTGGCGATTTTAAGACCTTTCGCCCCATTTCTTTGTCAATATTCAGACTTTTCGTGCCATTTCTGTTGCGTATTTTTTTCTGGCGAGCCATAGCTAGCCTGTAATTAATCTTGCAGGAGCGTTTTTTTTACTAATTTTTGTTTTTGTGGGTTTTTCTTTTGGGGGGGGGGGGGGGGGGGTATTAATCTTAATGGAGGACTAAGGGTGGAAACTAAAAACAAATCTAAAAAATATACAGTATATTTTTTTTTTTTTTTTTTTTTTACAACTGTTCCCTACTAACATCTAATCCTGCCACGGACATTTGTTCCAGGGCAGTCTTCCCTTTCCATTTTCCACTCTAAAGCACTGTTTGGACACTTGACCATCAGTGTTTTAGAGGGCAAGCAGCCTTGAGGAGTCACAGGACCTATCGTTGTTTGATTTCCTTTGTACTCCTTTGTACTTTGTGCAAACATACATACATACAACTTTTAATAGTAATATACTGAAGACAAATTGTTGGGTAGGCTAGTAAAATAAATTGACAGAAGACTGTAGACAAAGAAGTAGTTTAGGACATATGGAAAATATTTAGTTTTGTACCACGATTTTTCCCATTGTTGTTTTATTTATATTTTGTTCATTTGCATCAATATAATCTATAGTGTTTGTAATTCATTAGAAATCTCGGGAACACCTGCTTTCCCCATTATCGATCAATGTTAAGACCCGTCCCCCGATAGCGGGGAGGGCTATGAAGATCAGGGAAATTGCGGGGTAAAAGGCGACAATAAGGCATTGAAACGAAACCTGGCTTGAGTTTTCATTAATTTGAAACCCATAAAACCTGAGATTTGGAAAACCCAAGCCAACTTTTGGCAAATGTCAGCGCAGACTTTTCGATTTTTCAAAGTAAGAAAACCCAGTAACCTCAATTCGAAACTTGGCGCGGGTTTTACATATTTTAGAACTCACAAAAGTACACAAATGGAAATCCCAAGCCAAGTTTTGGCAAATTTTCGCTTGGGTTTTTCAATTTTTAATATTATAATAACCCAAAAACCTAACCTAGACCTAGGCCGTTGGATACAAAACTAACACTTACCCACCAGCTTGTACAAGGTACTATGATCCGTTCATTGTAGGTTGGGCAAAAATCGTAAACGTCGAATGATGGGAGGGAGAGAGGAATTGTGGAATGATGGGAGGGAGAGAGGAGGTGTGGAATGATATAGGGAGAGAGGAGGTGTGGAATGATGGGAGGGAGAGAGGAGGTGTGGAATGATGGGCGGGTGTGGGATGAGTGTGAGAGAGGAGGGTCACGTCCGTTGCGGTCCGGGATTTTTCGACTATCCCGCGGGATACTGGTGATTAAACTTTCAAAAAATCACACACAAAAACAAACGTAGTGTCGTGGTCCTGTGAAGTGCAAAATCGAACCGATTGATAAAATATCTGGAGAGATATACGCGTTTTGGAGAACAAATCCGTTAACTCCTACAGCAGTGCCACGGCGCTGGTCTAGGACAGGCCTAGGGCAGGCCCATAAGGCGGGTGGAAAGAAGAAGGGAAAGAAAAAACCGTTACGTCCCAAAGCAAAGTGTTGGCTATATAGTCCTATGAAATCAAACAGGGCTATGGAAAAATAGGAAGCCTAAGTTAAAAGTGATAGTGAACATCGTATATCACGTAAATAAACTAGAAAAGTATAATACAGAGAACTAAAGTCAGGGGAACTTTTAACTTTTAGCTTGGGAACGTATGCTGTAAACAAAATACCCTTGGTGACCGCAAAGACCATAAACACATATATCCCCTCGCTCTCCTGGACACGTCCCCACCCCCTATACGATTTTACCAAAAGCGAAACTTAACCTTGACAGGAAAGGGTACCGACAAAACAAATATCGTAAATAATAGCAAACAGAGAAAAACAAATTGTAAACAAATTAAATCAGTGCAGATTATTTCTCGACCATATCGTAGGTTAGTAGTGACGTTATTGGAGAGAAAGATCTCCCACGCAACCAAATGTGGTGAAAATTCGAACCTGAGCAGTGTTGAATCAAGGTGATAGGTAAAACATGAAAATTAAAATAGATAATATATATAGGTAGCCTGGAAAGTTCGTTATTTTCCTAGAGTGCCGTATATTCCGCTAAACAGCCGACAAAAAACGGGAAAAGTGGTTAGGGCAGTGAGAATTCTGTTTCATAAGATAATTTTTGAAAGTGTTACTTAAAGTTATTTAAAGTTTAAACATAACGAGTATAAACGAGTGGCACCCGCCCCCCCCCCCCCCCCCCACACACACACAAACCACAAACCGCGTAACAAACACCTCCTTGTCCTCCACGCCCGCCCCCCCCTCCCTCTCTCCCCCCCATGTAAGGGCGGGTGGAAAAAAAAAATGTCTAACTGAGACACCTGTACGAGGTGTAACATGAATGTACACGTGGATAAAGGCACAGCATGTCAGATATGCAAGGAACCATACCACTGGGTTTGCATAGGACTGACACCAGTAAATGAGGCGTACAATACAAGAGGGAAGAACCTCCATTTCTGCGATATTTGTTTCGATATCACATGGCAAGTCATACAGACTGTAGAAAATACAGAAGTACAAGATAGACTGAAATATAGCCAAGACATAGCTACTTTTCACAGAAACTGGGGAACTATTGGGGCCTCAGGGCCCATACTAATATCACAACCCACACACGCACACCTTCCCATGAAAATGCCTGCATTGCCTCCTGCACATCAACACACATCGATTGCCGAACAACAACCTTTCGCACCCTACAAATCCACAAACCCTGCCGCACATCTTCCCACACCTCCCCAGACCCAGAAAACACCCACATTAATCCCATCTATGGCCATTGACCACCCTACTGCTGTTGATCAAATACATTTGCAGGATGAACGTAGGATGCAACAAGCCCCCATATCAGGCTCCCCTTCCACATCGCCTCCCCCCTCACCACTGCCACCTGCCCACCTACAACCGACCCGTAACTCCACCCCCCTGCAGGCCTCACCCACCCATACACCAAGCCCACTATCACCCACAACCACACTTAGCTCACCACATAACCCCTTGCGGCCCCAGCCACACCTACTGGGGTTGTCTACACCGGTGTGCAGATATTATCTGGAAAGAAGGTGCTACTTTGGTCAAAAGGGCGAATATAATGGGAATTCATGTAGATTTGCTCATCCCAAAATTTGCAACAACATAACCAGACATGGAAAATGTAGATTTGGTGAAACCTGCAACTACCACCACCCATCCTTTTGCAAGACATCACTTGAGAACAAGACCTGCTACAATATGAAATGCCCAGCTTTTCATATTAAAGGGACTTGGAGATATGCTAGACCTAACACGAATGGTAGCCCCAAAAACTCTCTAGCTATGCGAGGATGAGACAGAGGAAAAAGGCAAGGAGGGAAAGGGCAGATGAAGATGAAGAGACTGAGGGAGATGGAAGAGCATATAGAACACCTCGAGCACCTCCTGGCCTCCCAAGAGTGGCCAATACATCCCGAAGACTATTAGGTACACATAGTACTCCAAACAATCCCTCCCCAATCTTGTTTGCAAATATCCAAGGCCTAAAAAATAGAACCACGAACAAAGTACCATTTATTAGGGGCCTGCTAGAAGAAGGAAACGCTATATTTGCGGCTCTCACAGAAACTCACATTAAAGATCAGGAAGATAGTGAGGTATGGATTCCTGGTTACAACCTACATAGGGCGGACAGAACGCATAGATCACATGGAGGTGTAGCCTTGTACATACATGACTCACTGATATGTACTGAATTCCTAAATAACAGTAATGAAGTGGTGGAAATACTTGGAGTTAAAATAGAATCCCTAAATTTAGCAGTTATTGTTACATACAGGCCTCCAGACTCATCCCGAGAAGAATTCAAAACCCAGCTCAGCAAAATAAAGTCAGAAGTGGAAACCCTGGGGAACCCAACACCAAATATTATATGGCTAGGAGACTTTAACCTACCAAACATTAAATGGAGACAACTAGAAAACCATTTTTTATTTATTTTTATTTTTTTTTAAGAGACAATGAACGGAGGAAGGAAAAACACAGATAAAACAAAAAGGTCCATGTGCCTAAAGGCATCCTCCATTCATAAAATGTTTGTAACAACTGGATTTAAACATTTGTAGATTGTAAGTTTGTGGAAAGCAATTCGAGGGAAGTGAATTCCAAAGAGTAGTAGCTCTGGGGATAAATGAATTCTGATATGCAGAAGTTCTGCATTGTGGAGGAGAAAGTGTAAATTCATGGGCGCTCTCAGCTGCCCTAATTCTACGGGGAAAGATGTGGAGAGGCGGCACAATTGAAGCAAGTTCCTCGGAACAATTGCTGTGAAAATATCTGTAGAATAATGCAAGGGATGCAACGTTTCTTCGTATGGATAATGTAGGAAGGTCCTGTGTGATTGCAGGGTTATGATTAATCTAATAGCTTTATTTTGAATTTTGTCCAACTGCCTCAATGCAACCACTCCACTTCCACCCCACAGAGGTGAACAGTAATCCATCTGAGAACGCACATGACTTTTATATATTACGGCCAACTGCTCGTCAGTGAAGAATTCTCGAACTCTGTACAGGAGTCCCAGTTTTTTAGAGGCATTCTTAGCAATGCTTCTAACATAATGTGTCCAGCTCAAGTTAGTAGTTAATGCTACACCGAGAATGTCAATACTAGGGGAAGTGGGAATATTTACATCATTAAAAAATATAAGGGAGTCAGTGAGATTCTGTCATATAGAAAATTGAATGTACTTGGTGTTCTGTGCATTAAAGGAAACTAGATTCTTTTGTCCCCATCCATTAATTCTAGAAAGGTCCTGGTTCAGAGAAATTGCAGTGTTTATTTTTGAATTTGTAAGATCGGGTTGGGTGAAAGAATTGGTAAATGTGAAGGAACTGTGGAGTGTTGAGTCATCTGCGTAGGAATGTATTGGATTATGAGTGGTAGATATGAGATCATTGATATGAATGAGGAACAGAATTGGGGCCAAAACTGATCCCTGGGGAACACCAGCATTTATTGAGTGAAATTGAGAATAAAGGCCATCTACCATTACACATATTTTTCTGTTATGAAGATAAGAAGAAATTAGTGGAACTAATGATGCAAGGCCGTAGTGTGACATCTTCGACAATAAGGATTGATGCCAGACTCTATCAAATGCCTTTGATATCCAGTGCTATTGTATGTGTTTCACCACGTTGGTCTGTAGCTTGGTTGATTTGATGCGTAAGAAGGCAAAGCATGTCTGCAGTTGATCGACATCGTCTAAAACCATTGCCTATCACTGATTAATTTATTATTCTCAAGATACTTAATTATGTGATTATTTAATATAATTTCAAAGACTTTACCAAGAGTGGAAGTTATAGCTATTGGTCTGTAGTTTGATGGATCTGAAGAGGCACCTTTTTTAGGACCTGGATGGATGTTTGCTTCTTTCCAGGGTACTGGGAAGCATGAGGTATGAGTACACAGACAGAAATTTTTTGCCAATACAGGAGCGAGCACCAAGGAGCAATTCTTAAGTACTATTGGAGGAATTTCATCTGGACCAGGAGCCTTATCTACTGAGAGATTTTGCAAAATAGTTTTGACATGTCTGGCGTGGATCTTAAGTGAGGGAATTTCAGGCGAATTAAAATTAAGTACAGGGACATCTTGATTTATTTCATCTAAGGTTGAGTTGGTGGAGAAAATATCCGCAAGATGGTTAGCTTTACCTCGTGGGTCACTTACAAGATTGCCAGTCGGAGATTTTAATGGTGGAATGGATGAAGCAGTAGTGAAGTTGGATTTAAATGAGTTAAGAGTAGACCAAAATATTTTGTTATCATTTGGATTATTTAGAAGTTTATTTGCCTGCTTGTGGAGAAAGTTTGATTTAGTTAGGTTTAATACAGTTTTGGCATGATTTCTGATGTTTCTAAAGTAATTAAAGGCTTCATGTGTTTTTGATCTTGTGTATGCATTGTAGGCTATTGCTTTTTGTTCAGTTACTCTAGCACAATTATGGTCAAACCATTTAGGTGAATTAGATCTTTTACTGTACTTTTGATGAGGAATAAAAGTTTCCATTCCAATTTTTACAAAATCTTGTATGTGGCTCAAGGTAGAGTGTGCATCATTAGAAAAGAAAGAGGTCCAGGGAATATCAATAAAGAAACCTTGAAGACCCTCCCAGTCTGCCCTATCGTAATGCCATTCAGTCACCAAAACAGGTTCAGAGTGGGAAGCTGTGGTAGGTGATAGACAGGTGGCCTGTATCAGAGAGTGATCAGAAGATCCAAGCGGGGACCTCACTGTAACATCATAATTTTCTGAATTGGTTGTTAAAAATAAGTCCAGTTGGTGGCAAATAACACCGGAGAAGCAAATACTAATACGAGAGAGCTTTTTGAACTTTGTGATTTTTTTAGTCTTACCCAACATATTGCTGAACCCACACGGGAAAACAATATCTTAGACCTGGTCTTCACTAACAACGACTCTCTAGTACACAGCATTAACATATCGGACACAACATACTCAGATCATAAATTAATTGAGATCAAAACAACCTTAGAAAGTGTACAGACAACCTCAGAATTGAGAACAAAAACCGGCCCCTTCAGTAAATTTAACTTCAATAACAAAAACATTAGGTGGGAAGAGGTAAATCAAGAAATGGAAGATATAGACTGGGAAGATTTAATGGATAACCTGACACCAGCAGAATGTCTAGTCTTAATAACAGAAACCATGACCCAAATCTGTAGCCACCATATACCTGCAAGACAAACAAAACGAAGAAGCAAACAAGATCGGGAAAGGAGGAGGGCTGTACAGAAGAAGAAAATTACTCACACAAAGACGCACACATCAAAATCTACAGGATAGGCAAAAGGTCGAAATAGATAGAGAAATTGTGGAAATTGAACAAAGGCTAAGAATATCATATGAACTACAACATATGGAAGAGGAGAGGAAAGCTATTGCAGGTATAAAGGAAAATTCCAAATACTTCTTTTCATACGCCAAACAAAAGGCTAAAACAACATCAAACATCGGCCCACTGAGCAAAGGGGACGGCTCTTTCACAGGGGACAAAAAGGAAATGAGCGAACTCTTAAGCAGGCAGTATGAATTGGCATTCAGTGAGCCTGATGAAACAAAAGTCACCAGAGACCAAAATATATTTTTCATGGAAACCTCCCCCACGGAAACCCCTCAGATGCTGGATATTGATTTCGGTCCAAAAGACATTTCTAACATGCCATCCCACTCGGTACCAGGCCCGGACTCATGGAATTCGATCCTAATGAAGAAATGTAAGGAAAACCTCTCAAAACCCCTGGCTATAATGTGGAGAAGGAGTCTAGACACTGGTGACATACCAGGTAGCTTGAAAAACGCAATAATTTCCCCACTGCATAAAGGAGGGAGTAAAGCACTACCAAAAAACTACCGCCCGGTAGCTCTAACCTCTCACATCATTAAAGTTTTTGAGCGAGTCCTGCGAAGCAAAATTTCAACATTTATGGAGACAAATGAACTACACAATACCGGTCAACATGGGTTCAGAGCGGGAAGATCATGTCTCTCACAACTTTTGGAACACTATGACAAAATTCTTAAAGCGCTAGAAGAAAAGAAAAACGTGGATGTCATTTACACCGATTTTGCTAAGGCATTTGATAAATGTGACCATGGTATAATAGCCCACAAACTGAAAGCAAAAGGTATAACTGGGAAAATCGGACGGTGGATATACAATTTCCTCGTAAACCGAAAACAATCAGTAGCAGTAAACCAGGTCACATCTGAGCCTTCGGATGTCAAAAGCTCAGTGCCCCAAGGAACAGTGCTAGCGCCCCTTCTGTTCCTCATACTAATTTGCGACATAGATACCAACACCAGACACAGTACGGTGTCGTCTTTTGCTGATGACACAAAATTAAGCAAGATAGTAAACACACAAGAGGGCCGACTGCAGGAAGACATGAATGTAGTGTTCCAGTGGACCAGGGAAAACAACATGCAATTCAATGAGGACAAATTCCAATTAATACGGTAGGTACGGAGATAATAATGGTGTTAAAGAAATTACAAATTACTTAACAGAATCTAACCACATAATAGAACGGAAAGACAGTGTGAAAGAGCTTGGGGTATTAATGTCTGAAAATATGGGTTTCAAAGTACATAACCAAGTCAAAGTGGCGGCTGCGAAACGTCTAACGGGTTGGATTCTGCGTACTTTTAAAACACGCGGGGAATTGCCTATGATAACGCTCTTCAAATCTCTAGTGCTACCGCGGCTTGAATACTGTAGCGTATTAACATCCCCATACAAAGAAGGTGAAATAAATGACGTAGAGAGTGTACAAAGAAATTTCACTTCGCATATAAATTCGATAAAACATCTACACTATTAGGAGCGTTTAAGAGCACTGAATCTGTACTCACTGGAACGTAGAAGAGAACGTCACCTAATAATATACACATGGAAAATCGCAGAGGGTTTAGTACCAAACCTACATACTCCGATAGTCATGAAATTCAGTGATAGGAGAGGCTGGGAATGCGAAATCCCCCGGATGAATAACAGGGGTGCTATGGGCTCTCTGCGAGAGGGCTGGTTATCACACAGAGGCCCACGTCTCTTCAACAAACTCCCACGGCGAGTAAGAGACATGAGGGACATCTCGTTAGACAACTTCAAGAGAGCCCTAGATGTCGAACTGCAAAAAGTGCCAGACGAGCCCATCCTCGCAAGGGAGCGAGCTGTCGCTTCAAACAGTCTACTGCACCAGATCACCACCCATAACGAGGGGCGTCGCGCTCCTTGGTGCCGCTAGAAGAGTGGTGAACACATCAAAAGGTATCAAGGAGAGAGGAGGTATAGAATGATGGAGGGAGAGAGGAGGTGTGGAATGATGGGAGGGAGAGAGGAGGTGTGGAATGATGGGAGGGAGAGGAGGTGTGGAATGATGGGAGGGAGAGGAGGTGTGGAATGATGGGAGGGAGAGAGGAGGTGTGGAATGATGGGAGGGAGAGAGGAGGTGTGGAATGATGGGAGGGAGAGAGGAGGTGTGGAATGAATGAGGGAGAGAAGAGGTGTGGAATGATGGGAGGGAGAGGAGGTGTGGAATAATGGGAGGGAGAAAGGAGGTGTGGAATGATGGGAGGGGAAAAGGAGGTGTGGAATAATGGAGGGAGAGAGGAGGTGTGGAATGATGGGAGGGAGAGAGGAGGTGTGAAATGATGGAAGGAGAGAGAGGAGGTGTGGAATGATGGGAGAGAGAAAGGAGGTATGGAATTATGGGAGGGAGAGAGGAGGTGTGGAATGATGGAGGGAGAGGAGGTGTGGAATGATGGGAGGGAGAGAGGAGGTGTGGATTGATGGGAGGGAGAGAGGAGGTGTGGAATGATGGGAGGGAAAAAGGAGGTGTGGAATGATGGAGGGAGAGAGGAGGTGTGGAATAATGGAGGGAGAGAGGAGGTGTGGAATGATGGAGGGAGAGAGGAGGTGTGGAATGGTGGGAGGGAGAGAGGAGGTGTGGAATGATGGAGGGAAAAAGGAGGTGTGGAATGATGGAGGGAGAGAGGAGGTGTGGAATGATGGAGGGAGAGAGGAGGTGTGGAATGATGGGAGGGAGAGAGGAGGTGTGGAATGATGGAGGGAGAGAGGAGGTGTGGAATGATGGAAGGGAGAGAGGAGGTGTGGAATGATGGGAGGGAAAAAGGAGGTGTGGGATGATGGAGGGAGAGAGGAGGTGTGAAATGATGGGAGGGAGAGAGGAGGTACGGAAATATGGGAGGCAGAGGGAGGGAGAGAGGAGGTATGGAATTATGGGAGGGAGAGAGGAGGTATGGAATTATGGGAGGGAGAGAGGAGATGTGGAATGATGGAGGGAGAGAGGAGGTGTGGAATGATGGGAGGCAGAGGGAGGGAGAGAGAAGGTATGGAATTATGGGAGGCAGAGGGAGGGAGAGAGGAGGTGTGGAATGATGGAGGGAGAGGAGGTGTAGAATGATGGGATGGAGAGAGGAGGTGTGGAATGATGGTAGGCAAAGGGAGAGAGAGAGGAGGTGTGGAATGATGGGAGAGAGGAGGTTTGGAATGATGGGAAGGAGAGAGGAGGTGTGGAATGATGGGAGGGAGACAGGAGGTGTGGAATGATGGGATAGAGAGAGAAGGTGTGGAATAATGGGAGAGAGAGAGGAGGTGTGGAATGGTGGGAGGAGAGAGGAGGTGTGGAATGATGGAGGGAGAGAGGAGGTGTGGAATGATGGGAAGGAGAGAGGAGTTGTGGAATGATGGGAGAGAGAGGAGGTGTGGAATGATGGAGGGAGAGAGGAGGTGTGGAATGATGGGAGAGAGAGGAGGTGTGGAATGATGGGAGGCAGACAGGAGGTGTGGAATGGTGGGAGGAGAGAGGATCGAGGTGTGGAATGAATGAGTGAGAGAGGAGGTGTGGAATGATGGGAGGGAGAGAAAGTTGTGGAATGATGGAGGGAGAGAGGAGGTGTGGAATCATGGGAGGGAGAGAGGAGGTGTGGAATGATGGGAGAGAGAGAGGAGGTGTGGAATGACGGGAGGGAGAGAGGAGGTGTGGAATGATGGGAGGGAGGGAGGAGGTGTGGAATGATGGAGGGAGAGAGGAGGTGTGGAATGATGGGAGGGAGAGAGGAGGTGTGGAATGATGGAGGGAGAGAGGAGGTTTGGAATGAAGGGAGGGAGAGAGGAGGTGCGGAATGATGGGAGGGAGAGAGGAGGTGTGGAATGATGGAGGGAGAGAGGAGGTGTGGAATGATGGGAGGGAGAGAGGAGGTGTGGATTTTCCGTCAATTTTGACAAGCAAATGATGTCTGACTGATTGAAAATATATATCCAATATGAAGGAAATTAATTATGTCAATTTCATCAAAGCTGGTGCGATTCTGGATTTTTCACCTTTTGATTTATCAGCGATTACAATGTTTTTATAGCCAAAGTTATTGTTAATTACGAAACCCTGGCAATGATATGATGCAGATCTTTAGTAATTGTTACATATTTCCGTTAGTTATCGATATATGAGCTGCTAAGGGAGTCAAATATCCGCCAAGTTAAAATTATAATGAGTATTTAATATACCCATTTGACTCCTGACACCAAACACCTCCCAATAAAAATAATGAAAGCCTGTGATCCTACCGGGATTCGAACCTGGGTTACCACATACAAATCTTAAACACTCCAACCATTACACCATTACAGCAATTTAAGTCATAAGAAGAGGGAAAGACTGATTCTGGGAGAGAGTTAGAGAGCTCAGCTGTTGAATAGAAGAAAGACAGAGAAATTATTCACTATTGGGTTGGAGAGTTGCACAACGTAGGGGTGGGATTGTGTTGCAAGACGGGCACCACGTACCCTACGTAGAGAAGGTGGTATATACTGGGAGAGCTCTGAGGAACACTGATTATTGTAGTAGCGATAGAATAGCGAGAGAGGTGCATCATTGCGGCGAAGAGAGAGAGATATTGCAGAGAGTTGGTGAGTGGACGGGAATTAATGATACGAAAGGCCTTCCTTTCTACTTTGTCTAGAAGTGATGTGTGATAGGATCCTCCCCACACATGTGAATACTGGATATTATTCTAATCATGTACTGTACCCAACTGCACTACGAATAGCCTAGTCATCCTAAAGCTTAAGTTAAAGGAATATACAACATACTCTACCTTCGATCTAGTTGCCGATGCCAATGCGAAAGAGCCTCAAAATAGTATGAGAACAAACTTACTAAACGAAAAGTACCGGAAATTGTACCTAATGTGCCATGGCCTTAACCCCCATGAGGATCATAACGCGTTTTGACATTTTAATATTATTATTATAATTATTATTATTATTATTTTTATTATTATTATAATTATTATTATTATTCGATTCCTGGTGGATCACATAAATGCTTTCATTAATTTCATTGGAGGTGTTTGGTGTTGTGGTGAAATTAATAAAACATAGAATATGAGAGGTGTTCATTCTGGCTATTACTAGACGATTTGATACAGTTTAGGAAGGATGTGTGGACATTAAATGGGTAAAGACTGTCTCCATGATTAAAACTCTGACTTCCATATATCCTTCCTAATCTATGGAAAATCGTCTAGTGGTAGCCAGAATAAACTCTCATGACATGCCATGATCCTAAAAGGGCTAAGGACGTATTTATTTGGTAATTTATGTATTGTTTTAAATATTTCATTTAGTTTCCTACCTAGACCTCCATCAAGATTATAAAAGCACCCGCCCAAGACCGTCCTTTAAGATAAATGTGTACATTTTATTATAGAAAAATGTTTTGGCCGAAGGCCGGTTCCTCTTAAAATACAGGCTCGCTATCGATCGCCAGGAAATTATCGACACCTAAATGATACGAAAAGTCTTAATATTGACAATGCAATGGGGCGAAAGGTCTTAAATTCGCCAAACTAATGGGCCGAACGTGTACAAATCTGAAAACGAATGGGCTAAACATGAGGAAGGAGGGGGACCAGAAAAACGACCCATCTCCCCTTAATCTCTCTCTGGACGCTGGTGGGCTGGCGCAGGCAGGAGGGGAGTAGGGAACACCATTATATAAACACAACTATCTCCCTTCTCGCTATCACTCCAGTCGATAGCACTGTTCAATAGGGTCTCGTCTCTCATTCACTTCCAGTAAGTATAGTTGCCTACATAAGTTACGTTCCTCTCCGTGATCTTATACATGGAAATATTAGAATGCGCAAGTAGAAGGGAACACTATTATATAAACAAACCTCTCTCCCTTCTCGCACTCACTCCAGCCGATATCACTGTTCAGAAGGGTCTCGTCTCTACTTGTTTTCCAGTAAGTACAGGTGCCCACATAAGTTCTGTTCCTCTCAGTGATCTTGTGCATGGAAATATTTGGCGCATGATTGAGATGTGAGTGTAGTTCTTATACAGTGGTTAACTCATCTGCGTAGTCAACTGATAATTAACAGAAACTACACTCGTAATTCATGCATACTGGTTTTACATTCATATATAAGATCGTGACGAAGAACATATCTATTATATACTTTAAAGGACAAATAATGTGCATGATACAAAAACACATTCATAAGATCAAACAAGACAACCCTGAAAATTACTGCGATTGAGTACGTCAATAATTATTACAGTGTTTAGCTGTATTTCACTTTTACTTTACAACATTAAAGACAGTAATTATATACTATAATAATATCGGGAGCTTAAAGGGAAATATTTTCTTAAAGTTTGCACCCTAGACCTTCATAAAGCTTAAAAAAACAAATAATAATAATGAACAAAAGAAAAAAAAAATCCTCTGAGATATAGGTTTACATTTTTCGGTAGGGTTCCTCCTAGTTTGCAGGCTCTTTATCGCTTGCTTTTCTCTAAACACATATATATCCTGGATATCTTAAGGGTGGATGGTTGGTTTTTCTGCCCCATTTCTCCCTCATGTTCAACCCTATTAGTTTTGAAGTTTCATACCTTTCACCCCTTTAGTTTGTCGATTTTAAGACCTTTCACCCCATGTATTTGTAAATAATAAGACCTTTCGTGCCATTTAGGTGCCCATTTTTTTCCTGGCGAGCGATAGCCAGACTGACTTTTAAAAGGCCTTGGGCCAGGACGTTTTTCTATCGAAAAATGTACACACTTATCTTGAAGGGGGATCTTGGGGATGCTTTTTTAAGCTTGATGGAGGTTTAGGGAGGAAACTGAAAACAACCCTAAAAAGTAAACAAATAAACACATAAATACGCCCATCTATAATTGGTTTACATGTGTCAATCTTCATTACTCGGCTGTTACGAGAATTTGGTAGCGAAATGGGATGGGCATTATGTGATGGAGAGACATATGTTTAGCTGCTGTTTAATGATTTACAGCCAGATAATATGAAAGAAGTACGCCATCAATTCTCAAAGGGTTAAATTATTCCGTAATTTTGTTTCTTATTCTACTGACCGACGATTTATTATACCCTCTTTTAAAATGTTGAAAACCAGAAGCCGTAACAAATCGACGTGCTTAGCCGTTTGCAGCTTGATCGTGTTAGTATCAGTCCTATCAAGTCTATCTATGCAATAACACCGCTTTCCCTGTTCTAATTCTAGCTACAGACAGACCAATTACTTCACATCGTTTTCCAATGGCGATAAGGAGCAGCACACAGATAGTTGTGTCGGGTCGTCGTTCGTAGCACAATCGTACAAGTCTGGGCACAAAGGACGGACTACAGATTCAAGTCTCTCCAAATGATGACAAGTGTTTGTCTTTTCTTATTCTAGTTACCAACAGACGTACTATTTCACTGAATACTTAACCCTTTCCTTGCCGGCAACATCTTTAAACTAGATTCTAGCTACTGTTAGACAATTTTATTCAGCTTATAAATGGCCTTCAACAATTAACAGGCTTCGAATTATCTCCTTTAACCCTTTGTACTGCCACAGATCCTTCTCAAACTGCTCCAAATAATTTCAATATAGCAAGATTCAAATTGAAAAGAAGTCGCCTGTATGGAAGGAATTAAATGGTGAAGAGAAGTACCGATTCTAGTTTCACCAAATGATGACACAATTTTGTTCTTTTCATTTGCTAGTTACCAACACGCGAACTAATTGGCATTATACTTAAATGGCGAAGAGTAGAAGGCGCAACAATTAGACGGGCTTATATTTGTATTTTCTTATTCTAGCAACCAATGGACAGGCTATTTCACAGTGTACTTAAATGGCGAAGATTAGAAGGGGCAACAATTCAACTTGCTTATTCTTTTGTTATTTTCTTATTCTAGCAACCAACAGACAATTTCAAAGTGTACTTAAATGGCGAAGAGTAGAAGACGCAACATATCGACATGCCTAACCATTCGCAGCATGATCGTAGTCCTCTGGGAACACGGGACGCACCCCCGGAGTATCGCCCACAGTGTCAACACAAGCCTCACGACCGTCTACAGGTGGATCAGGAGGTGGCGGGAAGAGGGGTCGGTTCGGAGTCGCCCGCGGACAGGCCGACCCCATAAATCACCGGAAAGTACAACGAAATTCCAAGTTAACGGCAACACAGCAACAACGGGTGCCCTAACTTCACATGCCCTCCTGATGAATGTTGGGTATCCTAATAGCTTCTCTTCATCTCCCTCCTGTAATCTGCCTGTAGACCCTAATTATGTTCCCTACCAATGGCAAAATGGCAACAATTCCTGGTTATTCAATGTTCCCCATTTATACCCGGTATGATCGCCAGTGTAATGATTTTGTATAATAATTTTTTGTTTTCTATATTTTCTTTTATAATAGAGTATAAATGTGGCAACAGGAATGGTTAAAGAAACAACAAAAAACTAAATCATAGACATTAAAAGACAAATTGACATCATGCATATGGAAATTATTTAGGATAGGTATGTATTGTGGTACAATATTGTACAAATAATCAAGGCTTTGGTAAACTCCTTTTAATTAATGCAATATAATTAACAGAAGTAATAGTATTTGCTTTCATTAAAGATATGGTAATAGTTCCATATTAACTGCCACACATATAGTAAAACATTTAGGCTACACGAATAAAAAAAAAAAAAAAAAATCCTGTTCTATATATTCAGTTACAATGAAACACACACACACACACACACACACACACACACACATACATACACACACACACACACACGCACACACACACAATCCAATGTACTAATAAATAATCAACTACTAATATGGATGCCCTGGTTTAATTTCCCATGACCTCATTGCGGTGTATTATCAATGCTAAGTTTATATAATTAGCACCATATTTCACTACATAATCTGCCAAATAACTGAGAAATATTGCTGGAAACTTTGTAATTTACTGTCAGTTGAAAATAAACAGAGCTATAGGTTCGAATCCTGGGAGAATCACATGCTTTCATTCATTTCATTTGTGGGTTATTGGTGTTAAGGGGACTGGATATTTGTGGGTTATTGGTGTTAAGGGGACTGGATATTTGTGGGTTATTGGTGTTAAGGGGACTGGATATTTGTGGGTTATTGGTGTTAAGGGGACTGGATATTTGTGGGTTATTGGTGTTAAGGGGACTGGATATTTGTGGGTTATTGGTGTTAAGGGGACTGGATATTTGTGGGTTATTGGTGTTAAGGGGACTGGATATTTGTGGGTTATTGGTGTTAAGGGGACTGGATATTGGTAGGTTATTGGTGTTAAGGGGACTGGATATTGGTGGGTTATTGGTGTTAAGGGGACTGGATATTTGTGGGTTATTGGTGTTAAGGGGACGATATTTGGGTTATTGGTGTTAAGGGGACTGGATATTGTGGGTTATTGGTGTTAAGGGGACTGGATATTGTGGGTTATTGGTGTTAAGGGGATGGATATTGGTGGGTTATAGGTGTTAAGGGGACTGGATATTTGTGGGTATTGGTGTTAAGGGGACTGGATATTTGGGGTTATTGGTGTTAAGGGGTCTGAATATTGCTAGGTTATTGGTGTTAAGGGGACTGGATATTGGTGGGTTATTGGTGTTAAGGGGACTGGATATTTGTGGGTTATTGGTGTTAAGGGGACTGGATATTTGTGGGTTATTGGTGTTAAGGGGACTGGATATTTGTGGGTTATTGGTGTTAAGGGGACTGGATATTGGTGTTAAGGGGACTGTTTGGTGTTAAACTGGATATTTTTAGTCTAGACCTCCATCACACTTTGTTTAGTTTCCTCCCTAGACCTCCATCACACTTTAAAACACATCCATTAGATCCTCCTACTAGATAATGTGTACGTTTTTCGGTAGAAACATTTCACGGCCGAAGGCCGGTTCATCCCTAATTAAAGGCTCGCTATCATTCGCCAGGAAAAAATCGACACCTAAAGGTCACCAACGGTCTTAATATTGACAAGAAATGGGGCGAAAGGTCTTAATATCGACAAACTAATGGAGCAAACGTCTTAAAATCTCAAAACTAATAGAGATAAGCGTTAAGCATGAGGAAGAAGGGGGACCGAAAACCGACACATCTCCCCTTAATAACAATGTTAAAAATAATACTACCTAGACTGAACTGTCCTTTTATCATAGTGCAGTTGGGTGCAGTACGGTCGCGCTAATAAGTCACGGCTCAGCTGTCATTACGTTTCGCTTGCTCTGTACTGGAATAATGTCTGTCAGATGTTGAATAGGGTGGGTAAGTGTAGGAACATGTTTGTATATTTCACTCGATATGAAGAAATGAAGCTTAGGTATTGCTGATACCAATTATTGATCAAAATATACTTAATGACGAGACATTACTTATTAGCGAAATTGTACATGATTAAATGAATATCCTGTATTCGAAAAGTGGATATTAATCGTAGTCATGTCCTGTACTTATATAACTGTCTTGATGGTGAAATGGTTAGAATGTTTAAGATCTGTATGTGGTAACCCAGGTTCGAATCCCGGGACGATCACATACTTTGTTAATTCGAATTCAAATTTAAATTCATTGGGAGGTGTTTGGTGTTGGGAGTGAAATAAATAAAGTTAGATTGCGATGTTAGGGATAATTGTATGTGTTTGCTATCAAATTAATAGTTATATTAGCTTATGTGTACGGTATGTTATATATCTTTCCAGGCACAAATGAGGCAGACATCCTGGATCATCGTGGGCCTAATGAGCTTCGCCTTTCAATATTGCTGCACACTATTCCAACCATCTAAACGTACGTGTATTTAACCCATACAATTAATATTTTTGTGTCATGCCCCAGCCAGGGTTCGAACCCAGGTCAGTAGTGCAGCACTCCAGCAGCTAAACCACTAGACCACCGAGGAGCTTAAAAGTAGTGGCTTCATTTGGAATTATATCCCATCCACCACCACCCGCTCCGACTCGTGATCACGTAGCTAGATACCATACACACATACAGTACACCTCACACACAAACACTAGCAACTAAGTAAATCTTTATCATCATATTCTGGCAACTGTAATATGATTATATTCAGCTTAGGAAAGACCTCAGCCCATTAAAAGGCTACAGACTATCTCAATTAACCTTTTCAACTACCACATATCTTTCCTAAGCTGCATACTATCGTCTCAATATAGCTGGAATACATAATAACACGCGCGTCGCTGGCACTCACAGGGATAATTAATGAACTTTTTCAGCTAATTATAGTCCATTTACTCTAGATAGGCCAAATATCTTGACTACTAACCTCTATAACCTCTAAAACGACTTCAGTAATCGAGCAAATATTTCTACCATTTGGGAAGAGTCACCCAGTAAATGTGTGTGTAAATGTTCGAGATTTCTGGCCTTCTTATAATGAACAGGTTATGTCTTAATGGGACATGGGTCGTTTTTCTGGTCCCCCTTCTCCCTCATGTTTAGCACATTAGTTTTTGAGATTATAAGACAGTCGTTCTATTAGTTTGTCGATTTTAAGACCTTTCACCCTATGTCTTTGTCAATAGTAAGACCTTTCGTGCTATTTAGGTGTCAATTTTATTCCTGGCGAGCGATAGCAAGCTTATACATTTAGAAGGAACCGGCTGAAATGTACAAATTATTCTTGAAATTGGGTCTAGAGAGTGCTATTTTAAGTTTGATGGAGGTCTAGCGAGGAAATTCAAAAAGTAAAATACATACATATATACATACACCAAAAAACAAGCACCAACGAACTTGACATTTATCTCGATCACTGACCTCTTCGTAACTCAAAAGGACGTTGAGCAAACTGGCTGTAAATTTCCACAACTATTTCCTGGTGGCCCCTCCCCAAATTATAGAAATGTCAGCCCGATTGCTTTAAAATATTTTGAGTTATAAGAAGTTAAGGGGTCCAGATTATTGTCTAGTTCGTTGGTGCTACCTATACCTCCTTCACCATTTGAGGCTCATGACGCGTTTTGGCAGTTTTTCTGGCTATTGTTAAATTTATGCGATGTTATACAACTTAGGGGGGATGTGTGGGAATTATAAGTGCAAAGACTATCTCAATTAACCTTCTGACTTCTATACACCCTTCCCAATCAGATTAAATCGTCTAATAATAGCCAGAAAACAGAAAAGAAATGCACCATCGATCCTCAGAGGGTTAAGTTAGAAAGTTGTTTTCTGTATATAAATTGAATATATATAATTTTCTATGACTGTCAATCTGCTTTTTGCTCTCCCTCTCTCTCTCTCTCTCTCTCTCTCTCTCTCTCTCTCTCTCTCTCTCTCTCTCTCTCTCTCTCTCTCTCTCTCTCTCTCTCTTGCAACTTGTAACAAAAGAAGAATTAATAGAGAATTTGAATGTTGGTGATGAATTCAGTAACAGCGACCATCGTACGATAACTTTCACTTTAAAGTTTACTAGTAACGAACCAAATAGTAGCATCGAAAAAGTCCCTAATTTCAAGAAAGCAAACTTCCATAAACTTAGAGCTATGTTTAAAGAAACTGACTGGAGCTTTTTAATTAACAATAATGACATAAATACATCTTGGAAGTTATTCGAAACCACTTACCTAAAAGCAGTGCAAGACTGCATACCATCGAAAATACGGCGTCCAGGCCATAATAAAAATAAGCCCAAATGGTGGAATAAAGATATTTCAAACTGTCTGCTTGCTAAAAAAATTGCTAATGATAGATTAAAATCCTCACAAAATGACGAAGAACGGGTGAAATTTGTAGAGCTACGACGCAAAGCCAAAAAGTTAATTAAGCAAAGTAAAAAGACCTTAGAGTTACATATTGCGAATCAAAGTAAAACAAACCCGAAAGAATTCTATAGTTATATCAGAAAGAAAAAAGTAGTTACTTCAACTGTTGGACCGTTAGTCGATGAAAATGGAGAATACACCAAAGACGAAGTACAAATGAGTAATGCCCTCAATACCTTCTTTGCATCAGTTTTTACAACAGAAGACCTCAGTGATATCCCTACACCATCGCCGATTCAGATTGATAATTCAGATGTTCTAAGCAATATCACCGTTACAGAGAGAGAAGTATTGAATTGTTTAGATAAACTCAAGGTAAATAAAACGCCTGGACCTGATACAATCTCGCCTAGAGTTCTGAAGGAAGCTAAGGATGAACTCTCCAAACCACTGACATTACTATTCAATAAATCCTTGCAGTCTGGAACTATGCCTGATCAGTGGAAGCTAGCCAACGTAACACCGATATTAAAAAAAGGCAGCAAATCCCTACCCAGTAACTATCGTCCAATTAGCTTAACCTCAGTTGTATGTAAAATGCTAGAAACGGTCATACGAGACAGACTCGTAAATCACTTAGAGGAAAATAACATACTTAAAGATACTCAACACGGCTTTTGTAAAAAACGTTCCTGTTTAACAAACCTCTTAGACTTCTTCCACGATATCCTCAACCTCTACGATGAGAGTAAAGCTGTAGATATTATATACCTTGATTTTCAAAAGGCATTTGACAAAGTTCCCCACAAACGTTTACTGCTAAAACTAAAAGCACATGGAATACAAGACGGTGTGTTGAAATGGATAGAAAATTGGCTCAGCGACAGAAAGCAAAGAGTAGTCATAAACGGTAAGGCATCTAAATGGACCAATGTAAGTAGCGGGGTACCCCAGGGATCGGTACTAGGACCAATTCTCTTTCTAATTTACATCAACGATATAGATGAGGGCCTCACCTGTACAATCTCAAAATTTGCTGACGATACAAAAATTGCAAATAGAGTACTCTCAAAAGAACAAGTTGACGATATGCAACACAATCTAGATAAATTGTCATGTTGGGCCCAAATTTGGCAAATGAGTTTCAATGCGGATAAATGTAAAGTACTACATATCGGATACCTAAATGAGAAAGCAAACTATTCGATGAATGGCACTCAGCTTAAGAATGTAAACAGAGAAACCGATCTGGGAGTAACAATATCGAGTAACCTAAAACCGAGTCAACAATGTTCAGAAGTTGTTAAGAAGGCAAACAAAATAATTGGCTTTATAGGCAGGTCATTTGAGCATAAATCCAAAGAAGTTATCCTAACCCTTTACAATTCCTTAGTCCGCCCTCTTCTGGAATACTGCGTTCAATCCTGGTGCCCTTATTACCAAAAAGATATAAACAAGCTAGAACGAGTTCAACGTAGAGTTACCAAAATGATACCTAGCCTAAAGAACAAACCATACGAAGAGCATCTTAGAGAATTAAATCTATTTCCTTTTACCCAGCGCAGATTAAGAGGTGACTTAATTCAAGTGTTCAAAATCATCAAAGGCATCGACAATATGAACTGTAGTAAGTACTTCACTATCGACCAATCTAATTACACGCGGGGAAACGGTTGCAAAATTATTGGTAAATCTTTTAACTCACACGAATCTAAGAATTTCTTCTTCAATCGAGTTGTCAACTTGTGGAATGGGCTTCCCCGAAACGTTATAGACTGCATCACCGTTGATTCATTTGAACTCCGCCTAGACAAATATCTCGTTTCAAACCCGCGACTGACTGCGTTTGTAAATGAATAACTTTATTTTATCCCCCCCTCAGTTACTAACCCATCTGTCCCCTACTAACTTCCTAATCCTGCCACGGACATTAGTTCCAGGGCAGTAATTCCCTTTCCAATGTTCCCTTACCCACTCTAAACCACTGTTTGGACACTTGATCCTCAGTGTTTTGGAGGACAAGCAACCTAGAAGGGTCACTAGATCTGTTGTTGCTTGATTTCCTTTGTACTCCTTTGTACTC
>CM064546.1:40762290-41057290 GCA_032716605.1 Paralithodes platypus
GCAACAGAAACCAAAGGGTAGTCATAAACGGTAAGGCATCTAAATGGACCAATGTAAGTAGCGGGGTACCCCAGGGATCGGTACTAGGACCAATTATCTTTCTAATTTACATCAACGACATAGATGAGGGTCTCACCTGTACAATCTCAAAATTTGCTGACGATACAAAAATTGCAAATAGCGTACTCTCAAAAGAACAAGTTGACGATATGCAACACAATCTAGATAAATTGTCATGTTGGGCCCAAATTTGGCAAATGAGTTTCAATGCGGATAAATGTAAAGTACTACATGTCGGATACCTAAATGAGAAAGCAAACTATTCGATGAATGGCACTCAGCTTAAGAATGTAAACAGAGAAACCGATCTGGGAGTAACAATATCGAGTAACCTAAAACCGAGTCAACAATGTTCAGAAGTTGTTAAGAAGGCAAACAAAATAATTGGCTTTATAGGCAGGTCATTTGAGCATAAATCCAAAGAAGTTATCCTAACCTTTTACAATTCCTTAGTCCGCCCTCTTCTGGAATACTGCGTTCAATCTTGGTGCCCTTATTACCAAAAAGATATAAACAAGCTAGAACGAGTTCAACGTAGAGTTACCAAAATGATACCTAGCCTAAAAAAACAAACCATACGAAGAGCGTCTTAGAGAATTAAATCTATTTCCTTTAACCCAGCGCAGATTAAGAGGTGACTTAATTCAAGTGTTCAAAATCATCAAAGGCATCGACAATATGAACTGTAGTAAGTACTTCACTATCGACCAATCTAATTACACGCGGGGAAACGGTTGCAAAATTATTGATAAATCTTTTAACTCGCACGAATCTAAGAATTTCTTCTTCAATCGAGTTGTCAACTTGTGGAATGGGCTTCCCCGAAACGTTATAGACTGCATCACCGTTGATTCATTTAAACTCCGCCTAGACAAATATCTCTCATTAAACCCGCGACTGACTGCGTTTGTAAATGAATAACTTTATTTTATCCCCCCCCTCAGTTACTAACCAATCTGTCCTCTACTAACTTCCTACTAATCCAGCCACGGACAATAGTTCCAGGGCAGTAATTCCCTTTCCAATGTTCCCTTACCCACTCTAAACCACTGTTTGGACAATTGATCCTCAGTGTTTTGGAGGACAAGCAACCTAGAAGGGTCACTAGACCTGTTGTTGCTTGATTTCCTTTGTACTCCTTTGTAGTAGTGATGATGGTGACAGTAGTAATGATGATTGTAAGATGGTGGTGATGATAGTAGTAATGATGGTTGATAGTTTTAGTATCAATGATGATAGTAGTGATTAAGATGGTAGTGACAATGATGACAGTAGTAGTGATGATGGTAGAGTAGTACTGATGATTGTAATTGTAGTAGTGATGATGACAGTAGTCGTGATGATTGTGGCAGTTGTAGTGATGATGGCAGTAGTAGTGATGATTGTGATTGATGATGGTATTAGTAATGATGATGGTAACCCATCGCAGAGTTGGGTATGCCGTTTTGATTTTAGGCGAAACGGCACGTCTACTTTATAATAGTAGTCCTGATGATATTAATGATGATAGTGGCTAGTAGTGATGATGGTGACCGATCGCAGAGTTGGGCAAAACGGCACGTCTACTTTATCAACTCTGCGTAAACAGAGTGGTATCGTCCCCCGTATAGTGGCACATGCCGGCCGAAATGTCTGTTTGTCTGTCTTTCTGTCCGATAACTCCTCCTAGACCCTTCGACAGATTTTCACCAAACTTCACACGAACCTTTGGTGCATGAATGCGACGGTAATTAAAAACAGATTGTTTGAATTTGTGCAATAGTTATAATTTTAGGTCTAAACAATTGTTTTGTCCCCCCCAGCAATGATGATGGCATTCTGGGGGAGTAAACAACTCGCCCCGAATTTGATAGGTTAAGTTAGTTTAGTTGACATTAGAAGCGATGGTAGTAATAGTAGGTGACCCATCGCAGAGTTGGGCATGCCGTTTTGATTTTGGGCAAAACGGCACGTCTACTTTATTTATAAAAAATAAGCCGCGAATGCTTTACCATAGGATAACAACAATATATATTATATAATATAATCCTTAATTCAACCGACAAGATGGATTTAATAATTCAGGGGCACTGTCAATCCCTTATATCTGGTTCAATTACTATAGGTAGTGCCAACGAACTTGACAATAAATTTGATCCCTGACTTATCTGTACCTCAATAGGGCCTAGAGCAAACTGGCTATAAATATCCATACCTATTTCCTGGTGGACTTTTCCCAAATGATAGCCCGACTGCTATCATTAATTTCGAGTTATAAGAAGTTAAGGAGTCAAGATTATTGTCAAGTTCGCTGGCGCTACCTTATAGGTGCTATCACTCTTCCAGCTTCTGAACTTTCTGACTTTTATGTTAAAACTCTTGGTGGCATAAAATCGTCTAATGACAACCAGGAGGACATTTTAAAAAAAGTGTCCTCAAACACGGAGAGTTAATTAAGGGGAGGCTGGCCGCTTGTTTGGTCTATTAATTAGTTTATTCATATATTTTTGTTTAGTTTCCTCCCTAGAACTCCATCAAGCTTAGAAAAACACCCCCTAGATCCCCCTTCAAGATAAATGTGTACATTTTTCGGTAGAAAAATGTCCCGGCCGAAGGCCGATTCCTCTTAAAATTGCAGGCTCGCTATCGCTCGCCAGGAAATAATCGACACCTAAATAGCGTGAAAGGTCTTAAAATTGACAACAAAATGGGGCGAAAGGTGTTAAAATCGCCAAACTAATGGGCCGAACGGCTTATAATCTTAAAACTAGTGGGGTTAAACATTAGGGAGAAGGGGGTCCAGAAAAACGGTCTGCCTCCCTTTAATTAGTTTAAAACTTTATACCCCTTGAGGAATATGACGCGCTTTAACACTTTATTCTGCCTCTCATTAGACAATGTTATTCAGTTTAGGAAGACATTGTCGGAGTAAGAGAGTTGACCGAGATAGTTTTTACCCCTTTGACTGCTAAAGGGCTTTCCGAAACTGAATATAATTATTTAATGATAGCCAGAATAAAGTATCATAACCTGTCACAATCCTTAAGGGGTTATTCTGCTTTCGACTAATTTATTAACCCTTTGAACATTGTGACACATTGTGACAGTTAATTCTGGCCATTATTACATTATTTTATACACCTTAGGAAGGGTCTGTGTAAATTTTATGGGTAAAGACTATCTCGAGTAACCATAAACTCTTCCTAGTCTGAATAAAATCGTCTAATAATAGCCATAATATACTGTCAAAATGCGTCATTATTTGCAAAGGGTTAATTTGAGCTAACAATAAATTATTTTGATCAAGCATGGAAGGCCCTTTAACCCTTTCTGTACTGGCGAAATTTTAAACTTTATTCTGGCTACTATTAGACGATTTGCATTAATTTTATAAAGGTCCTACAGCAATTAACAGGTTTCGAACAATCTCACTTAACCCTTTATATTACCACAGCTACTTCTTAAACTGCACAAAATCCTCTAAGTATAGCTAGCATAGTAGTAACAAGACGTCGCCGGTACAGAAAGAGTTAAGGATCAAATGGGTAATATATATCTCAACTAACCCTCTGATTTCCACTATTCCTTCCTAAGCTGAGTGAAAACGTCTACTAAAACTCAGAATAAACGTAAGACACGCGTTTATCATACCTTGGAAAGGTTAAGACAGCTTCTTCGGGCTGTCATTAAACGATTGTATGTAGTTTATGAGGAATTTGTAGGAAACATATGGGTTAAAAAGAACAACATCCTAATGAACTCTCGTACGTCCAAAATCCCTTGTTAAATAGAATACAATCGTCTAATAATACACAACCAGGAAACCTGATACTCTCTCCTTCAATCTGTCTTTCCCTCATCCTACGACTTAAACTGCTCTAAGTACCGCGTGTCCAGACATTTTGACTCTATTGTACCTTGAATTTGGCTCTCTATCACACTTTCAACTATGAGGGGACACTTCTTACTGACAGCTTTGCCTTTTGTCTCCTTCATACCATAGATAAATATATACATATAAAGGGAAGAAACACTTTCTTGAATACCGAACAAGTTAACCCTTAGAAGATACGATAACGCATTTCTGTCCTGGTTTCTAGCTTTTATTAGACGATTTTATTCAGATTAGGAAGGTTATATGGAAGTCAGAGGGTTAATTGACATAATATTTACCCTTATAATTTCCTCAGATCCTTCGTAAATTGTTTGAAATTGTCGATAATGAGAGCCATAATAAACAGCGAAAATATGTCATGATCTTGAAAAAAAAAAAAAAAAAAAAAAATTGTTTAATACTCTGTAGCCCCGCCCTAGGCTGGAATAAAGGCACGTTACTGATTTATAAAGGGAGTGCTGGGGTCTTCACGCACTCAGTCTGCTTGGACCTTCAGCGCAGGTAGGTCACATTGCTTAGTGGTCCTTAACCCCTTCTCTACTAACGACGTCTTTTTAATCATATTCTAGCTATATTTAAACGAGTGAATACAGTTTAAAAAGGGCCTCAAGCAAGCAACAGGCTTCGAACTATCTCACTTAACCCTTATTCACTACCATAGATCCTTCTGAAACTGCACACAATCTTATTGTAGCTAGAATATAAATAAAAAGACGTCGCCGGTACAGAAGGGGTTAAATTTAACCTACAGAAAACCAAACTATAGCGGATTCGACTTAACCCCATCAGCACCGTGACGCCTTTTTACCTTTGATTCTGGCTAAAGTTAAACGATGTTATGCAGTTTAAGAATGACCTGTGTTATTCAGAGGGTTTATTGAGATTGAGTCCCAGAGGTATATAATATAAGCTAAGGAAAAGACCTTCGTGGTAGCCCAAATATGATGAACATTACGTCATGGTGCTGAAAGGGTTAAGGGGAGGTGTTTGCTGTTGTTTTTTAGAACCCCTTCTCCCTTCTATTCAGCCCAATTAGTAATGAAATTTTAGGACGTTCACCTTATCAGTTTGCAATTTTAAGACCTGTCGCCCCATTTCTTTGTCAATATTAAGTCCTTTCGTGCAATTTAGGTGTCGATTTTGTTTTCCTGGCGAGATACCAAGAATTTGTTTTACCAACAAAATAAAAAAATTAACAAATAATACAAAACAAATGTACACACTTGTCTCGATGTCGTGTGTGTGTTTGTAAGTGTGTGTGTGTGTGTGTGTGTTTCATAGAAAGGTCTAGGGAGGATAATGAATGCATATAATTATAATAATGGTAATAAATAACATAAAATATAAAATAAATCTCCCAACTACCCTTAAAGGAATTCAAAACCTGTTCGTAAATATATATGATAATTATTCTACAAACACATTGTAATATATTTTCTGTAAATGGAGCGTCATATACAAAGTTAAACTCTAACCCACAGTAATGTTTGTATGGAATCCAAATGCAAAGGACAAAATCGACAACTAAATGGCACGAATGGTCTTAAAGTTGACAAACTAATGGGGCGAACGTCTAAAAAACTTAAAAACTAAAGGGGTTAAACGTAAGGAAGAAGGGGGTCCAGAATAAAGCTACTACCTCCCCCTTAACCGTCACAATAAAGCTACTACCTCCCCCTTAACCGTCACAATAAAGCTACTACCTCCCCCTTAACCGTCACAATAAAGCTACTACCTCCCCCTTAACCGTCACAATAAAGCTACTACCTCCCCTTAACCGTCACAATAAAGCTACTACCTCCCCCTTAACCGTCACAATAAAGCTACTACCTCCCCCTTAACCGTCACAATAAAGCTACTACCTCCCCCTTAACCGTCACAATAAAGCTACTACCTCCCCCTTAACCGTCACAATAAAGCTACTACCTCCCCCTTAACCGTCACAATCATACATTACCATAACAAATACTGCCTTTACCGTCACAATCATACATTACCATAACAAATACTGCCTTAACCGTCACAATCATACATTACCATAACAAATACTGCCTTTTTACAATCCCATTACCTAAATTTAGAGATATAATACCGTCAACAAACTGTACTATTGAATAAGGGTTTCAAACGTCAAAAATATACTGTCTTTTACTTATAACCCATTAAGTATCGGTGACATCCTTATCGTTATACTCTGGCAACTATTAGACGATTTTGTTTAGCTTAGAAAGTACATATTCTATATTTGTTTCCTGTGTAGGGGAGGGAGACAAAAGGCAGAACTGCCTGTGACGAGTGCCTCCCCCTGAGTTGAAAGAGTGACAGGACCAAAATTATGGGACGTTCGAGCCAAAATGCCTGGACACATGGAGTTTGAAGCTGCGAGAGAGTTCCAGAGCTCAGCTGTTGAATAGAAGAAAGATTGAGAATAACGTTTCACTCTTGGGTTGGAGAGTTGCACAGAATAGGGGTGGGATTGTGTTGCAAGACGGGTGCTACGTGCTCTGCGAAAAGGGGGTGGTATACACTGAGAGAGCTCTGAGGAAAACTGATTATTGTAATAGCGGTAGAATAGTGAGAGAGATACAGCATTGCGGCGAAGATAGAGAGACTGCAGATAATTGGTGAGTGGACGTGAGTTAATGAGACGGAAGGCTTTCTTTTCTACTTCGTCTAGAGGTGCTGTGTGAGATGGTAATATGATCTTTCCACGAGAGATCAGAAGAAAAAGAGGCACCGAAAATATTTGAATATCTACCAATTAAAATGCTACAGCCTATCTCACTTAACTCTTGTATTACCACATATCCTTCTTAAGCCTCACAACATCGTCTGAACATAGCTAGAGGAAAATTAATAAGACGTTGCCGGTATAGAAGGGGTAAATTTGACGGACATTTGTGGACAGTGCATCTTACCCTATGCAGCCGACTTCTTGTAGAGGTCGAAGTCTCCAGAAATTATTATTATTTTGAATTGTTGTGAGACCACATTTATTGAAACGTGTTATTATTACCATTGCCAGAGTACTCCGTTCAATTACTACTAGTTAGATTCCACAGTGGTTTTGTAACTATGGTACATCTTAACCCATTCAGTACCGGTGATATATTTTTCATTATATGCTGGCAACTATTAGACGATTTTCTTCAGCTTAGGAAGGACGTCTATCAATTAAAAGGCTACGGACTATCTCAATTAATCCTTTAGCTACCATATATCCTTCCTAAGCATCATCAAATCTTCACATCATATCTGAAGTCAAATAAAAAAGACGTTGCTGTTACGGAAAGTGATTAATAATGCCCAAGGAATTCGATGAAAGCCAGTCATGAAGTCAAGCAAAAATGTGGTACACAGATTGGCGTGTTTTTCAGGAATGTGTTTGCTCTTGTTATTATTAGGGTCACTCACCAGGGGAAAGCACGAATGTTAGATTTTATATTCCACAGTGGTTTCGTTAACTTCGGTACGTTTTAAATAATTGATGCAAGCCCTCGCGATTTCAAATGTCCAAATAGTCTAGTGTTCTTCAGGAATGTGCTAACTGTTGTTGTATGTATTTTAGTTTATTTGCATGTGTGTGTGTGTGTGTGTTTTTATTTTTTGTATTAGTGTCATATACCAGGGACAATAACAAATGCATACCCAAGCTAGGGCCACGAACAGAAAAGAGAGAAAAAGGTAACATAGATGATGATGATGATGACTGGAGTAAAGTAGGTGAGTAGAGTAATTTGGAAGAGGAAGAATAAGTTGAGAAAATGAGAAATACAGTTAAAGATAAAATGTGCTTGGACTCAACCAAATTGCTCTATTGGTAACATAGATGGTTGTATTTATAATATATATATACGTCTAAATATACAAAGAAAATCAAGTAGCACCTGGCGCACTAATCCTAATACGATTGTTTGTTAAAGGGAAAGGACCAGGAAGAGGATGGACACTTAAAGGGGGGATTGGTTGTTTTTTCTGGCCCCCCTTTCTCCATCATTATATGTCATATTTTAAGAATAGCGGCCCATTAGTTAGGCGATCTTAAGACTTTTTGGCCCCATTTCTTCGTCAATATTAACACCCTTCGTGCCATTTAGGTGACGATGTTTTCCTGGCGAGCGATAGCGAGTCTGTAATTTAGGGTACATTTTTCTACCGACAAAATGTTCAAATTTATCTGGAAAAGGGATCTTGGGGATGTTTTGTTATGCTTGATGGAGGTCTAGGGAGGAAACTAAAAAATAAATAATATTTTTAAACAAATAAATAAATCGACCAATACATAAACCCTTCCCCATTAATTAAGGGAGCCCACCTCGCTTTTTTTTCTTTCTCTCCCTCTCCCTTTGGCTTGTATCCATTCGGCCCCATTCAGCCTACAGTTTTAAGACGTTTACCCCCAACCGGACGGTGTTCCTCCTGTTGTTCTCAAAAACTGTGCTTCCGTGCTGACTCCCTGCCTAGGCAAACTCTTTCGTCTCTGTCTATCCTCTAACGTCTTCCCTTCATGCTGGAAGTTTGCTCACATTCAACCTGTCCCAAAGAAGGGTGACCGCTCTCAACCCTCCAACTATCGTCCAATTGCTCTTATCTCTTGTCTTTCTAAAGTTTTTGAAACTATTCTTGCTTCCAAATTTCTTAAGCATTTCTCTTATCATAATCTGCTCTCAGATCGCCAGTATGGCTTCCTTAAGGGTCGCTCTACTGGTGATCTTCTTTCATATCTTACTAACTCTTGGTCATCCTCCTTCCGGGACTTCGGTGAGACTTTTTCTATTGCACTAGACATATCGAAAGCCTTCGATAGAGTCTGGCATAAATCTTTAATTTCTAAACTACCCTCCTTCAGTTTCTATCCCTCCATCTGTGCCTTTGTCTCTAATTTCCTTTCCGGCCGTTCCATAGCCGCGGTTGTGGACGGCCATTGTTCACTTCCTCACCCTATAAACTCCGGTGTTCCTCAGGGCTCTGTCCTATCTCCTATTCTCTTTCTAATTTTTATAAATGATCTCCTTAACTGTACCTTAATTCCCATCCATTCATACGCGACTCAGACGACATCCAGACGACTCAACCTTACACTACTCCATTAGTTTTTCAGAACGCCCCAGCCAGCAATCCCCAACGACAAACGTAATGAAGCCATAGAACTCTTAAATTCTGATCTAAATACTATTTCCAATTGGGGCAGAGAAAACCTTGTTAACTTTAATGCTTCCAAAACCCAATTTCTCCATCTATCTACCCGTCAGGATCTCCCAGCGGACTATCCCTTATTCTTCAACAATACAAAAATCAACCCTTCATCTTCTCTCAATATTCTTGGTGTCTCTTTTTTCTTCTGCTCTCATTTGGAAGGACCATATTACCAGTCTTGCTAAGGCAGCCTCCCAGAAGCTGGGTGTGCTCAACCGCCTTAGGGGGTTCTTTTCCCCTGCACAGCTTCTTGCTCTGTACAGGGGCATAGTGCGCCAATACTGTATTGAGTATTGTTCACATGTGTGGGGAGGTTCCTCTCACACCGCTCTCCTAGACAAAGTTGAAAGGAAGGCCTTTCGTATCATTAACTCCCGTCCACTCACCAACTCTCTGCAATCTCTCTCTCTCCGCCGCAATGTTGCATCTCTCTCGCTATTCTATCGCTACTATAATAATCAGTGTTCCTCAGAGCTATCCCAGTGCATACCACCTCCTTTACGTAGGGCACGTGGTACCCGTCTTGCAACTCAATCCCACCCCTACTCTGTGCAACTCTCCAACCCAAGAGTGAAACGTTACTCTCAAACTTTCTTCTACTCAACAGCTGAGCTCTGGAACTCTCTCCCAGAATCAGTCTTTTCCTCTTCCTATGACTTAAATTGCTTCAAACTCCGTGTGTCCAGGCATTTTGGCTCGAACGTCCCTTGATTTTGGCCCTGTCACTCTTTCAACTATGGGGGAGGCACTCGCTATAGGCAGTTATGCCTTTTGCCTCCCTCAATCACATAGAAAAAAAAAAAAAAAAAAAAAAAACCAGGTGTCAATATTTTCCTGGCGAGCGGTAGCGAGCCAGCATATATATATATTTTTGTTTTGAAAGCAAGCTAAATTTGTACATTTTTCGATAGAAAAATGTCTCCTGCAAAGCCGGATTTCTCCATTCAATGCTGGCTCGCTATCGCTCGCCAGGAACATATCGACACCTGGATGGGGATAAACGTCTTAAAACAGTTGGCTGAATTGGGCCGTATGGAAACAAGCCAGGGAAAGAGAGAAAAGGAAAGAAAGATAAAACAAAAAACGGTGACCCCCGGCCCTTAATGTGAAAGGTTAGGTATTGGGCAACGCTCAGGGAGGACAACGACAATATATCCGCTGGAACCCTTCAGATCCAGAGGTATGTATGGAGGAAGATGGCAGTTTGGCTAACATTAACCTTTTGCAGATTATGACACATTTGAATAGTATATTTTCGTTAAAATTAGACGATTATTGACAGTTTAGGAAGGATAGGTGGCAGTGATAAGGGTCAAGTTTATCTCAATAAACCCTCTGACTTCTATATGCCTTTTTTAATCTGAATAAAATCGTCTAATAATAGCCAGAACACAGAACATAAATGCGTAATCGGATCTTGAAAGGGTTAAGATAATCGATTCCATTCAGCTCAGAAATATACATTTGGTTAATAAAGTGGAAATAACTATAGGTTAACTGAGCCTTTGTGTTCGGCAGAACAATCCCAAGCTGATAATAATACAAATAAAACATAATTCATCCATTTCACTCACACCACAAAACACCACCCGGGAATCGAACCTGGGTTAACACATACAGATCTTAAACACTCAAACCATTACACCATCAAGCCGGATTAAATGCAATAACGTATAGCAAAATGTAATCGTCGTATTAACGCCTTGAGGATCATAATGCGTTTGTGCAGTTTATTCTAGCTATCAATATAAGACTTGTATTCAGCTCAGGAATGAATTGGGGGAATCGGAGGGATGAATTAGATAGTTTTTACCTCTTATCCAAAATTGAATAAAATCGCCTAATGATAGCTATCATAAACTGTCAAAACACGTCATTAATCCTCAAGGGGTTAAATATAAACTTTAATGAAAATGGCAAGTCTTTGAGGTGAAAAATCCAAATATTGCATGTGGTCAGACAACCAAACCATTGCCAAATTTAGGTTGTATTAGGCTAGACGATCTTACAGTAGAGCGGTTTAAACCAAGTCAGGATATGTTAGATTCCTGTAAGTAGGTGAGGTTAGCGAATGTATATTACGCCAGGTTATGAAATGGGGTTTGAGTTTCTGTGTGATGGGTAGAGATAGAAGAAGATAGATTATTGTAGGCTAGCTTAGGTTAGATAAACTGGATTAGGCAAGGTTATGGCGTGTGGTTGAAGTATGTATGTATATACTCAGGCACATGCCCCATTGCTGGAGGTGGCCTACACGAGACAGAGCCCGAACAGAAACAACATTTAAAGTTCTTATTATCAAGGTCCGGGACCACTTTCGTGTTCCCTCGCCCGTTTCTCTGTCTCGTCGAGTAAGATAATTATACAAGGGGAGGAGGATTCCCAGCCCCCTGCCCCCAGAATGAAAGGTAGGACAGTAAAAGAGACATACAGAAACAGCTAAGGTTGGGTAGAGGATGCCAATCCTCACTCTGGCTAGGACCAGCCCTCACGTGTGGTTGAAGTGACCGCGTTATTTTTTTCATGGGCATTTTCCAGCTGCCCTAGTACTGGGGAAACATGCAGAGAGGTGTCAAGTTCCTCCGCATATTTCGGTGAAAATATCTATAGGTTTCTGCCAAGAATACAACATCTCTCCGTACGGATAATGGAGGAAGGGTTTTATTGAGATGAAAATGTGTCTATCTTTCAACTTACTAGACGAAGGTTTTTCCTTAGCATTTGACAGTACGAGTCAATGCGAGATCGACAACTTTCTGCTGACAATTATAGCCAACTGTCTTACCCCAACATTTCGAGAATTGGTACCAGGGTTCAAAGTTCAACCTATATAACATAAACTTTAAAAAACATAGGTTATCCATTCAAAATTACATTTACAAAGTAATACAGACAATGTCTGATGTGTTTTAAATAAAATAACAACTCTTTCAGATGGTACATATTACTCGCTCACCCTCACAAACAAATACACATTTGTTTTCGACTTTATGAAATACGATTTACAGAATTCTAGATAGTCATATTTCGCATCTTTGCATGTACATCTTCCATTGTCTTTAACTTCATCACTTCAAGCAATTAGTTTATGGTTGCTTAAATGATATATTAGCTTATACGTAACCCTTCCTAACTAATTCTTTTACCTCATGGCTAGCAACTCTTAGACCCAGACTCTCGTTATGACGAAACCAAGTAATACACTTCACTCCACGGACATGGCCAGTCGGGCCATGATCATCTATCTATGGGAGCGTGGGGTACCTCCTTCCATCATCTCCAAGGACGTGCACACCAGCCTCACCACGGTCTACAGGTGGATCAGGAGGTGGAAGGAGGACGGTAGCTTGACCAATCGATCACGGAAATACCTCAAACGAAAGGCCGTGCTTGAGAGTAGCATACTGGGAGAATGGGTCATACCTTGGCTATCCCTCTGTCGAACAAGGCAGGTACAATCTTTGCCCTTGCTCCAGTCTTGTTTCCAGTGCTATCAAGAGGTCATGTGGAGAAATGACAATATACATAGCCTTTCATAAGAACAGTGTTAATGTATTTGGCGAAAGATTCATGCCAATTGACCACTTGCGAGTTTCATGCTATAAGAAAGTTGGAGCCGTGAACATCAATATTACAGAGAAATGCAAAAATAATGGGGGTTTCTGATGGATTAAAAGTATTGCAAATTTGGTTTTATGTATTTATAAGTGTGACTGCATTTTACCTGATAGTTCAGCTAAATATTGATGGCCACAGCTCCAACTTCCATATAGACCAACACTCGCAAATAGTCAATTGGTCAAGGGAGGCAGCAGCTACAATTCTTTGTCTACACCCTAGAGTTGTTTCAGTGTTATCAAGGGTTTATGTGGAGAAATGCCAATGTACAGTCGACCTAATAAGTGATGTTTCGGCACCAATAATTGGTATCATTAATATCTAAAACTTGATTTATTCGTTTCGAGTGACATATACAAACATGTTCCAACAGTTTTCCACCCTATTCAACATCTGAGAGACAATAATACAGCACAGAGTGAGCCAAACGTAATGACAGCGGAGACATGACTTATTAGCGCCACTGTACAGTGTGCCATACCAGCTGCATGTAACGAGTGCCCCCTCCAAAAACTGAGATTGCCAGAGAGACAAATTCAAGATACTTTAGCATCAAGATGTCTGGACACACGGAACATGAAGCAGTTTAAGTAATAGAATGAAAGACAGATACGTCGTGGGAGAGAGTTTTAGAGTTTACATGTCGAGTAGAGGAAAGACTGAGAAAATCGGTTCACTCTTGGTTAGTTGGTTAGTTGAACAGCAATAGGGGTGGGAATGTCTTGAAAAACAGGTGCCATCTACTCTCCATAAGGGAAAAGTAATGCATTGAGAAGCTCTAAAGAATACTGATTATTTTAATAGAGGTAGAAGAGAGAAAAAGATGCAACATTGCGGCGTGTAGGGAGAGATTGTAGATATTTAGTAAGACGAGATGAGCTGAGTAGACGAAATGCTTTTGACTCTACCCTTTCAATAAGTGCAGTATGGGTGGGACTTACATACACATGCGAACAGTACTCAATACATGGGCGTACAGTACTCCTGTAGAAAGCAAGACGCTGTGTAGGGGAAAAAAATCCACATATACGGTTGAGCACAGTTAACTGTAGCAAGAGTGGTAATATGGTCTTTCCAAGCAAGTCCGGGGAAAAGATACACCAAATTTTTTGAGATGACTATGCAAATAAATATGTTAAAACTAGTAACCACACAAAAAGATAAATATGTGACATGTATACAAATATATTATGAAAGGAAAAACAATAGGTTTCATTTGCAAGCACCAATAAATGTATGTTTATGCGTTTTTTTAACTCGCATATAGTGCATGTTACTATTTTTTATAAAGCTAGGTATACAAACTTTTAAAATATAAAATAAACAGTTATTATATTAACAAAATTGGTTTTCTTTAACCTTGACTAATATTTAATCATAATCATCAAGACAATAGTAAGCACAATCACAGTCAATAATGGTGTAACGTAATTCCCAATGGCTCAATCAATAATGAGATATGCTACAATACGTTGAAAATTACCCATTCTATGGTTATATATTATTTCGAATTCATAGAAAAATTACACACATAGACGCCCATATACACCATATATATATATATATATATATATATATATATATATATATATATATATATATATATATATATATAAATAGTATAGTAAACTACTATGGATTACTCAAAGAAGCCTTCACGCCCAGGCGCTGCGTGAACGCCCGATCTCCAGGCTGGGAAGTCGAGACAATATTCACTCGGTCAGCTGGCTGGTTGCAGAAGAATAACTCTGAGATAAAGATTATTAAGCCTCTGAACAAATTGGAATGAGCTCCAATGAAAATGTTGGATCAAACGCTCCCTATTACAGGTACCATATCCTCCCTACCTTCTCACACTACTGACAAAAATGTATCAATACTTTGCTGGTTTCGACGCTGACTAGACGACCAGCCACATATACACTCACGCATGAAACTGTACGATTTTTGTTTCATTTCCACTCATGATAATACCGATGATATTTACTGTTATTGAATCATGTTTTTGTTTATAAGACACGCTGAGTTGTTGAAATGAAGATGACATATACCTCATATTTGTACTTGGTATATAGCTGTCACAATTACATGGAGCCATGCCCCTATTGTCTTTGATTTTCAGTTTCTAAAACATCTCTACTTTGGACACACACCCATCTTCAACCAATGCACTAAGCACATTGATATAAGTATGAGTGGCAAGCTTAGAATCTCCTTGGATCGTCTGGCAACAGACGGGGTGGGTTGGTACAACAAACTCAGCCTGTACTACCAATACGTACAAGAGTACATAGAAAGTAAATGTGCGCCGGCCACAGCGTAAGAGTCAAGTTGTTTAATGCAAAGAGGAAAACAAAAATAATAAATGCATCATCTTACTGAAGGGATTAAGGGGGGTTTCTGGACCCCTTTATCCCTCCTGTTTAACCCTATCAGTTTCGAGATTTCAAGACATTCGTCCCATTGGTTTGCGATTTTAAGACCTTTCATGTCATTTGCGTGTCGATTCTTTTACTGAAGAACTACAGTAATCCTGCAATTTAAGATGAATTGGCCTTCGGCCAGGGCATTTTTCTACCAACAAAAAACTAAAATAATTGATCTCAAAAGGGGACCTGGAGTATTTTTTCAAGCTTAATGTCGGTTAAGGGAGGAAAACAGATGATAAATAAATAAACAAATACAAATAATCCCTTAAAATAATATACATTTTATTGACAGGTAACGATGAAGACTGAATCGTTAAACCTCGGCCTCCTTGTCTTGATGTTGACCGTTCTATCAGCTAATACTCTTCTGATCAAACCCACAGGTATGAATATGTGTAATTACTTGTTTCTTCATACTCTCTAAATAATAATATAATAATAATAATAATAATAATAATAATACAAATAATAGTAATAATAATAATAATAATATAATAATAACAATATATAAAATAATAATAATTGCAATAAACACATTAAATTGCAATGAGGTATACTTGTTTTCTAACTATCAGTAGACGATTTTATTCATATTATCCCCTTAATTAACAGCGACATCATTTTAATATTATTCTAGCAATATGTTTACGATTTTATGCAGCTTAAGAAGGATTTGTGGTATCAAAAAATTGTTAAATGAGATGGTTTGAAGCCTGGTACGTGCTGGAGGCCCTTATTAAATAAAATAAAGTCGTTTAATAGTAGCCGGAATAAGTTATAAAGATGTTGCAGGTACAGAAGGAGTTACGAAGGGTGTATGGAAGTCAGAGGGTTAAATGAAACAATCATTGCCCGTGTAATTCCAACAGATCCTTCCTAAATTGTATAAAATCGTCTAATGATAGCCAGAATAATCTGTCCAAATACGTCATAGTCTTCAAGGGGTTCATTAAAGTACAACAATATTTAGCACCCAATCTTAACCCATTCAATACCAGTGACATCCATTTAATTATATTCAGGCAAATATTATACAATTTTATTCAGCTTGGGAAGGAGGTCTAGTTTTGAAAATGCTACAGACTATCTCAATTAATCCTCTTAGTGACCATTATATTCTTCCTAAGTTTCATAAAATTGTCTAAATCTAGCTTAAACAAAAACAAATTCGTCGCTAGGCTAGTACTGAAAGTTTTAATGTAGGATAATTGTTGGCCTACCAAGCCGTGGCATAGTCAGTAGAGCGTCGGCTGCTGATCATGGGTTGGCGGATCGAGCCAGCACTGTCAACATTTTATTATCAAGCGCGAGCAGCTTGACCTAGCGATTCGTGACAAAAGCGTTATGTTCTCCTGAATTACGGAGTCAGGCAAAAAAATAAAAAATAAAATTGTTTTAGCCTACACGCTTTCACACATTAGGACACATCTTTAACATTGAATCGTACCTTGAATGTGGCTCTCTATCACTCTTTTGGCTTTAAGGGAGACTCTCGTTAAAGGCAGCTTACCCTTTGTCTCCTTCAACACCTAAATTAAAGGTAAATAAATCAAATTAACCCTTCAACTTCCATATACCCTTCCTAATCTGATAAAATCGTCTAATGATAGCCAGAAAACAGAACATAAATGCGTCCCCATACCTTGAAAGGGTGAACAGCGTATAATTTATCCATGAGTAAAGCCGGTGTTACACTACCATTTTTGCCGGCAATATTTTGGATAAATTGTCGTCTGGTAACTACAGAATTAAACTTGTATTAGTCTTAAGCCACCAAACCTATACTAATTTAATTTTAATGTAGGAAAACCTTGAAATATTGCGACAAATAACTTGCTCTTCCAAAATTGCCGGAGAAAGCGCTCGTGTGACATCGCCTTTACGCATCATTCCGACCAGAATGATAAAATCGTAATTGTATTGAAAGTATAATGTGTACCCTGGGAGTGCGTGATAGAAGTTTGACCGCTGATTTTGTTTGATAATTCCTTCTGTAGTGCAACTAGTGTATTCATAGAGTAGGGCAAACTTACTGTACTGCATGTTGCTACATATATATATAACTCCCAGTCTCTCTCTCTCTCTCTCTCTCTCTCTCATTTTATAATATATACAGTATGAATATTCTCTCTCTCTCTCTCTCTCTCTCTATATATATATATATATATATATATATATATATATATATATATATATACAGAGAGAGAGAGAGCGAAAGATCCCGATTGTTATGGAATGAGATAACTTTTGGCCATCTAACTACTATTAATAACCCTTAAAACAAATCTTCCAGCTAAACCCGAAGACAACGTTCTCAACACGGATATTCCACGTACCCTCTTACCTTCACCATCACCACCCCACTGTTCGTTGGTGTTTTTCACTGATGGAAGTTCAACCGCTTCCTCATATGTAGTAAGTATGCAATTTAGGAAGGGCTTTCTTGACTCCCTTCTCACTCATGCTTAGCTGATTAATTTTGAGATTTAAGATATTCACCCAATTAGTTGAGCGATTTTAGGACCTTCGTGCCATTTACGTGTAGATTTTTTCTTGGCAAGCGATAGCAAGCCTGCATGTGAAGAGGAATCAGCCTTCGGCTGAGGTGTTTTTCTACCGAAAAATTCACAAATTCATCTCGAAAAAGGATCTTGGGGGTATTTCTTTAGAATTCATACAGGTCTAGGGAGGAAGTATTATATATATATATATATATATATATATATATATATATATATATATATATATATATATATATATATATATATATATATATATATATATATATATAGATATATATATATATATATATATATATATATATATATATATACAAATTAATAAATATTCTCCTTCATATTTTGTATTTATTTATTTTTTTTCTATGTGATTGAGGGAGGCAAAAGGCAGAACTGCCTATAGCGAGTGCCTCCCCCATAGTTGAAAAAGTGACAGGGCCAAAATCAAGGGACGTTCGAGCCAAAATGCCTGGACACACTGACTTTGAAGCAATTTAAGTCATAGGAAGAGGGAAAGACTGATTCTGGGAGAGAGTTCCAGAGCTCAGCTGTTGAGTAGAAGAAAGTTTGAGAGTAAAGTTTCACTCTTGGGTTGGAGAGTTGCACAGAGTAGGGGTGGGATTGAGTTGCAAGACGGGTACCACGTGCCCTACGTAAAGGAGGTGGTATACACTGGGAAAGCTCTGAGGAACACTGATTATTATAGTAGCGATAGAATAGCGAGAGAGATGCAACATTGCGGCGGAGAGAGAGAGATTGCAGAGAGTTGGTGAGTGGACGGGAGTTAATGATACGAAAAGCCTTCCTTTCAACTTTGTCTAGGAGAGCGGTGTGAGAGAAACCTCCCCACACATGTGAACAATACTCAATACAAGGACGCACTATGCCCCTGTACAGAGCAAGAAGCTGTGCAGGGGAAAAGAACCCCCTAAGGCGGTTGAGCACACCCAGCTTCTGGGAGGCTGCCTTAGCAAGACTGGTTATATGGTCCTTCCAACTGAGAGCAGAAGAAAAGGAGACACCAAGAATATTGAGAGAAGATGAAGGATTGATATTTGTATTGTTGAAGAATAAGGGATAGTCTGCTGGGAGTTCCTTACGGGTAGATAGATGGAGAAATTGGGTTTTTGAAGCATTAAAGGTAACAAGGTTTTCTCTGCCCCAATTGGAGATAGTATTTAGATCATAATTTAAGAGTTCTATGGCTTCATTACGTTTGTCGTTGAGGGATTGCTGGCTGGGGCGTTCTGAAAAACTAATGGAGTAGTGTAAGGTTAAGTCGTCTGCATATGAATGGATGGGAATTGAGGTACAGTTGAGGAGATCATTTATAAAAATTAGAAAAAGAATAGGAGATAGGAAAGAGCCCTGAGAAACACCGGAGTTTATAGGGTGAGGAAGTGAACAATGGCCGTCCACAACTGCGGCTATCGAACGGCCGGAAAGGAAATTAGAGACAAAGGCACAGATGGAGGGATAGAAACCGAAGGAGGGTAGTTTAGAAATTAAAGATTTGTGCCAGACTCTATCAAAGGCTTTTGATATGTCTAGTGCAATCGAAAAAGTCTCACCGAAGTCCCGAAAGGAGGATGACCAAGAGTTACTAAGATATGAAAGAAGATCCAGTAGAGCGACCCTTAAGGAAGCCATACTGGCGATCTGAGAGCAGATTATGAGAAGAGAAATGCTTAAGAAATTTGGAAGCAAGAATAGTTTAAAAAACTTTAGAAAGACAAGAGATGAGAGCAATTGTACGATAGTTGGAGGGTTGAGAGCAGTCACCCTTCTTTGGGACAGGTTGAATGTGAGCAAACTTCCAGCATGAAGGGAAGACGTTAGAGGATAGACAGAGACGAAAGAGTTTGCCTAGGCAGGGAGTCAGCACGGAAGCACAGTTTTTGAGAACAACAGGAGGAACACCGTCCGGACCGTACGCCTTATTAGTATTAAGCCCAAAGAGGGTAGAAAGTACATCTTTAGAAGAGATAAGGATATTAGGCATAAGTAAGAGAGAGGAGGGTTAAAGTCCATTACCATATGCATGGTAATGGACTTTAACTAGAGTTTGTTCACTTTAAGTAGGCCAGAAACAGTGAACTGTAACCTCAGTTATTGAAAAAGTGCTAGAGCAGATGAAATGTACTGTACATTTCCACATCTACCGTATTTCCTGACTGACTCTTCTCAAATGATACATACAGTATATTAGTTCGATTTCTCTCGTCGTTTTTGCATTGTAGAGATTAATGGTCAAGATATTGGCTTAACTACGGTATATAAGACAAATTACATAAAGATAATAGACATCTGCAGTGTGATCACTTTCAGATTTTGATTTATAGATTGTTAATATTAGGATTGTCTATATTTGTAATTATATGATATGAATATATACATGTATTTATCTTGGTTGAAACTCGTAAATAACAGCAGTTAATTGTATTTATTTTTAGCAAGAAGCCAAAAGGTCTAGCGAATGGCTTGCATCCGATTTTGAAGTGGCAATGAACAATTCTGACATCAACACAACACACTCAGAGCTCGCTCAAGTGGTTGGGCTAGCTCGTAATGTAAGTTATATATATATATATATATATATATATATATATATATATATATATATATATATATATATATATATATATATATATAAAATAGTTTGTTTATTAGTACTAGGTGAAAATATATACCGGTACAGTACTTACTTTGTCTTGTTGTTATAGTTAAAGATAAAGAACATACTCATCAATATTCCTATATTTAATATAGTTTCCTAATAATTAGTACCGTATTGTGTCAAGTAATTCTTGCATAAGATATAAGATATATCTACCGAAAAATGTACAAATTTATCTTCAAGGGTGGTCTTGGTAGGTGATTTTTAATGTTTGATGGAGACCTAGCGAGGAAACTAAAACATAAATGATTGCATAAATAGATAGACCAATACATAACATAACGACGGTTCCTTGATTTTGACCCTGTCAGTCTTTTAACTCTGGGGGAGGAACTCGTCACAGGCAGTTTTGCCTTTTGTCTCCCTCATCCACATAGAAAAGGGAAAAACAAAAAAGTTCGTTGTCCCCAGCTGAGTCGGCTTTCGTGATGGTGGTGGCGACGAGCAAGATATTAAACTTAATGAAACAAATGGGAACATTGTAATACATCTAATGATAATGTTCGACAGGTCGACTGAGAGGTATCCTGACCAGGATTCGAACCCACTCACTCCAGGTATATTTGGCAGAGTTGGGCACAGTAACCATAGCCGAGTGGGTACGGTGTCCGACTCTACCAAATATACCTGGAGTGAGTGGGTTCGAATCCTGGTCATAATACCTCTCACTCAACCCATTGTAATTCATAACTAGGACAATTATTATACAGCTATCTATAGTTTAATGTAAATACTCTTTAGTAAAACATCGGTGATCAGAGAATCTTTATGCAAAATTAATGCAAATATCTTGTAAACAATAATCATAATTCTTAGCTCACATTGTAGGTAGCAAGTTTCAGTATGGCTCAGATTCTATGTTGGTGATTTACTCCAGCTGCGGCAGTCGTCTTGGTGCGTGACGGTGGTGGTGGTGAGCGACGACCCAACCTTCCTCACCACCTTCGCCGAGTGGTCCCTCAAGGGCCGCCTCCTGGTGTGGTCCAGTAGGCTCCTGGTGGTCACTACCCTCCCCCTGAGTCAACTAAGGCCTATCATCAAAGACCACTACACTTTCTCACACATGAATACTGTGATTGTTGGAATTTCGACGGTACTAAATAGCACCAGGTATGATAGAACGCTTGGTAATTGCAGTTTCATAAGTTAGTGAAATATCTTAAGGGGGGCACCTGCTTTGTTATTTCGTTTATCTCTCTTTCTCTGGCTTGTATCCATTCGGCCCCATTCAGCCTACTGTTTTAAGACGTTAATCCCCATCCTGGTGTCGACTTATTCGCGAGCCAGCATTGTATGGAAAAATCCGGCGAAGACATTTTTCTATCGAAAAATGTACAATTTTAGCCTTCTGTTCCAAACATTATAACACATGTACAAAATATACACCTGGATGGGGATAAACGTCTTAAAATAGTAGGCTGAATAGGGCCGAATAGATACAGGCCAGAGAGAGAGGGAGGAGAGAGAAAAAATGAGGTGGGCCCCATTAAGGTAAATTACGTATCACTCCTAATCGCGTCTACGTCGAATGTGGTAATATGATTCTTGCAATTTACTCTTCAAGTTCTAAATGCCATCCTTGAGCACAGGAGGTGGTGTTTAAGGGGAGATGGGCCGTTTTTCTGGTCCCACTTCTCCCTTATGCTTAGCCCCATTAGTTTTCAGATTTTATTGTTTGCCCCATTAGTTTGTCGATTTTAAGACCTTTCGCCCCATTTTTTTGTCAATAATTAGACCTTTCGTGCTATTTAGGTGTCGATTTTTTTCCTGGCGAACAATGGTGAGCCTGTAATTTAGGAAAATGTACAAATTAATCTATAAGGGGGATCTAATGGATTTGTTATTAAGTTTGATAGAGGTCTAGGGAGGAAACTAGAAAAATAATGAATACATGAACAAAATTACCAAAAAGTTACCCATCCCCCCTCAAAGGAAGACTAAAGACACAAGAAGCAAAATAGGGTCTTGCTCATGAACGCAGTCTTTAAAAAATGCCTCTTTTTTCGCTGGATATTTTCTAAAGGTCTTCGTCCATATTTGTTTTTGATTGACACTATCTATCTATATATCTATTGCCGGACGCTGTGATCCCTGAAGGGGTGGCCACGAACGAAATGCCCCCATGCACCTCTGTCCCCAGTCAGTCGACGCTCCTCCTCCCATCCAGCACCGCTTTCACGTATATACTTCTTAACTCCATCCTTCCACATCTCTCTTGGTCTACTTCTCCCTCTCTATCCTTCCACCTCACTCTCGTTCACTCTCTTAGTCATTCTCTCGCTTCTCATTCGTTCCACTAGCTAATATAATTTCATCATCACAATTCCACACTACAATATCAGCTTCTTCTGGGGTGAGTTTTCTGTTATTGTTTTATCAGCTGCAAGAGAAGCATCGAGTTAAATTCTCCAGAGAAGATTAATACGAACCTTAAAATATACATCTGTTAATTTCCAGGTAAAATTAAAAGTATTCCCATATAATATATTATGACTAAGGTCTTCAAGAAATGTGAATAAGGAAATTAGGGAAAAGTAAAAATTATATAACAATATTTTATTCCAGCCCAAAGCATTAGACGAACAAATAAAATCTGGTGTCATTTCTTGTTGCTTAACCCATTCAGTACCAGGGACGTGCTTGTTATCATAATATGGCAACTATTAGACGATTGTACTCAGCTTAGGAAGGACCTCTAACAATAATAAGGTTTCACTATAGCTCAACCAACCGTTTGAACTACCACAGATCCTCCCTAATCTACATAATATCGTCAACATATAGCTAGAATAAAATATAGCGCACGTCGCTGGTACTCAAGGGGCTAATATATACATCCATACAGATTACAATGCACTTATTCATTATTAATCTTTCAGTGTCGGTGTGTACGTCCACCTGCCATACAGCCCTCGAGGAGCCAAGATAAAAGCTGTGGCTTCCTGGAGTAAACACACTCACACCATCCTCGCCTCCAACAGCACACTTTTTCCGGAGAAGTATAACAAGTAATTATGAGTCAAACACTTTACTGTTTCTTTTCAACTGACGGTAGATTGCAAACTTCATATCAACATTTCTTAGTTATTTTGAAGATTTTGAAGTGAGAAAGGGTGCTAATTCTATGAACTTGGTCTTAATATGATGCAAAGGTAGAGTAGTTTCATATTCGTTTCCATTAAGTATCAACAAATTAGCTGCTAAAAATTCAATTTAACGTCAGCTGAAAAGAAACAGAATAGTCATGGGAAAGATTCAGTATCACCCTTTGTAATTGATAGTAGAAATTAAACAACGAGACACTTCCCAAATAATTATGAATACTGCATTATGTTACTTCGAGTAACCCCTTCAGCGCAATAATATCTTGTTAAATTGCACGTCGTCACACACATGATAATACTTTTAAATTCAGTAAATCGGCTTAGTCATTCGTATTCGCGGTTCATAACATCATATTCTAGTATTCTGGAAAGCGCAAGACGGTTTCATAAAATTCAGAGAGTCGATTTAGCCATTTGCAATATATAATATCGTATTTAACCCCTTCTGTACCGATGCCGTCCTTTTAACTTTACTCTGGCTACTATTAGACGATTTTATACAGTTTAAAAAAAGGCCTAGAGCAATAAACAGGCTTCGAATTATCTCACTTAACCATTTTTTTCAAAAGTACCACAGATCCTTTATAAACTGCACTAAATCGTTTAAGTATAGCTAGAATATAATTATAAAGACGTCGCCGGTACACTTGGCCAAATAAATGATGTCGCGGCACCAAGTATAATTCGATCAAAATTTGGTATCAACGATATCTAAGATTTAAATCATCGTTCAGAGAGATATATAACCATGTTCCTATTTACATACCCTATTCAACATATGACAGACCTTAATACAGCATACAGAGAACAAAATGTAATGATAGTGGCGACACGACTTATTTGGCTAACTGTACAAAAAGGGTTAATTATATTCTACTTGTATTTAGTTTCTACGGAGCGACTGTTTTCGTCCCCGCCACTACCTACAAGCCTCTGTGGGTGGAGAAATGGGAAGTAACCTCGGACGGGCGAAACACATTAACCCACCTCTCTGGCATGGACTACTACCTCCTGGAAGCGATCGCTGAGGCCATGAATTTCACCTTCGATGTCATTCCGATCAATTACTGGTCTGAGGTATTGATAAAGTCTGTTTTTGTCAAACTGATAGTAAATTGTTATCGTGCCATCCTGATTACTCGCTTAACACCAAGATTTTGTTGCGAAAAATGTTGCTAATTTTGAAAACTTGGTATTTCTAGGCCACAGTGACATAGTGGTTTCATAGTTTCCCAGTAAATATCGAGAAAACAGCAACAAAGGGATTCAATTTAGCCTCAGCTGAAAAAAATAAGACTACTGTACTATTATTTCTATACATTATAGTTTGTTTGTTTGTCCAGCTGATGGTTAATCGAATCCCTTAGCATTTGATTTATCGATACTTTATGGACAAATATGAATCTACTATGTCTTTGCGTCGTATTAACACCTTATTGGCGGGCTAGGCGGTCTATTTGACCGTTCCGCACAGCGTTTTATTTTAACCCTAAATAGGGTTGTTTACGTGATCATTTTCATGCCTAAATAAGACCCAGAGCGTAAAACAAGTATCTATCCCTGAAAGGGCGTAAACAGAGCTTTCCAATGACATCCGAACCATCCTTGTACGACCACTGGTTCTCTTGCAACGATCGTGCAACACGAGTGCAAAAACCCTATAATAAGGTAATTTCCGTACATAATTCCCTGTGTAGCGAGTGAGAAAGGGGGGGAGAAGGGTGGGATACAGTTCAGTAGGTCCACGGTGGTCGTGGGGAGCGGTCATAAGGTTACTACGCTCGTCCCACCGCTCAGCTCTCTCTCTCAGCAACATTACGTGCTGAAAATGGCGCTCGACAGCTGTCGTGCACCGCCACTTAGTCCAAATTTATTTCACTCGACATATGTTGCGCGCCGCCAGTTAAGTGTTAATGCCAAGTTTTCCTAATTAACAACATATTTCCATACAAAATATATGTAATAGCTGAGTAACCAAGATAGTAACGTAGCAATATACCATCAGCTGGAACAAAAAATAAGTATAGTAACATTTCAGGCTACGCATAACTCATCTTCAGAGAGATGGGTTCTGCGTAGCCCGAAACGTTAGAGATATATAGAATTCAAGCTTTTTCCAGTATTGCCATTCCACTCAAGCTATTCCGGTGTCATAATGGATGATTAATGTTTATTTCTAATCATTGTACAGGGTTTGGATCTTACTTCCCAACGAAAGGCCATCTTGACACCCGTATATCACACAATGCTCCTCCACCGCTACCAGTACTTAGACTTTACCGTGGGATACACTTACGCCCTCTTGAGCTTCGTCATGGCCAAACCCCAGCTGGTCACCAATTGGCTCAGTCTCTACTACCCGCTGGAGGATCGAGTGTGGCTGTCAATATTAACCTGTTTGGTTCTGGTACCTGCTGTTATGACTTTGGTAAGTTTATTTGATGTGAACCTACTATCATTGCTAAGAGAATTACACTACTAGACACAGTATAAATATTAGACTAAATACTATTGAGAATATTGCGACAAGGCAATTTCGCAATCTTGAACTTTGTCATGGCCAAACCTCAGCTGGTCACCGATTGGTTCAGTATCTACAACCCACAGCAGGACCTAGTTTGGCTGTCAATAGAAATGTGTCCTGTGTTGGTTCTAGCTGTTACGACATTGGTGAGAAAAATTAAATTAATTTCATCTTGAGATTGGAGCAAGCTTAATAGTTGTAGGGCAGAAATCTCAAAGGTGTTAGGGCATTTCTTGAGCACTAGGGTATGCTAGGGTTGTTGCATTTTGGCTCGATCGTCCCTTGATTTTGGCCCTGTCACTCTTTCAACTATGGGGGAGGCACTCGCTATAGGCAATTCTGCCTTTTGCCTCCCTCAATCACATAGAAAAAAAAAAAAAAAAAAAAAAAAAAATGTTCCATCGGTTGCATCCAGTTCTGACTGCTCTTTGACAAACTGGTACCATTCCCCATGACTGAAATGGGAGTTTAGCCTTTCCTATTCGATTCAGATCGTGAGGACCATACGACCAGACCAGAAAACCCTGCGACAGCCGCCCAAGAGAAGCTCCTTGTGATTCACGCTGGTGGTGTGATGGTAGGATGCCTGTGTAGTGACTTAAATGCAGAGGAGGCTTTAGTGTAGTGACATCATTAATACCGTGTCGAGTTTAGTGCAGTGGTGACTATTTGGTAGTGTCGATAAATGTGGTGAATTAATTTGCAGTGTCGATATAAATGTGGTGAAATATTTTGCAGTGTCGATAAAATTGTGATGAATGATTTTGAAGTGTCGATATAAATGTGGTGATTTTTTGTCAGTGTCGATATAAATGTAATGAATTATTTTGCTGTGTCCATACATATGTGGTCAATTGTGTTGTCAGTACCAATTTTTTCCAACAGCTTGTTCGGTTAATAGCCAAGAAAGACCTTGACGAAGATGTTAGTAAGCTGTCGGGCTCGAACCTGGTACAAATGGTTGGGGCCATCCTCGTAGACCAGAGTACCCTGCAGAGGCCCCCCCAGAGGAACTCCCTGCGACTCCTGCTGGTGGCCTGGCTGGTAGGGGCCTTTGTGCTGGGGGCTTCCTACCGTGGCTCCCTCGTCGCCTCCCTCACCCTCCCCAAGTACCCCCCTCGCCCGGAGACCCTGGAAGATCTGGCCAACACAGTGGATAGGTGAGTGGAGTAGATTGGTTAAGATCATCAAGCTTAGAAAAACACCTCCTAAGATAAATTTGTAAATTTTTAGGGAAGAAAAATGTCTCGGCCGAAGGCCGGTTTCTTTTAAAATTACAGGCTCGCTATCGCTCGCCGGGAAAAAATCGACACCTAAAAATGGACAAAGAAATTGGGCAAAAGGTGTTAAAATCGCCGAAACTAATGGGCCGAACGTCTTAAAATATGAAAACTGAAGGGGCTAAACACGAGGGAGAAAGGGGTCCATAAAAAACGGTCCATCTCCCTTTAACCTCTTCTGTACCCTCCTACCGTGGTATGGTCCCTACGGTGGATAGGTGAGGGGAGTGCATTGGTTAACCCCTTGTGTACCGGCGACGTCTTTCTCACTCTATGCTAGCTATATTTAGACGATTTTCGGCGGTTAAAAAGGGATCTGTGGTAGTAAAGAGAGTTATGTGAGATATTTCGAAGCCTGTTCATTGTTGGAGGCCATTTTGGAACTGAATAACATCGTCTAATGCTAGCCAGAATAAAGTTAAAAGGACAGCACCGGCACTAAAAGGGTTTAGTTAGCAACACTGTAAGACAAATCTATACAAGTAACATAAAAGTCAGTTAGATTATAATTGTTACTAAGTTGAATTTGTAGTATACTCTAGTATTCAGATTAAAACAAATCACAATATTTAGTATTTTTGGTCAAACACAATACAAATATTCTGCATTGTGTTTGCGTCTCACATACACAGAGAGTAATCCAGCCAGCTCTCACAAACACCTCATCCTCCCATTCATGTAACTACACTGAACAAGCTCACCAAACGTCTCTTCAATACACCAACAAAATACAAACGTTTATAATAGCAACTATCAGTCGTTTAACTTAGGGGGAGACACTTATCACAGCCAGCTTTGCCTTTAGTCGCCTTCATACACACAGACACAAATAAAATAAACAGCTGCATACTAATCAACCTAAAACAAAGAACTCTTAACACATTCCTACAAAGCTTGATTTTCAGAGCATCTAAGTATATCACTAATATTTATAAATTGCCAGGATTACGGTCATGGCCTGGGGAAGCGCCTTTGTGGAGGATTTCCGCAGATCAGGCACCCAGCTCTTCACACGTCTGGCTGACCTCTTCCTTACGGGCGGGGACGACATCGCTAACATGGAAGAAGCCCTTGTTAAAAAGTAAGTTTGGTCCCCTTTCTTCCCCATACTTATCCCCATTATGTTTGTGATTTTAAGACGTTTGCCCCATTAATTTATTGATTTTAAGACCTTTCGACCCATTTCTTTGTCAATATGAAGACCTTTCGTGCCCTTTAGGTGTCAATTTTTTTCCTGGCGAGCGAAAGCGAGCCTGTAATTGTGGAGGAATCGGCCTTCGGCCGTGACATTTTTCTACTAAATAATGTACAAATATATCTAGTAGGGGGATCTAATTAATGTAGTTTTTAAGTTCGATGGAAGTCTAGCGAGGAAACCATAAAATAAATGAATATATAAATAAATAGGCTCCAAAAACAACCATTGGGACGTCCCCTTAACCGTAAAATATTTAGCAGTTGGGTGATAAACGAATGTACGAATGAATTATTGATATAGCTTGGAACCACGATAATTCACTCAACCCTTTACTGACATCATCAAAGTTCAAGTAGATAAGGTTAGCCACTCGATGAGCCCCTATGCCCCGTTTCTATCTGTCGAATACATGGTTTGGACAATTTCTAGTAAGATGGTTTGGTAACTGATTGACAACTGAAGGCTCATATTATCAGGTTCTGTGTTCTTCTAGAAATCTATTGCATTAACCCCTTCAGCACGATGACGTATTTTTCATCATATTCTGGTTACCATTAGACTATTTTCTTTAGCTTGTGTTCTATCTCTATGGCTCAAAGGGGTAAATACAATCTCAATGAACCCTCTGAATATCATAGGGCATTCTTAAACTGCACAAAATCGTCATATTTTGTTTAGCCAGAATCAAAGGAAAAAAAGGCTTAATCGGGCTGAAATTGTTAATATTTTGTTCAATACATTTGCAGCCAAGCCCACATGTCCGGGATCCACAGCCTACAACAATACATCGCTGAACACTTTACTGAGGCCGGTGGGTCCACGAACTTGTACATCGGCCGCGAGAGCTTCATGCCGGGCCTCTCCGCCTTTCCTATTCCACACGATGCTCCCTACACTCCACAGCTGAATTGGCACATCAGGGCAGCGATTGAGGTTTGTAGAGTCGTGGAATATTATTGTGTTGAAGAATCTTCAAATTTGTTGATTATGAAAAACTATGACGCTGCCTACACACCCCAATTCAACAGGCACATCAAAGCAGTGATTGAGGTTTCTGGAGTCATGGTATAGTGGTTTTGGGCATATTAACAAATACAGAGACAGAGAACACCCAAGTTGAAAGAAGTCCTCTGATGAATGTGAAGAAATTCTGACACACATATCCAAAATACTGATGTAAGTATGGAATTGGGCAAAGGAAACTATTAAGGCATACAGAACATTAAGGGGGCCCGCATCGTTTTTTTCTCTCTCCCCCTCTCTCTGGGTTGTATCCATTCGGCCCTATTCAGCCTACTGTTATAAGACGTTTACCCTCAACCAGGTGTCGATGTTTATGACAGCAGGCTAAATTTCTAAAAATTTTGATAGAAAAATGTATCCGGCGAAGCTGGATTTCCCCATACAATGCTGGCTGGCTATTGCTCGCCAGGACGAAATCGAGACGTTATGAACATCTTATAACAGTAGGTGAATGGGGCCGAATGGATACAAGCCAGAGAAAGAGAGAAAGGGAGAGAACAAAAGAAGGTCACCCCCTTTAAGCAGATCAGACTATAATATCAACGGCTATTGCAGGCCGGACTCTACGACAAGTGGACCCAAGACATGATGGACGCGGCAAGAAGAGAAAGTATCGTAAAGAGAAGAGATCAGGAGCAGAAGGAGGAACAGCCACACAAGGAAGCCAGTGATACCCAGTCCAACACCCTGAGAGCCCTTACCCTGACTCAGATGCTAGGACCTATACTGCTTCTGACACTGGGACTTTCTGTTGCGACGAGTGTATTCTGCTGCGAATTTCTATTGACAAAGATATATTACCATTAAATGCATCATCCGTACAGCACTTTTCTTAACTGAACAATTAGCTAAATAACGTTAATATACGTACATTATAAGGAAACCCACACCAACATCCTGAGAGCCCTTACCCTGACTCAGATGTTGGGGCCTATACTGCTTCTTTTACTGGGACATTCTGTAGTGACGATTGTATTCTGCCTCGAGCTTTTATTGACTGATATACTGTATATTACCATTAAATGTATCATCCCTACATCACTTTTCACAGCTGGAAAAGTAGCTGACAATCTGATAAAAAATCTACATTCTTCATCCGTTGATGCTAAGGAAACCCAACTCAACACCCTGAGAGCCTGACTCAGATGTTGGGATATATACTGCTTCTTGCACTGGGACTTTCTGTAGCGACGATTGTATTCTGTTTAGAGATTTTACTGACAAAGATATAACCTAATACCATTATACATTTTATTCCTATTGTTACGACCGGTACTCGTATAAAACAAGGGCTTTTAATCACTGGACTAGAAAGGCACACAGCCACAACGGTAACACTAGATCCAACCCTCGAACTTATAATGCTGGCTCACAAAAACACCTATACCCTCCAGAGTTAAATCTGCGATAACGGGGTATCCTATAACTCGGTATAAATGCACTACTACTACAGGCTGATGATCTCTGATACAGCCTGATCACAACAACATACAATTACGTTAATAATGTATACAAGGAAAAAGATAGAGAGCTTAATTAAATCACTGGAATGATTTAATGCAAACAAGAAGAAGGTAAAATTAAAGTTACTCTAAACAATAATAAACTGTCACTCATATATTAAAGAAAGTGAATGAAAGTCCTAAAGCATCGAACAGGAATCTTCTGAAAAAGTCTGATGCTGCTTAAGATGATCGAATCGGATTTTGAACTGTTATATAAAGCAGGAACAAGAGATGACAAGTGTAGGGACATACAGTGTTTACTGGCACGGGAATAACGTAAATGCATAATTGTATTATCTCCAACAACAAAAGAAGTACTTCCTCAGACAACGCAAAAGCCTGCTCGGGTTGTTCAACTCAACCAACAACCAAGGCTTACAATCAACGTGAATAAAAATGCTGCATACATAACATAAGAGTTTATAATCCTAATCAGGTGTCTGCTTGGCGAATAAAGTCTAGCTGGGATGTCGTAGGCTAGGAAACAATGGCTGAGCAAGCGGCTCGTAGCCTAGCGAGGACCTTAAGACTGTACGGTCAAATTACGTTAAATGATGGGGTGCTCTCTTGAGAGATCCAGATCGCTAGTATCTGGTTCTCTCCTGGCGACCCTCTTCAAGTCAAAGCAAAATGAGTTAGCACAGTGTTGGGTGGCAGAGGCAAAAGCCCTCACTCGCAACACAGTGCTAAACTCACAAGGTACACATTCAGAAAGACAACCTAGGCTTCCCACGTAACCGTTGCGATTGTACAAGTTCAACAAAACCTGGTACACATCGGAAATCACAACACCAGTAGCCTCACCCCAGTCTAGCATTAAATAGCCCAGCAGACAACCAAGAAATAGGTAGGGAGACACCACAAGTGTGTCGAACCTCTACAGACAAAATGTTAACCCCTCCAAAATGTCTAACTAAGCATGAAATATCCGAGACCTTCAGCATATAATACGATGGCCGATATATGAAATCGCGCAGAACCAAAGGGGAGTTATGATGTTAAATAGATTAGAAGCATAAGAGGTAAGAAGTTGAGAGAGAGAGAAAGTGTTCTATAGGTAGAAGTCGGGGACAGGTGGCAAGGGAGGTGTGCAGGGTATGCTGGTCAGGCAAGCTCTGAGCAAGGAAGACACAAAGGCAGCATGGAGTGCGGGGGGACCACTTCCTGACGCGGCAGGAGGGCGGTAAGGCGGCCAGCCACTCAGAGGGCCCGGCCGTGGCATGACGTCACCGAGACAACGTGTAACACTACACGTTCTACCCTCTGCCTCCTGCACTTACTCACTCACACTCTCTAGCTGTATTATTCAGTCTTATACATTAAACTTAAAACTGATGATATAAAATACAATGCATTGTCACAGGCGAAAATAAAGACCACTTCTGTACTGCCTGTGACATGATGATTCACAAGAAAGAAAGTACAACATTGTAGATAGACTGTAGCCAAATTCATTGCCCTGGCGAGTGTTAGCGAGTGGCCAAGCGAGCGGCTGAGCCCACGTGGCGTTCTGCTAAGCTGCAGGCGTCACACCCCACCCAAGATATTAGACGCTCAACCATGAGCTCCATATCTGACAAGCAGAACCCCGATAAGACTCGCCACCCCTAACCACTTCGCAACAAAGAAGGCAAAGCTCAGTTCTCATCCAAAAAATTACAACCCCTCCCAACACAATAGCTTAATTCATACTGCTATGCTCCTAGAGCGAGCTTCTACTAGCCCAGCCTTCTGAGAGAAGTACAGGTTCGACTCAGAACTTCAGCTATAACATACTTTAAAAAATTTAACTATAAAAGAAAGAGTTTTTATAGAATTTTTCGATTTTAATTTTAATGTTGTTTTTGACGGCTGCTCTACAGGGGCAAGCCTATTTTACTCCACTCTCAACACACACTGACTGAACGGCGAGGGTTCTCCTGCAAACAAACCCTCCCGTGACAAACAATCAGCCAAAACATTATCAGTGCCCTTAGCATGCCACACATCCAACTTGTGTTCCGGCAGCACAACAACACCTGACACTGATAAACTGCCCAGTTCATCACAAGACTGGCACTTCTCTTCGCTCTTTCCGGCAATGGGGCCTGCCAATAACCTTTCACTAGTTCTACCTTCGTGATTAGCGATGCAGCCCCGATGCGGTCTATGGTATCGTCAACTCTAGGTAATGGATAGGCATCTGTCAGGGATAATGCTTCCACACTCTTGCAATCACCATACACACGGATCTTGCCACTCAACTCAGGTTGCAAACTCACTGGAAACGACCACTCACGATATCCCTTATCCCTCAGACCCTTTTTCCACATGTCGTCTAGCTCTGTTTTCTCGACAGGCTGTCGAGCAGGATTTATACGGTAGGGAATTAAACTGAGCCTTGCACTGTCTCCAGCCTCCATGTCAGATTCTACCCCATACATCAGGCCTGGAGAAGCAACAAACATGCGGATGCACTGCCACAGCCTAGTAAACAACTTATCTCGCAGAAGAACATGCCTAATGCCCTCCCACAACCCAGCCAAGAACGCAGCTTCTAACCTGTAGTCTCCCTCCTTCTCCACCTTCGTCCCTAGAACAGCCAGGTCATGAGAGGGACAATCAGTACCACCTGTCCAGTCACTCCCATAGTTCATTATTGCTAAGGCTTCCCCACCGATACCGTACATGCGCACCCCCGCATTCCTTACGACTACATCTTCCTGCGCAGCATCACCACTTTCAGCGACATGGCCAGATATAGTCGGTCTATGGTAGGGCTGTTGCATTCGACTAGCGCAGCATTGGGAGGCTATGCAACGACCGGGCACATCCACTCCACAGCCAACCTCACCAATCTGCTCAATGTTCTCCTTCTGACCACCACCCTTTGCAGCAATGGGTCGACCCTGACCTGACAACCAGGTCCAAGCCTCATCGCCCACCTTGAACCACCGAAACAACGGGGCTAACGGTCTATCAACATTCAAGTGACCTGCCCGCGGAACATCTTGCACCGCCTAAGTTGTGAGGCTCGGGTCCCCGGCACGACCAGTGGGGTATGAACCGAGCTGGTGCTGGAGCGCTGCACACTGCTGCTCAGGCAGGTGCTCTAGCGCTTCCACAGCCACCAGACTCGTGTCCCCCGCCCACTGCTCCGCCGAGACATGAAAATCCCAACTCTCCTCCACCTGTGCCCTACTGTCCCCCTCTCCTTCTCCTCCTTGGCCGCTGCAGACCAACGCAGGGACAGTAGGCTGCTCAGGTAGTTGCCTCACAAACTCCTCCAACAGGTTCACATGACATGTTTCCCCGTCCTCGTGTTCGATAGCCCCGTTCCCACAACTCTCCTCCAACTGGGAACTACTAAGTCGCGGAGTGCCATCACGCCCAACCATGTCACTAGGGGTGACAGGTTCTGGGGCCACTCCGGAGCTCACCTCTGGGTCAAGTACTAAGCCGCTAAGGAGAGCCGCTGGAGCAAAACTCACAAAACTCCCAACTTTAGCTTGCTCCTTCCGACCGTTCCTCTGCTGGTCTAGAGACTGAGGAATAAGCTGTGACACTTTGGATGAAAGAGATCTTGTAACAACGCAAGCCATAGGTTGTACTTGACACTTCTCTACCCACTCCTGTTCCTCCCTACTCACATCGGCCGGTTTCTCGGCAACAACTAAGGGTGAAACCTCAGAAGTAGGCACCGCAAAGTCGTTGCCGAGAAGGAGGTTGACGCCCCCAACAGGCAAGTTCTCCACAATTCCCACATCCAACTCTCGTGTCACACCATCTACCTCCAGTTCCATCCTGACCAATGGGTATGACCTGATAGCATTGATACCTTGCACCACAACCACCCGTGCCGCGTTAATTGGTCTACCAGTAAAGTTCTTCATCAAAGTCTGAGAGGCACCCGTGTCTCGCAACAGCTCAACTCCATGCTTCTTACCAGCCCACTTCACGCAGCCACGCCCTCGATGGTCGCAAAAGACATCGCGGACAGGGTTCGAGCCTTCCGGATTCTTCTCCACTGGCTGTGTCCCAGCCTCTGACGTTATACCCTGGGCAAACTCAGATGACTTCGGGGACACCCAAGTGTTGCGAGCCAAAGACACAACTGCATTAGGTAGCTTGCTTGGGCTCTTGCAAAATGCCCCTTCTCATGACAATGAAAACACTCTAACTCCCCCTTGGGCTTCCCTTGAGGTGGGGAAGGGCCCGGACCCTTTCTAAACGGGACGGTACTATGTTTATGGTCAGTTTTGGTGTCGTTGCTCTTGTTCTTAATGTAATTATGTGTATCAGTGTTTCGGGGAGGGGGAGGGTTACGCTCCTTATTGCCTGCATCACTTCTCTGTGCAGAACCGCACCCACGAATCAAAGATAACTGAAGGTCAGCCATCTCAGCTGCCTCCTGAAGAGTTTTCGGGTTTTTTCTTTAAGATTCAACGTCAGATCGCCGCCCGTACACTTGAAAAAAAATTCTAGAAGCATCAGCTGTTTCAACTCCTCAAACGTCGATGCCTTCTCAGAACGCAGCCAGTTTCTAAATGCATCGGACAGATCCCGGGCATGCTCAAGAAAGGTGCACTCACGACCCTTCGTTACACCCCGGAACTTCAATCTGTACGTCTCTGGTTGTAACTCATACGCCCGCAGAACAGCTTCCTTCAATACCTCATAATCAACGCAAGACGCCAAGGGCAACGCATCATATGCCTTGAGTCCTTTGCCAACCAACCTAGAGGAAACAAGGGCTGCCCACTTAACCTCGGGCCATTGGTGCTCCCGGCACTTCTTCTCAAAACGCATGAAAAATTCGGTGACACCCGACTCATCAAATACAGGGACCAACTTGAGCAGGTGCGATAAAGACTGATCAAGACCTCGATTTCCAGAACCGAGACGCTACCCTGTCGACTCCACCCGAGACTTCTCAAGATCTCTGTCGGCACAATACTTCGTAGCCTTAACCCTAAGCTCAGATTCTCGCTGCCGTTGCTCGAGCTCAGCTTTTCGTTGCTCAAGCTCAGCCTCATGCCTTCGTTGCTCAGCCTCATGCCTTCGTTGCTCAGCCTCATTCCTTCATTGCTCAGCCTGCATTTTAGCCATCTCAAGCTGGAAGATCATATCTGCAGTTAAACCTTGAGGAGGAGGAGATGCAACAATTGAAGACCCCCCCTGTGATCCACCCGGGGGCAAACCACGCTGCCAGTGACTATCGGCCTGCGGGAACGTCGGATCCGGTGTTCTAGAGAGCACGATGGGAGCAGAGTGGAGGGGGGGCTTGGCCGAAGGTGCCAAAGCATCCGCTCCACCCTGTGCACCACGCACCCCGCTCAGCACACATGCCACCAGGTCACTTCTCGTCATGCTGCTAGTGCCAACATGCCCCATGACCGTGGCCAAACACTGGAGACCATACCGATCAATCCCCGCCACCCGGTTGACAGTAATTGGCATTTCCAGAAATTTCCTTGCATCCTCCTCACTAGTTATTACTCTCATGTCCTCTAATAAACCCAGCCTCTGCACCTCACAGCCTGCTTCCCGTACTGTGTCCTCACTGTACACTGATCCGTCGTCCGACATATTGTCCACCGAAAATTCTCAACGTTTATAAAAAAAAGGAGTACCTAAACTCTCATGTAGCACTATTCACTCAAAAATGCTTGAAGACTCTTAAGTGTTATACTACTCGCCAAAAAAAAAATCCACGTGTCCACTATATTCCTTTAAACAAAAAACATATGACCACAACACTCCTGCAATATTTCTCTAAGTTCACAAAATCCTAAGCAAGGTCGCCATTTGTTATGACCGGGACTCGTATAAAACAAGGGCTCTTAATCACTGGACTAGAAAGGCACACAGCCACAACGGAAACACTAGATCCAACCCTCGAACTTATAATGCCGGCTCACAAAAACACCTATACCCTCCCGAGTTAAATCTGCGATAGCGGGGTATCCTATAACTCGGTATAAATGCACTACTACTACAGGCTGATGATCTCTGATACAGCCTGATCACAACAACAAACAATTACGTTAATAATATATACAAGGAAAAAGATAGAGAGCTTAATTAAATCACTGGAATGATTTAATGCAAACAAGAAGAAGGTTAAATTAAAGTTACTCTAAACAATAATAAACTGTCACTCATATATTAAAGAAAGTGAATGAAAGTCCTAAAGCATCGAACAGGAATCTTCTGAAGAAAGTCTGATGCTGCTTAGGATGATCGAATCGGATTTTGAACTGTTATATAAAGCAGGAACAAGAGATGACAAGTGTAGGGACATACAGTGTTAACGGGCATGGGAATAACAATAAATGCACAATAGTATTATCTCCAACAACAAAAGAAGTACTTCCTCAGGCAATGCAAAAGCCTGCTCGGGTTGTGCAACTCAACAACAACCAAGGCTTACAATCAACGTGATTAAATATGCTGCATACATAACATAAGAGTTTATAATCCTAATCGGGTGTCTGCTAGGCGAATATAGTCTAGCTGGGATGTTGTAGGCTAGGAAACAATGGCTGAGCAAGCGGCTCGTAGCCTAGCGAGGTCCTTAAGACTGTACGGCCAAATTACGTTAAATGACGGGGTGCTCTCTTGAGAGATCCAGATCGCTAGTATCTGGTTCTCTCCTGGCGACCCTCTTCAAGTCAAAGCAAAACGAGTTAGCACAGTGTTGGGTGGCAGAGGCAAAAGCCCTCACTCGCAACACAGTGCTAAACTCACAAGGTACACAGTCAGAAAGACAACCTAGGCTTCCCACGTATCCGTTACGATTGTACAAGTTCAACAAAACCTGGTATACATCGGAAATCACAACACCAGTAGCCTCACCCCAGTCTAGCATTAAATAGCCCAGCAGACAACCAAGAAATAGGTAGGGAAACACCACGAGTTTGTCGAACCTCTACAGACAAAATGTTAGCCCCTCCAAAATGTCTAACTAAGCATGAAATATCTGAGAGCTTCAGCATATAATACGATGGCCGATATATGAAATCGTGCAGAACCAAAGGGGAGTCATGATGTTAAATAGATTAGAAGCGTAAGAGGTAAGAAGTTGAGAGAGAGAGAAAGTGTTCTATAGGTAGAAGTCGGGGACAGGTGGCAAGGGAGGTGTGAAGGGTATGCTGGTCAGGCAAGCTCTGAGCAAGGAAGACAAAAAGGCAGCAGGGAATGCAGGGGGACCACTTCCTGACGCGGCAGGAGGGCGGTAAGGCGGCCAGCCACTCAGAGGGCCCGGCCGTGGCATGACATCACCAAGACAACGTGTAACACTACGCGTTCTACTCTCTGCCTCCTGCACTTACTCACTCACACTCTCTAGCTGTATCATTCAGTCTTATACATTAAACTTATAACTGATGATATAAAATAAAATGCATTGTCACAGGCGAAAATAAATACCACTTCTGTACTGCCTGTGACATGACGATTCACAAGAAAGAAAGTACAACATTGTAGATAGACTGTAGCCAAATTCATTGCCCTGGCGAGTGTTAGCGAGTGGCCAAGCGAGCGGCTGAGCCCACGTGGCATTCTGCTAAGCTGCAGGCGTCACACTATATCCATTTTCGTAGCCGTACATGTAGCTAAACAACGATTAAAAACGTCCATTGTTTGTCCGTTGAGGCTAAGGAGAACCACTTCAACACCCTGAGAGACCTTACATTGACTCAGATGTAAGGCCCTATCTTGTTTCCTACAATTTTATTTTGCTTGGAGCTTTCATTGACAAAAATATATTAACCCTTCGAGGATCATGACGCCTATTGACTGATTATTCTGGCTATCATTACACAATTGTATTCAGTTTAAGGTGAACTTGTGAGAGCTAAAGAGGTAATTGAAATAGTATTTACCCCTCTGATACCTTGATATCCCTCCTAAATTGCTTAAAATCGTCTAATGATAACCAAAATATAATGTAGAATTGCATCTTAAATTCTCAAGAAGTTAACATTGAACGGAACGTTAAAGCTCCACAGTGACCTCAGAAAGTAGCTACAATACAATTAAACTTTCCAAAGTATGTCATTACTAAGATACCCAGCCAAACAACCTGAGATAACTTATACTGATCAGTGAAAATTCTTACTTTGGGAATATCTTCAATTGCAATTATATTCTGTGAGGTATTCTTCTTGACGAAAATTTCATAAATATACTCGAGGATTACTAAAACTTTATTTTCATGTTAATTAATAGTTTTAATTTACCTATATTAAACGATAACTTGGTTTAATTGATGGAATATGTAGTCGGAAGATCTGACATGAAATATTATAAAGCACACAAAGTGAAAGGTTTGGCATGGTTGATTTTGCAAGTCAAAATTATATATATATATATATTTTTTTTTTTTTTTTTTTTTTTTTTCTATGTGATTGAATATATATATACGTGTGTGTGTGTTGGTGCAAAACCCATGTTCACAGTAATATTTTCGTTAACAGAGCTTTATGATATTGATTGGAAGTAGAAACATATACTAATTAATACTCTGAGGATCGATGACGCAGTTAGTTTCTGTTTCTGGCTATTATTAGACGATTGTATTCAGATTAGGATAGGTATATGCAAGTCAGAGGGTTAATTGACAGTCTTTACCCTTTTAATTCCCACAGATCCTTCCTAAGCTATAGGCGAGTTAAAAATGACAGTAGGGATATTATAGGTGAACAGTGTGTTAGAGATGATAATGGGAAGATTGTGTATGCAGAAAATGAAATCAGAGAAGCATGGAAGGTACACTATGAACGATTGCTAAATGTAGAGTTTGAATGGGATAAGGAACAGCTTAGTATCGAAAAACCAATATCTGGGCCCCCTCCTTTGATAGCACCAGCTGTAGTGAGCGACGCAATCAATAAAATGAAGGACGGTAAAGCTCCAGGTTGCTCCGACATTGTCGCTGAGATGATAAAAGCCTCAGGGGAGATTGGTGTAAACTTAGTCACTGAGTTGATAAACACCATTATTAAAGATGAGAAAATCCCAGAGGATTGGCTCAAAAGTGTAATAGTAAATATATACAAAGGAAAAGGGGATGCGCTGGATAGAGGAAATTATAGGGGCCTGAAAATGCTTGACCAAATCATGAAGGTCTGTGAGAGAGTCCTTGAGGGTTTGATCAGGCAAAGCATCTCTATTGATGATATGCAGTTTGGTTTTATGCCAGGACGTGGTACAACCGATGCTATCTTCATAGTCAGGCAGATACAGGAAAGATACCTACTAAAAGGCAGGGATCTTTACTTTGTGTTTGTGGACCTGGAGAAGGCCTTTGATAGGGTACCTAGAGATGTTGTACAGTGGGCTATGAGGAAACTTGGTGTGGAAGAGTGGCTGGTGCGTGTGATAATGAAGATGTATGAGGATTCGCGAAGTTCGGTGAGGGTGAAAGGTGTACTGAGTGATGAATTCGCAGTCCGTGTTGGAGTCCATCAGGGTTCAGTGTTAAGCCCCCTCCTCTTTATTATGGTCTTGGAGGCGCTGTCTAGAGTTTTTAGAGGCGGACTCCCGTTGGAACTGTTTTATGCAGACGATTTAGTCCTAATAGCTGACAGTATGCAGGATGCTGAGGCCAAATTCAGAAAGTGGAGAGAGGGCATGGCGAGCAAGGGTTTAAGAGTCAATATTAACAAAACCAAGGTTATGCATTGTAGTTTGAGACGAGGCAATGTGGAAAAGAGCGGTGCATACCCATGTGCAGTGTGTGGAAAGGGAGTGGGCGTTAACTCAATTCAATGTAGCATCTGTCGATGTTGGGTACACCATGGGAGTAAGCGCTGTAGTAGAATAAAGGGGCCCCTGCCGAAGGATAAGTCAGAAATAGAGAAATTTGAGTGCGTAGTGTGCAAAGGCGAGCTTGTGTTAAGTGATGATCCTGTGGCTGTGAATTTTGGAAATGAGTCTTTGGAGCTGGTGAACAAGTTTTGTTACCTAGGAGATACCATCTCTGCCGGTGGTGGGGCCGAGGCTGCCACTGTTGCTAGAATTAGGTGTGGCTGGGGGAAGTTCAGAGAATTGATGCCAATCCTGACCATGAAAAGAATGCCTCTCCCCCTGAAGGGAAAGGTGTATGCCTCATGTGTTAGAAGTGCAATGACGTATGCCTCAGAAACATGGGCCGTTAAAGTAGAGGATGTCAACAGAATGGAGCGTAATGAGATGAGAATGGTGAGATGGATGTGTGGGGCCAGGCTACAGGATAGAATAACAAATGTTGAGCTGAGGAGACGTTTAGGTATAAAGAGTATTAGCGAGGTGATGCGTACAAGTAGACTGGGATGGTATGGACATGTGGAGAGAATGGATGAACAAAATTGGGTGACAAAATGCAGGTCTGTGATTGTGGAGGGAGCTGCACCAAGGGGTGGACCGAGGAAGACCTGGGATCGGACTATACGCGCCGATCTCAAATCCAAGAACTTGACAAGTGAAGCAGCCCTTAACAGGGTTGCCTGGAACGCCGCCATTAGGACAAGAGACTGAAACTGCACTTATGTGTGGAACACTCAGTCTTAAAATGTTATGTATGTATGTATGTATGAAATCGTCTAACGATGGCCACAAACTGTTAAAACACGTCATATCCTCAAGGGGTTAAAGCTGTTATTGTTTGTAAATGTATATTGACAATATTGTGTCTTGATTTGCTCTTTGGAGGGCACTTGACCCATTCAGTACCGGTAACGTCCTTTTCATTATATTCTGACAACTATTAGACGATTATATTCAGATTAGGAAGGACGTCTACCCATTAATGGCTACAGACTATCTCAATTAATTTGTTATCATATATCATACCATCCTTCATCATACCGTAATATATCCTTCCTAAAATTCATAACATCTAAATGTAGCTGAAATGAAATAAATATGACGTCGTCGAAACTGAAAGAGCTAACCATAACAGGACGATTTTTGCATACAGATTAGGAAATACCTGTGATCATACAGTAAGTAAGGATAATGTCTTCAAGTCCTTCCTAAATAAACCATATGCATATTATGACGCATTTTACAGTATATTCAGGCTATCATTAGACAATTCTAGCTATACTGTTTAGGAAGGATCTATATTTCTATCTATCTATTGCCGGACACCGTGATCCCCGAAGGGGTGGCCACGAACAAAACGGCCCCATGTACCTCTGGACCCCAGTCAGTCGACGCCCCTGCTCCCATTCAGCACAGCCTTCACTCATATACTTCGAAACTCCATCCTTCCACCTCTCACTCGGTCTACTTCTCCCGCTCTGTCCTTCCACCATCTGTGGGATTTTAAAAAGTAAAGTCTACCTCAACTATCCCTTAGACTTCAATATAGCCTTCTTAATCTTAATACAATCGTCTTATAATAGCCAGAAAACAGAAAATATATGCGTATCGGATCTTGAAAGGGCTAGGAGCAAACTTCAAGGTATAGCCATATTATAAGGAAGGTATTCATATTCGCAGACTGACAAGGGCTATACTGTTTTCAAGGCAAGTGTTCGCAAATTGATTCACGACAAAAAAATATAATTTAATGGGTTCTTACGCTTCAGAATCGTGGACGTGCACACAAGCACGAGCAGAAATAAACACACCCACACACACATAATACATACATGCACAAATATGCAAGCTCACACGAACAAGCAAACACGTAGGTCAAAATATACCTGAAAATAAACACGTATCCACAATGTACACACAAGAACAACACACAACAGGCACAAAATATATCACCCATAAATCACCCAGCCAACCATGCACGAAAAAGTAAGCGCCATTTAATTACAGCACCCTTCCATCTAAAATCACCAACAAAGCACACGCACAAAAGGAAATACCCATATAAATCACCCAGCCAACCATTCGCGGAACAGTAAACACCACATAAATATAACACTCTTCCATCTAAAATCAACATCGACTCTACGCTCCTGTAAACATTGAACAATCTTACATTATTCAGGAAATCGCCAGTGTACCTCGTAATTTATGGCGACGTGTGGGGCAGCAAGCAAAGATTAACACGCAAGCAAACTGATGAACGTGCGCGGGGGTGGGGGGTGGGGGTTGGGGGGTTGGGGGGGGAGGAAGCTGGTAAATAAAATAAAGAGCGATCTGAATTGGAGAGGTGTTCAGTCGGGTCCTAGAAGTGAGAGGGTGAAGGTACAAAGATTGCCTACTGCATTGTCCACTCTACATCTTCCAAAACACAGGTATTACTTATTTGCTTGTATCCAACCCAAAGATTGGCAAATTTTCTCAGTCTTTCTTTTACTCACCAAGTGAACTCTGGAACTCTCTCCCTTAATCAGTCTTTCCTTCATCCTATGACTTAGACTGATTTAAATTTCGTGTGTTCAGGCATTTTGACTCCAACGTTCCTTGAATTTGGCTCTGTCACTCTTTTAACTTTGGAGGAGACACTCGTTACAGGCAACCTGCCTTTTTTCTCTTCCATGCACATAGAAAAAACAAAACAAATCTGGTAGGGTAGGTAAACAATATAAAGAGCGACCTAAATTAGAGATGTGTGTCTGGTCTGGAGATGTGTTCAGTACGGTCCAAGAAGTGAGAGGGTGAACACGACTCTGGAAGCCTTCCGAGTTACCATGATTGTCTACTGTATTGTCCACAGTACATCATAAGGGGAGGTATGTAGTTTGTCTAGACCCCCTTCTCCCTCGTGATTAGCCCCATTAGTTTTGATATTTTAAGATGTTTGTCCAATTATATTGTAAAATTTAAGACTGTTCGCCTCATTTCTCTGACCAGATCAAGATATTCCATGCCATTTAGGTATAGATGTTTTTCCTGGCGAGCGACAGCTAGCCTGAAAATTTGGAGGTACCGGCCTTCGACCAGTAAATTTTTCTACCGACAAAATTTATCTCAAGGGAGATCTTGAGGATGATTATTTATGCTTGATGGAGGTCTAGGGAAGAAACTAAAAACACATTGTAAAAAGATAAATAAATAAGTAAATATATTCGCTCATCTCCCCATAAAAACACAGGTTGTTGTTGTTGTTGTTGTTCCCGAGGCTGTCTGAGCTAACAGCACCAAGGTCCCGAGCAAGGCCAAGACCATAACCGAGCGCCCCCACATTACCCTCCTCCCTGCTTTACCACTAAGAATGCCCAGTTAGGTGACCTAAGCCGCTCCCTAAAAACACAGGTAGTTTATATATGTTTGTATCTGAGTGGGTTGCTAAATATTATAGAGGGGAACCTAAAATGGAGCGTACCAGTAGATTCCAGAAACAAAGAGGGTAAAAGCCAATCTATAAGCACAGTAAATCACCAAGAATTTGAACACTCTTTACAATGTCTACTGTGCATCACAAAAAAAAAAAAAAAAAAACAGGTCATACTTATATTTTACTTATGCCTGGACCCTAAGAATTGAAACTTTAAATGTTGTTTCTGTTCAGGCTCTGTCTCGCGTCGGCCACACCCAATATGGAATTTTTCCTGAGTATATACATTCATACATACATACATACTGCACACACATACATACACACATACATTAATACATACATATATAATTGTATCTGTGTATCTCTAAGGGCTTCTAAATAGTACTATACAGGGTGTTCAGAAAACATGTGTACAAAATGAAATGGGTGATAGGGAACACAGAATTAAACATTTTGTACTCCATGGAGGTATGTCCATAAATGCTTCCTTGCGGTGCTACAGGGTAGACAGTGTCAACGTAATTTCCCTAAATTTGTACCCTAACTTCTCTGTGAGTAATCCGTTTACATACAAACATGGTAATTTAATGTACACAACAGTATGAACATTACTTTATTAATGTCAGTACACTGCAAAAACAAAAGAACATTAAATTGAAGAGAAGATTAACAATCATTAATCATCAGTCAGAACTCTTTACTGAACGAAGATGTCTTATGTCTGTTGTGTACATTAAATTACCATATTTGTATGTAAACGGATTACTCACAGAGAAGTTAGGGTACAAATTTAGGGAAATTACGTTGAAACTGTCAACCCTGTAGCACCGCAAGGAAGCATTTATGGACATACCTCCATGGAGTACAAAATGTTTAATTTTGTGTTCCCTATCACCCATTTCATTTTATACACATGTTTTCTGAACACCCTGTATAGTGACTTTTGTTATATATATTTTGTCTACGTCTATGAACGAGATAAAAACACATCAATTACCCCCCCAAGTTGAAACAGTGATAAAGATCCAAATTCAAGGTAGGTTCGAGTCAAAGTGGACATCATTCAGGTTTAACCAACAACAAGATAGGAACAACTTTTACAAACACTCTCAGTTACAAGGAATTTGCAATGACTGCTATACATCTAATCACAAGTATTGCTCATATGCCTTTATCTGGGAGGGTTATTATATAGAAGTTTGCCAGATTAGTTTTGAGATTATGAGACGTTCGCCCTATTTTTGTTGTTGTCAATGTTAAGAAGTATCGTGCCAGTAAGGTGTCGATTTATCCTGGCGAGCAAATGCGAGCCTGCAAATTAGTAGGGACCGGCCTTCGGCCGGGAAATTCTTCTTCTAAACAATTTATGAATTTATCTCGAAGATAGTTTTCAGGGGTATTTTAAGCTTGAAGTTCTAGTTGGGAAACAATAAACCTCCCCTTAAATGACGATACTCCGACACGACTATGGTCATACAAGTATATTGTCCGAATATTATGTGTGGTCAAGTAAATATCGTCAAATAAAACACTGTTTTACTCTTTGCCGGAGAACACTACCAGCGACTAAATGTTGGAGGAAAAGTAATATATTGGCCAACAAACTATGAGTGAATGCGTACACGAAAGTGTTAATGCAATCTAAATATACAAGCAATAAAGATAAATACACACGAATACGAATACTTCATCTTTATCCCTTTCAAGACGGGTGACGGATATGCTTTTCATTCTAGCTATATATAGATGATTTCAATACAGTGTAGAAAGGGTCTGTGGTAGTTCAAAGGGTCAACTGAAATCGTTTATAGTTTTTTATTTGTTAGAGGTCCTTCCTAAACTAAATATATTCGCGTAATAGTAGCTAGAATAAAAATTAACTGACGAAATCCAAACTGAGAGGCTTAAGGGATCTTGACAAATATAATAAAGCAAGTGGAGAACAATCCCAGCGTTAATGTAGTAACATGAGGTTTCACTTTAAGGGGGGATGGTTTGTTTTTCGGCACCTCCTTCTCTTTCGTGCTTAGCCCCATTAGTTTGAGAATTTAAAACGTTCGGCCCATTAGCTTTGCGATTTGAACACCTTTCACCCCATTTCGTTGTCATTGTTTAGATCTTTCATGCCGTTAGAGGAACCGGCCTCCGGCCAGGACAGTTCTCTACCGAAAATGTACAAATTTATCTTGAAAGGGGGGTCTAGGGGGTCATCTTTAAAGCTTGATGGAGGTCTAGCAAGGAAATATTTTTTTATGAATAAATGAATAAATAGACTAAACAAATAGCTACTGTCCCCTTAACAGTAATTCGCTCATTTACTCTTGCATTTATGAATCTCGCTCTCAGATGTTGTCAAAGGATCCCCCCAAACGATCTAGCAGCATCTCGGTCCGCACCATGATCGTCGTGTTGTGGGATCAAGGGACACCCCCGCACATCATCGCCGACCACGTCCACCTCAGCCTCAGCACCGTATACCGCTGGATCAGGAGGTGGAGGCAGGAAGGATCGATCCGGAACAAGCCTCGCACGGGTCGACCGAGGAAGACTGGTCAAAAATATCCTTGTACAACCAGGATGGGAGGAGACGATTTTAGGGACTTGCAATATCCTCCAAATAGCTCGACGGATCTAGTGTCGTTGTATTTCAATAAACCCAAGTTCCTTGGTTATTACAATTCACAATTTTTAGGACCCGAGTGTTTTCCTCCAAATGTTTCTAGATTTTGCTTTCCTCCAAATCTCTCTGGATTTTGCACCTCGCAATGCATAGGAAACACAAATTCGCATTCCAGTCTGCCCGGATCATGTAATTTGCATAATTTAGGACACGAACCGACGTATCCCAATATAACTCACGTGACAAGGGAGTCAGTAGGGTATTCACACAAACCAGGAGGTATAAATAATCCTTACGTGACGTTTTAAGGGGGAGGTGGTTGCTTTAATGGACCACCTTCTCCCTCGTATGTAGCCCCATTAGTTTTGAGATTTTATGACGTTCAGCCCATAAGTTTGGCGATTTTAACACCTTTCTCCCCATTTCGTTGTCAATTTTAACCTCTCAGCTGCGCAGCCACTGTAGTATACACCATACCCCTGTGTGCAGGTATTTCGATGCATTCCTCAATAAAATCGTTAATTTACCATAAATATAATTAATACTTATCCATATGCGCCTATTTTACGTTTAATATGAAGATAGTAACCTGTAACAACAATAAAACAAGTAGGAATAGTGTTTGTATGGTCAAAATCGCGAATTGATACAGAGCGGCCCATTCATGAAATGTGGAGCAGAGCGAGGCAACCCCACCTCTCGCGAGCTCTAGAGCATGACTGAGAGCCTCACCCCACCCTGTACCTTACCTAACACACTCGCTACTCACATAACCACACCCTGCAACCGGCTTGCAGTTGTTAGCACGAAAATATACCAATGAATAAGGGAATAACAGGAAAAATAGGTGATTATTGAAGGGGGGAGGGATGAAGGAGGGGACTTTGACAGATGTAGAGAAGTGATATGAGGTAGGGAAGGAAAAAAATGTTTTAAGTGCTACTGGGGCCTTTTAAAAAATTTGTTTAGGCCTCGGATCTTAACCCTCTCTGACATATGACGCGATTTTGAGCCGATGAGGGATACTTTAAAGCCTTTGTTACCAGCAGGGGTATTTAGAAACCTTTAGTTTAGTTACTTCAACCTTTGCAGTTGTCTTTGAGCTAGCTGTGGGCAGAAAACACATTTTGGAGAGGTAATTATAAGAGTGAGAGAACTCTATTTCTTATTGCAATCTGGCAACCTCTGCACCATATGAGTCTGAAGGGGTTAAGTCTCCCCGCAGTCGCCCAGTAAAACCTCTTAAGAGTTTCCCCCCAGCTGCCGGGTTAAGACCTTTCATGCCATTTAGGTGTCGATTTTTTCCTGGCGAGCGATAGCGAGCCTGTAATTTTAAGAGGAAATCTATCTATCGAAAAATTTACAAATTTAGCTTAAAATGGGTGTCTAGGGAGTGTTTTTTAAAGCTTGATGGAGGTCTAGCAAGGAAACTAAAAAATATATGAATGAGTAAATGAATAACCCCAAAAAACAAGCACTATATCCCTTAACCTTTGCATTATACCCACACACACAATAGCTCCTGGAGCTGCTAAAGTATGCATTATGTAAATACAATTATGCATAGGGGAGGTGTGGTGGAGTGGTCATGCCACTGGATTGGTAATCCAATGGACCCGGGTTCATATCCCGGTATGTCAATGGGAAGATATTATTGGGATTGAATTTGTGCTGTACCTAGTATCAGTGCATTACCACAAAGCCCACCGAAATGCCAAAAAAATACCCTCATTGTTCCCTGATTAAATAACACTGTTTGAATATTCCCATATTCAAAATATGTTACAGGGGGACAATGCCTAGTGAGTTCACTGCTCAATAGGTGGCGTTCTGAGAGTGAGGGTCTGAGTCTGGAGGGTGAGACGGTGAAGCACTTGAGCGAAGCAACCAGCCGCTTCAGAGATGGAGCTGCTTCGAGCCATGATGGATGCTTCACATGTCTCACTCCCCAGACTGGAACAAGACCTCACGGGCTTCACCGTGTTGAGCGGTGGAATGTACAGGCTCTCAGCCTATGCCCGAAAGGGAGTAGTTGGAATATGGAAACAACAAATAAAAAATCACCACTTTCAGTATTAGGACACCTTGTCACTTTGTTCGGGCTTTCATTACACGATTGTATTCAGCTTTAGAAGACCCTCTATGAATCAGAGGTAAAGGCTGTCTAAATTAACCTTTTAAATTCCAAAATGTCCTCCAAAATTAAACTTAGGGGAGAGTCATTTTTCTTGTACCCCTTCTCCCTAGTGTTAGTCCCATTAGTTTTGAGATTTTTAAAGGTTCGGCCCATTTGTTTGGCGATTTTAAGACCTTTCGTCCCATTTAGTTATACATTTTAAAACCTATCGTGCCATGTAGGTGTAATTTTTTTCCTGGCGAGCAATAGCGATCCTGTAATTGCAAGAGGAACCGGCCTTCGGGCAGGACATTTTTCTACCGAAAAATTTACAAATTTATCTTGGGGGGGGGGGGGGGTTCTAGAGGATATTTTTCTAAGTATGAGGGATGTCTAGCGAGGAAACTAAGAATTCATGAATGAATTAATTTATAGGCCAAAATAGCAGTCAGTGTCCCTTTTATCGTCTACGGACAGTCAGAAAGAAACGATTAACCTCTTCCCTACCGGTGTCGTCTTTTTAGTTTTAGTCTAGCTATATTTAGACGATTTTGGGCAGCTTAAGTAGGATCTGTGGTAGTACAAAGGGCTAAGTGAGATAGCTCGAAACCTGTTAATTACTAGAGGCCCTTTTTAAACTGAATAAAATCGTCCAATAGTTGGTAGAATATAATCAAAAATACGTCGTCGGTACAGAAGGGGTTAAATGCATCTTCATATACTGACCGTTTTAAGGCGAGATTTGTATTTATTTGTTGAAGTATACATTTATTTGTTGAAGTATACATTTATTTGTTGAAGTATACATTTATTTGTTGAAGTATACATTTATTTGTTGAAGTATACATTTATTTGTTGAAGTATACATTTATTTGTTGAAGTATACATTTATTTGTTGAAGTATACATTTATTTGTTGAAGTATACATTTATTTGTTGAAGTATACATTTATTTGTTGAAGTATACATTTATTTGTTGAAGTTTACATTTATTTGTTGAAGTATACATTTATTTGTTGAAGTTTACATTTATTGTTGAAGTATACATTTATTGTTGAAGTATACATTTATTTGTTGAAGTATACATTTATTGTTGAAGTATACATTTATTTGTTGAAGTATACATTTATTTGTTGAAGTATACATTTATTTGTTGAAGTATACATTTATTTGTTGAAGTTTACATTTATTGTTGAAGTATACATTTATTGTTGAAGTATACATTAATTTGTTGAAGTATACATTTATTTAGCAATACTTTTATTTATTTATTATTTTTCATTTCCTTCCCAGGCCTTCTGTCAAGCATTACAACATATCACCAAGACCCCTCTAGAGATAAATTTGTAATTTTTTTCGGTAGAAGAAAGTTCCGTCCGAAGGCCGATTCCTCCGAAATTACAGGCTTGCTATCGCTCGCCAGGACAAAATCGACACCAAAAAGGCACAAAGGGTTATAATATTGGCAAACTAATGGGGCTAAACATGAGGGAGAAGGTAGGGTCCAGAAAAAGCAAATACTTCGTCCTTACGTTTAGTGGACATTGTAAGCCAAATTTCATATGCGACAATTTACTCCCTCAAGTAATTCCCAAAATATTTATGGTGACCCCTTCAGTATTTGAGGACGTGTTTTTTTTAATTTGTGTTGGTGGTATAATGGTTTAGATGCTTATGTTCTGGGTGTGATGTCCCGAGTTCGAATCCCGGGAGGACCATATGCTTTCATTAGTTTATTCAAGTGCATTGGGGTTTGTAATTGATGATTAATGATAAGAACGGGGTGTTAGTTAATTGTATTGTGGCTATCTGTACACGATTATATTTAGCTTAGGAAAGTAGGTTCGAAGTCAGAAGGTTAACTAAGACACTTTTCACTTAACATACTTCCTAGAGATCCTTCCTAAGCTGCTTAAAACTAGTAAATCTAGCCAGAATATAAGGAAGAATCGCGTCCTCGAATCCTGAAGGGGTTTATATGATAATCTTAATGTGTACAGGTATTGGTGAGTTAACCCTTTGAGTACCAGCGACGTGTGATGTATTATAGTATAGCTATATTTAGACGATATTGTGCAGCTTAAGAAGGATCTATGGTAGTTAAAAGGGTTGATTGAGATAGTTTGAAGCTATATTATTGATAGAGGTCCTTCCTAAGCTGAGAAATATCGTCTGATTATTGCCAGAATACAATCAAAAGGATGTCACTGGTACTGAACGGGTTAAGGGGGTAATGCTTGGTTTTTGGTTTATATATTCATTTATTAATTTATTTTGTTTTAGTTTCCTCCTAGACCACCATCAAGCGTAAACAAATCACCCCATAGACCCCCTTCAAGATAAATTTGTAAATTTTTCGATATAAAATTGTGCCGGCAAAAGACCGGTTCCTTCTAAAATTACAGGCTCGCTATCGCTTGCCAGGAAATAAATTGACACCTAAATGGCAAGAAAGATCTTAATATTAACAAAGAAATAGGGCGAAAAGTCTCAAAATCGCCTAACTAATGGAACGAACGTCTAAAATATCAAAAGTAATATGCTAAACATGAGGAAGAAGGGGATCCCGAAAAAGCGACTACCTCCCCCTTAAGTTCGATAAATAGAATACAAATAATCATATGATTCATACAATCTAATGTGCTATGATATTCATTAACCCCTTGAGGATTAAGATGAGTTTTAGCATTCTATTTTGGCTATTGTTAGACGATTTTCATCAACTTAGGAAGAACCAACAATTGTATGAATCTGTATCTGGAAGCAACAATACAAATTTGTCTCCTAAATTTGTATCCTAACCTACAGTATGGCAGCCGAGATAGGTTCGAGCACCTTGGTTCTGAGAAATCCTGCCTAAACCGCATAAAATCCTCCAGCGATAACTATAACAATGAGTAGAAATGCGTCCTCAGTTACTGAAAGGGAATTATTTTCAGTGTGATTGCCAGTACTCGGAATATTAGTAAAGTTATGAATAAATGTTATCAGTATTTCTCTTTGGCTCAAATCTTAGCTAGTTTAAGGGGAGATTGTTTGTTTTTCTGGTTCCCCTTCTACCTCATGTTTAGCCCCATTATTATATAAGACATTCACCCCTTTAGTTTGTCAATTTTAAGACCTTTTGTCCCACTTCTTTACCAATATTAAGCCCATTCGTGCCATTTAGGTGTCGATTTGTTTAGCCTGTAATTTTGAAAGTGGGACATTGTTCTACCCAAAAATTTACACTTTATCTAGAAGGGGATTCTAGAAAATAATTTGTTAATGTGCATATTTTTTTATTTATTTCCATTAGTTCACTTCACTTGTGTATGTACCTAAATTTAAGTTATATTATTCAATACCCTCATTGATCCCTGACTAAATAGCACTGTATGAATATTCCCATATTCAAAATATGCTACAGGGTTCACTATGCCTAGTGAGTTCACTGCTCAATAGGTGGCGTTCTGAGAGTGAGGGTCTGAGTCTGGAGGATGAGAGAGTGAAGCACTTGAACGAAACAACCAGCGGCTTCAGAGATGGAGCTGCTTCGAGCCATGCATGGATGCTTCACATGTCTCACTCCCCAGACTGGAAGGAGACCTCATGGGCTTCACCGTGTTGAGCGGTGGAATGTATAGGCTCTCAGCCTATGCCCGAGAGGGAGTAGTTGGAATATAGAAAAAACAAAAACAATATATAGGCATTTATTTAAGACGGCAATGCTATAATTGTTATGTATTGTTAGATTATTGATTTGTTCAATTAATTTATATGTGATTAATGATAACAGTTAACATTTTAGACAAATTACAGTGTAAAGAATATCTAAGTGTATAAACATATGCCATGTTAAAGAAAACGTGTAATGTAAAAATAATCGGTAAAGGCAGTACAATGGCAACACTTTTTGTGTACCATAAAATATGCTAGTTAGCATCTCACAGATGATAATTATAGAAGGGGTATTAAGGCTTCTGACTCCCACCGTATTCTTGTATTACCCTGAAGATGTCCTGAGCGAATAGACGAAACTTGGTGTTCCAGTGTTTAATTTTTCCTGCGAGTTTTACTACATAATTTGATCACACGTATCTGTGATTTAGTCTCCATATATATATATATATATATATATATATATATATATACTCTCCCTAATGAAGTAGTGAATGAGGAGAGCTCTCTGGTTTTCAAGACGAGGGTTAACGCCTTTTTAGCTAGCTAGTTATATCTTCCTGGCTATTCGTGCCCCCCACTGAGACCCTTCGCGGTATATAGTCTCCCCACGGCTCTTCGGTGGGGCTCACATGTAGTATCTGATAATATATAATATATATATATATATATATATATATATATATAGCTGCGGCTGTGGACGGCCATTGCTCAATTCCTCATCCTATCAACTCCGGTGTTCCTCAGGGTTCTGTCCTATCTCCTATTCTCTTTCTAATTTTCATAAATGATCTTCTCAACTGTACATCTAGTCCCATCCATTCATTATGCAGAGGACTCTACTTTACACCACTCAATTAGTTTTCCAGAATGCCCCCGCCAGCAGTCCCTCAAAAGTAAATGTAATGAAGCCGTAAAATGTTTATCTTCTGATCTAGCTACTATTTCCAATTTGGGTAGAGAAAACCTTGTTACATTTAATGCTTCCAAAACTCAATGTATCCTCCTTACTACCCATCAGGAACCTCCAGAGGACTATCCCTTATTCTTCAACAATACAAAAATCAACCCTTCATCTTCCCTCAATGTTCTAGGTGTCTCTTTTTCTTCTGCTCTCACTGGGAAAGACCATATTACCAGTCTCGCTAAGGCAGCCTCCCAGAAGCTGGGTGTGCTCAACCGCCTCAAGAGGTTCTTTACCTCTGCTCAGCTACTTGCTCTGTACAGGGGCACAGTGCGTCCTTGTATGGAGTATTGTTCACATGTGTGGGAAGGATCCTCTCACACCGCACTCCTAGATAAAGTAGAAAGGAAAGCTTTTCGTATCATTAACTGCCGTCCACTCACCAACCTCTCTGCAATCTCTTTCTCTTCATCTCTCCATCCTACGAGGACAGGTCGAAGAGTTCTGCGACAGAGTCCCAAATCAACGAAAAAGATTTTGCATCCCAGGAGCTGGACTGGACGACATTGTGGAAGCCTTCGAAGATACCACAAAGGATACAAATGAAAATACCCTTTTTGTCATCCATGCTGGTTCAAATGACGTCATGCGCACCAGATCCGAAGAGTTGATGGAGAAATATCGCAAGATGATCCAGCACTACAAAAACAAGTCAAAGAATATCATCATCTCAGGCATTCTCCCCAAGATCGACGCACCTGACAAATTTTACGACAAGGCCTTCAGCACAACTAGCCGACTAAAATATTTGTGTCTGAGGGAAGAAGTTGAATTCATCAGCCTCTGGGACAACTTCTACAACCAGCCTACTCTGTTCCACAAGGATGGCACTCATCTAAACCCTGTGGGTTCAGCACGCATGGGTCGTCTCCTACACGAAGCAGTCCGCAGCCATGGATCAAAAAACGCCATCCGAGAAGAAGCAGCAGTGACATAAATCATCCAACGCCAAGAAAAAAACAGAGGCAACCGAGGACCACCAGCGATAAGGACCGAAGACAGCGAGGACCGAGGACAGCCATGAACATAAATGTAGATCCGACAAGAACCAAAAATATTATTAAAGAGCGTTCCGTGAGTTCTAAAATAACAAATTTAAAGATTTTCTATGCAAACGCTCGTAGCATAAGCAATAAATTTTCAGATTTAGAGGAGCTAGTAGTTAACAGAAAATTATGATGTGATTGGCATAACAGAATCTTGGCTCAATACAGAAGATAGAGAATTTTTAGCAGAGTATTCACTTCCCAGTTATGTAATGTTTGAGAAAAGCTGAATAAATCGAAATGGAGGTGCCGTTTTACTTTATATCAAAGAAAGTCTTAACCCTACCCTCTTGTCAAAACCTCAAATTGTGAACGTCGACGCATCTTTTGTGCTAATAAAGAATATAAAGGTACAAAAATAATACTTGCATTAATATACAGACCTCCAGCTCAATCAGTGCAAACTGACCGAGAAATTTACGAACAAATTGCAGATGTAAGTAACTCACAAGATACCGTAATTTTTGGCGACTTTAATTTACCTGTGACCGAGTGGGGCGATACTCTTACTTCACAATCCGGACATGACTTGTATACGAACTTGCAAGAGAGTTCGCTTTATCAATTTGTTCGAACGCCAACCCGTGGTAATAACGTCCTTGACATTGTACTTGCAACAAAAGAAGAATTAACCCGGCAAGCGCGATAGGCCTCACGGAAGGCTTCCTATAGGGAACGCGATAGGCCTCACGGAAGCAAGACCATAAAAAAAGCCTTCCATAAAAAAAAGGGCCTATCAAAACAAAGGAATTAGTCTCTAGGTGAGATAATTCCCCTCCAGTACTCATCCATGTAAATCTCACCCACCCCCCTCCCCTCCTTCCCCACCTTATTCCCCCCTCCCTCCCCTCCTCAATTATCACCTATTTTTCCTCTTATTATCATCATTTATCGATTATTTTTCTCTCCCGCGATAATGTAGCACAAGTGGGTTGCAGAAAAGATCGTTATGCAACACCCAGACACCGGCCCACACCGCCCCGCTCGTCTCAGTTACCTCACAGACAGCGAGAGAGGAGGGTTGCCTGTGGCTCTCTCTCGCCTGAGATTATGACCGGGTGGCCAATATCTTCGTTTTTCACCACCCAAATGCTTTTCCCACTTATTTTAGCACTCTTGAAGGTTCATATATACATCATATATGTAAAATAAAAGCATACCGAAAACAAATAATGATCTATATTGTAAATATAACGAATTCTGTCAGAATCCAAGGCTAGAAATGCACAAATAACTACCCTAGCCCCTAGGTCTATTTCTCGCTTGTCAGGTTAATAGAGAATTTGAATGTTGGTGATGAATTCAGTAACAGCGACCATCGTACGATAACTTTCACTTTAAAGTTTACTAGTAACGAACCAAATAGTAGCATCGAAAAAGTCCCTAATTTCAAGAAAGCAAACTTCCATAAACTTAGAGCTATGTTTAAGGAAACTGACTGGAGCTTTTTAATTAACAATAACGACATAAATACATCTTGGAAGTTATGCGAAACCACTTACCTAAAAGCAGTGCAAGACTGCATACCATCGAAAATACGGCGTCCAGGCCATAATAATAAGCCCAAATGGTGGAATAAAGATATTTCAAACTGCCTGCTTGCTAAAAAATTTGCTAATGATAGATTAAAATCCTCACAAAATGACGAAGAACGGGTGAAATTTGTAGAGCTACGACGCAAAGCCAAAAAGTTAATTAAGCAAAGTAAAAAGACCTTAGAGTTACATATTGCGAATCAAAGTAAAACAAACCCGAACAAATTCTATAGTAATATCAGAAAGAAAAAAGTAGTTACATCAACTGTTGGACCGTTAGTCGATGAAAATGGAGAATACACCAAAGACAAAGTACAAATGAATACCTTTTTTGCATCAGTTTTTACAACAGAAGACCTCAGTGATATCCCTACACCATCGCCGATTCAGATTGATAATTCAGATGTTTTAAGCAATATCACCGATACAGAGAGAGAAGTATTGAATTGTTTAGATAAACTCAAGGTAAATAAAACGCCTGGACCTGATACAAATCTCGCCTAGAGTTCTAAAGGAAGCTAAGGATGAGCTCTCCAAACTACTGACATTACTATTCAATAAATCCTTGCAGTCTGGAACTATGCCTGATCAGTGGAAGCTAGCCAACGTAACACCGATATTCAAAAAAGGCAGCAAATCCCTACCCAGTAACTATCGTCCAATTAGCTTAACCTCAGTTGTATGTAAAATGCTAGAAACGGTCATACGAGACAGACTCGTAAATCACTTAGAGGAAAATAACATACTTAAAGATACTCAACACGGCTTTCGTAAAAAACGTTCCTGTTTAACAAACCTCTTAGGCTTCTTCCACGATATCCTCAACCTCTACGATGAGAGTAAAGCTGTAGATATTATATACCTTGATTTTCAAAAGGCCTTTGACAAAGTTCCCCACAAACGTTTACTGTTAAAACTAAAAGCGCATGGAATACAAGACAGTGTGTTGAAATGGATAGAAAATTGGCTCAGCGACAGAAAGCAAAGAGTAGTCATAAACGGTAAGGCATCTAAATGGACCAATGTAAGTAGCAGGGGTACCCCAGGGATCGGTACTAGGACCAATTATCTTTCTAATTTACATCAACGACATACAAAGGAGTACAAAGGAAATCAAGCAACAACAGGTCTAGTGACCCTTCTAGGTTGCTTGTCCTCCAAAACACTGAGGATCAAGTGTCCAAACAGTGGTTTAGAGTGGGTAAGGGAACATTGGAAAGGGAACTACTGCCCTGCCACTAACGTGGCAGGACTAGGAAGTTAGTAGGGGACATATGGGTTAGTAACTGAGGGGAGGATAAAGTTATTCATTTACAAACGCAGTCAGTCGCGGGTTTGATGCGAGATATTTGTCTATGCGGAATTTAAATGAATCAACGGTGCTGCAGTCTATAACGTCTCGGGGAAGCCCATTCCACAAGTTGACAACTCGATTGAAGAAGAAATTCTTAGATTCGTGCGAGTTAAAAGATTTACCAATAATTTTGCAACCGTTTCCCCCGTGTAATTAGATTGGTCGATAGTGAAGTACTTACTACAGTTCATATTGTCGATGCCTTTGATGATTTTGAACACTTGAATTAAGTCGCCTCTTAATCTGCGCTGGGTTAAAGGAAATAGATTTAATTCTCTAAGACGCTCTTCGTATGGTTTGTTCTTTAGGCTAGGTATCATTTTGGTAACTCTACGTTGAACTCGTTCTAGCTTGTTTATATCTTTTTGGTAATAAGGGCACCAGGATTGAACGCAGTATTCCAGAAGAGGGCGGACTAAGGAATTGTAAAGAGTTAGGATAACTTCTTTGGATTTATGCTCAAATGACCTGCCTATAAAGCCAATTATTTTGTTTGCCTTCTTAACAACTTCTGAACATTGTTGACTCGGTTTTAGGTTACTCGATATTGTTACTCCCAGATCAGTTTCTCTGTTTACATTCTTAAGCTGAGTGCCATTCATCGAATAGTTTGCTTTCTCATTTAGGTATCCGACATGTAGTACTTTACATTTATCCGCATTGAAACTCATTTGCCAAATTTGGGCCCAACATGACAATTTATCTAGATTGTGTTGCATATCGTCAACTTGTTCTTTTGAGAGTACGCTATTTGCAATTTTTGTATCGTCAGCAAATTTTGAGATTGTGCAGGTGAGACCCTCATCTATGTCGTTGATGTAAATTAGAAAGAGAATTGGTCCTAGTACCGATCCCTGGGGATCCCTGGGGAGACCCTCATAGATGAGGGTCTCACCTGTACAATCTCAAAATTTGCTGACGATACAAAAATTGCAAATAGCGTACTCTCAAAAGAACAAGTTGACGATATGCAACACAATCTAGATAAATTGTCATGTTGGGCCCAAATTTGGCAAATGTGTTTCAATGCGGATAAATGTAAAGTACTACATATCGGATACCTAAATGAGAAAGCAAACTATTCGATGAATGGCACTCAGCTTAAGAATGTAAACAGAGAAACCGATCTAGGAGTAACAATATCGAGTAACCTAAGACCGAGTCAGCAATGTTCAGAAGTTGTTAAGAAGGCAAACAAAATAATTGGCTTTATAGGCAGGTCATTTGAGCATAAATCCAAAGAAGTTATCCTAACCCTTTACAATTCCTTAGTCCGCCCTCTTCTGGAATACCGCGTTCAATCCTGGTGCCCTTATTACCAAAAAGATATAAACAAGCTAGAACGAGTTCAACGTAGAGTTACCAAAATTATACCTAGCCTAAAGAACAAACCATACGAAGAGCGTCTTAGAGAATTAATTCTATTTCCTTTAACCCAGCGCAGATTAAGAGGTGACTTAATTCAAGTGTTCAAAATCATCAAAGGCATCGACAATATGAACTGTAGTAAGTACTTCACTATCGACCAATCTAATTACACGCGGGGAAACGGTTGCAAAATTATTGGTAAATCTCTTAACTCACACGAATCTAAGAATTTCTTCTTCAATCGAGTTGTCAACTTGTGGAATGGGCTTCCCCGAAACGTTATAGACTGCATCACCGTTGATTCATTTAAACTCCGCATAGCCAAATATCTTGCATCAAACCCGCGACTGACTGCGTTTGTAAATGAATAACTTTATTTTATCCCCCCCTCAGTTACTAACCCATCTGTCCCCTACTAACTTCCTAATCCTGCCACGGACATTAGTTCCAGGGCAGTAATTCCCTTTCCAATGTTCCCTTACCCACTCTAAACCACTGTTTGGACACTTGATCCTCAGTGTTTTGGAGGACAAGCAACCTAGAAGGGACACTATAACTGTTGTTGCTTGATTTCCTTTGTACTCCTTTGTATTCTTCGCCGCAATGTTGCATCTCTCTCACTATTCTATCGCTACTACAATAATCAGTGTTCCTCGGAGCTTTCCCAGTGTATACCACCTCCTTTACGTAGGGTACGTAGTACCCGCCTTGCATCACAATCCCACCCCTACTCTGTGCAACTCTCCAACCCAAGAATGAAACGCTATTCTCAGACTTTCTTCTATTCAACTGCTGAGCTCTGGAACTCTCTCCCAGAATCAGTCTTTCCCTCTTCCTATGACTGAAATTGCTTCAAACTCCGTGTGACCAGGCATTTTAGCTCGAACGTCCCTTGACTTCGGCCCTGTCACTCTTTGAAATCTGGGGAGGCACTCGCTGCAGGCAGTTATGCCTTTTGTCTTCCTCATTCACATAGAAAAAAAAATATATATATATAATATATACAGTACACATATACATATTATTGTTCGTTAGTTCGTTAAATATTCACTGGGATTGTGTAAGGAAACAAGTACCCCCTGAAAACATGACACTAAGGTGAGATGGTTGGTTTTTCTGGCACCCCCTTCTCCCTGATGTTTAGCACCATTAGTTTTGATATTTTAAGACGTTCGGCCCTTTAGTTTGGCGATATTACGAGCATTCACCACATTTATTTGTCAATATTAAGACCTTTCGTCCCTTTTAGGTGTCGATTTTTCCAGGCGATTGATTTGGGAGGAAGCGGCCTGCGACCGGGATATTGTTCTACCGAAAAAGTACACATTTATCTAGAAGGGGGATCTTGTGGATGTATTGTTAAGCTTGATGAAGGTCTAAGGAGGAAACTAGAAACAAATAATAAATCGATAAATAAATCGACCAACAAATAAGCTCTTCCCCTCTTAAGTATAGTCTTAGCTCCTAAAGGAAAATAGTGGCCCAATCATTTAAATCAATCGTAAAATACTGGTTAAAAGGATGAGCAATTAACGCTACATGGTGTGAACTGCATTTGCATATTATCATGTTTATCAATCAATATATCTTGACACACATACACACACGCGTAGACAAACAGACCCCCCCCCCCCCCCCCCCCCCCCCCCCCCCCCACACACACACACAGACACACACACATGGAGATAGATAGATGGATGGACGGACAGATAGATAGATAGATAGATTAATATTGATATATTAACATTTAACTGTATCTTGTGTTGTCGTTGAAGGCACAGATGTCTATCACTACATCTTTACCCGCCTTCGTACTGGTGCTGACTATCCTTTCACATCTCTCACACGCTCAACTTACGCTCCCAACAAGTAAGTCTCAATTCAATTTAGTTCCATTTCATAATAGTATAATATATCTTATCACCATCATATAGATAGTTTGTAATTGTATAAACTATCAGGATTGATATATACACGCAGAGACACACTCTACGTAATGTTGAAGTAACTTTGAAAATTTGACAGAAATATTATAAACACCATAAGAAGAGGAGCACTTTATTGACAACGTTTCGCAGATAGCTTGATTTAGAGACTTGAAAAAGCTATCTGTGAAACGTCGTCAATAAAGTGCTCCTCCTCAAATTATGATGTTTATAACTATTCACAATACACGTAGTTTTGTTTTCTAATTTGTTGTCTCTATCAAAACAGTATTTATAATCAAAATACAAGATTTTTTTTTTCTTCTAACTTGTTGTGCTTCTAACAAAACAGAAGCTCATGAACACTACCCAGTTTTGGCCATCCTGAGGGCAGTGGATCCCTCGTTACCTCTCTACTGTCCATTGGTCTTCTTCCAGGATGGCTCTACTACATCACCTCTATCTTCGGCGACTGTAGGCAACTGACCACTTGCGATATTCAGGTTATTAAGGGGAGGCAGACCGTTTTTCTGAACCCCCTTCTCCCTAATGTTTAGCTCCACTAGTATTGATTTTATAAGTCGTTCGGCCCATTAGTTTGGCGATTTTAACATCGCCCCATTTCGTTGTAAATTTTAAGACCTTTGGGTGTCGATTATTTCCTGGCGAGCGATAGCGAGCCTGCAATTTTAAGAGGAACCGACCTTTGGCCGGGAAATTTTTCTACCGAAAAATGTACAAATTTATCTTCAAGGGGGGTCTAGGGGGTGTTTTTCTAAGATTGATGGAGGTCTAGGGAGGAAACTAAAAACAATATATGAATAAATTCATTAATAGACCAAACAAACGGTCAGTCTCCCCTTAACCCCTTCTGTACCGACGACATCCTTCATATTATATTCTGGTAACTACTAATCGACTGTATTTAGTTTAGGAAGAATCAATGGCATTATAAGGCCTAAAATTATCTCGATCAACCCTTTTAGCTACCACAGATCCTTCCTAAGTTGCATAAACTCATTTGTATATTAGCTAGCATATAAAATAGCACACGTCGCTGGTACACAAAGGGTTAAGAAGTTATAGCTGTAGGCACTGATATTTAGCAGAATTACCAACTAAAATACGATAGTAGTACTTTTATTTAAGGCATAAAATATAATTCAACACAATGTCTATCCATTAGAAACCTGTTAACGATGTTTACGAATCCAACTTCATTATAACCTGAAACTCGCAAGTGGTTAACTATGATAATATTGTTGCAAATACGCATGCGGCACACACATTAATTGTGTCAGTAGTATATGAGGAAAACGTCAAATAATAATGCTATTCAATGCTTATTAAATGGAATATGCATACATATTTCGATTATATTAAAAAACAAAAATCACATATATTCACACTCACTCCTTTTATACATGTGTTTCTTCTAGGAGACACAAACTTCTGCTTTCTTTGAAATCCCGATGATGAGCCAAGAGACTAACAGAACCCAAAGAGAATTTGCTGTTGCTATTGCTGAGGCCAGGCGGGTATGTGGAATTATTTGTATATATTATACAGTATATATATATATATATATATATATATATATATATATATATATATATATATATATATATATACAGATATAGTATATATATATATATATACTGTAAATATATATATATATATATATATATATATATATATATATATATATATATATATATATATATTATTATTTTTTTGTTTTGGGGGGGGGAGTATTGACATTAGGAGAGTAAGGTATATTCTACCTGGAAATATAATTAACACGCCTAGACAAATAAACATGTATTTGTTATTACGATTAAGTGATAGGAGAGACATCTGGGTTTAAAAGTCTCCTCATTATTTTATTAAAAAAAAAATATAGAAGGACCCACCCCTTTCCCATTCTTAAGTAAGCCATTTTAGATTTACAGAAGAGCGACCATTACTTGCATTATTGCATGTCCACAAACATTTCAGTAATGTAAGCATTTTTCCTTCAATTTTTTTTTTTCTTTTCAAAGTGACAATTACAAAGTGGTGTACAATCTATCTTATTCTAGTTCCCTTATAGTTTACCTTATTATACCGGTACATCCCTATATTCAACCTTGATGTTCCCCAATTCGGCCTTCTGCCACGGCCATTTCAAAGTCCAAGTCTCTCACTCTTGTCCTTTGTAGCGGGGAGGACCTTGTACCTCTGAGACACAGGAGTGCAGACCTGAGAACAGAGAAAGAGAGCCGGCATCTCATTCCAAGTTACGATTTGGCTTCTACTATATGCTGACGTTTTTTTCTGATTTTGTTCAGCTAATCTGGCACAGAAGACACTTGCAGAAGGTCCTATTCCTCCCGACAATGAGAAGACCAGAGGAGTAAAGCTTCCTTGATCCCTGTTCAAAATTCTTTCTTCATAAGCACGTTTCTTCTCACTTTCGTTTCTCAAGTATACCGCCTTGAGTCCTCGCTGACGATATGTTTTTACTCGTGGGTTGAAGATTCTGATGTCAAAAAAAGCCCATTGTCCCCTCGTCCATAAACCTCGAGCACTTACGTCCACTCTTGCTTCATTTGAAGTATTTGCATTATTGTGGGCCAAGCGCTGTCCGTCCATAGGCAGAAGGTCCGGTTCGATTCTGACATCATGGCACACCTCGTCCAGCATTTGTGCAGTGATGTCTCATACTTCATCATGCCGGATACAGATGAATCCTCCTTTCTTACTGGTCATACAGTGGTCTAAGTTGTTTATTTCACCACATGCGCATTTCAGCGGCAGTTTCGAAACTGGCCACCCATACCTTAAGGCTACGGCATCATTGAATTCTTGTTTATTTAAGCTGAAGCCTTTTTCCTTCATTGGTAATGAAGTGAGCCAATTTGAAGCCCCCGTGTCTTGTGCCATCACTCTCATTTTCAGTTTTTCACTACATTCCGTCTTAATTTGTTCTAGGCTATTTTTCCGTCTCTCTTCTCTGCTCTTTGTTATTTCATGTCTTGCATTTCCTTGTTCATCTTCGTCCACCTCATCATTTTCATTTTGCTCCCATATTTTTTCTGTCAGAGACGTAGTAATTTTAAGGGAATTTTAGTACTCATACGGCGCAGCCTCCACTGGGTTTATGATCCCCATACCTCCGAACCTTGGCGGAAGAGCTAATAGATCTCTTACTGTAGCTCTTGCGTGATGCCGTACCTCTCTGTTAATGCAGGTATGATTGCTTCTTCCAGCGGTTGGAGCATCGGTCCAATGGCAGGCACTGTTCTCATAAGAAAGGTCCATCTGTGCTTAACACCATATGTGAAGGCAGTATATGCAGCATGTGGTTCAGATTTTGCAATGTCTGCCAGGGTTCTCACTTCCTTTACCCATTCTCCTACCTTTTTTCGTACATAGACTCTCCTGCATTCCTCTGTGCCTATTACTGCTCCTAAATCCTCATTATAGCCATTTTAGTCCTGATAACCTTTTCCAGCTGCGTCAGTCATCGTGGTGCGTGACGGTGGTGGTGGTGAGCAACGACCCAGCCTTCCTCACCACCTTCGCCGAGTGGTCCCTCAAGGGCCGCCTCCTGGTGTGGTCCACGAGGCTCCTGGTCGTCACTACCCTGCCTCCGGATCAGCTGTGGCCCCTCATCGCTGAACAGTACACTTATGCTAACATGAATGCAGCGTTCGTCATACCCTTTGCATCAGGACCGAAGAATGGGTACATTTTAAAATTTAAATATAATAATAAATATATTCAAGAGGCGATGAAAACATAGCTCATGTGCAAACTTCAATGATAGTTGATGTGTGTGTGTGTGTGTATTTATTCATAATTGTATTCATAATTGTAGTTTTGCAGGAATTGAGTTTTTGGATTGTATTGTCCCGCTTCCTAGACATTATTACCAATGACAATTACCCATCTCCTTCCTCAAGGGAGATGGTAACCGCTGGCTATGTCTTAGAAAACCTTCATCAACCTGAGCGAGATTTGAACCCCGGTCTGCTGGTTTGCAGGCAGGGATGGTACCACTGAGCTAGCCGCGCGGCTGTGTGTGTGTGTGTGTGTGTGTCGTTTAATTGTAAGCTATTTGGAAGAAATGAACAGTATTACGCACATACACACACACTTATGCAGTTAACTAAATTACTATGGCTATACTGAATTACCACACATATCAGGCAAGCATTGGAATGATCTGATCTTATTTTTCCCTCCCCCTCTGATCTAGAATAATCTCCCATTCCACGTCATTAACCCCTTTGGCTTCAGCACGATGACCCATTATTTATTTTGATCCTGGCTAAATTTAGAAGGTTTTATGGAGTTTAAGAAGGACCTATGTTATCCAGAGGATTTAATGAGACTGTAATTAGCCCTCTGAGTTCTAGAGGTACATACATTATAAGCTACAGGAAATCATCTAATGGTGACCAAAATATAATTAAAATTGCGTCAACGTGCTGAAGGGGTCAATTATCTCGTTAGCTATTTTTCTAAACATAGTATTTCACAACATTTTAACCCTTTGAAGATTTATTACGCATTTAGACAGTTTATCTGGCTACCATTAGACGATTTTATACAGTTTTGGAAAGACTTGTGGGGATTATAAGGTCAAAGACTATGTCAGTTAACCCTCCGATGTTCATACATTCTTCCTAATCTGAATACTATCGTCTAAGATTAGCCAGCAAATAGAAAAGAAGTGCGCAATCGGATCTTGAAAAGGTTAAGCCCTTCACCACCATTACGTAATTCTCATCATATTCTGATAACCATTAGACGATTGTCATTAGCTTATAATTTACCTCTACGACCCAAATGGGTGAATATGAACTCGATAAACCCTCTTAACCCGTACAGCCCCAGCGACGCATCTGACGCGTCGGCGATGTATGTAACGCACAGCCCCAGAGACGCGCCTGACGTGTCACCCTAATTGCGCCGACCGTAACCTCAGGTGTAGCCACTCAAGAGGGCTCAGATTTGTATGGGAACTGTGTACGTATCCCACGCAACCGTGCCGATGGTTGAAAACTCTCAAAGTCCACGTGCGTGCGCGCGAGCGCGCAATAACCTGTTTTTTTGGGATAATTGCCTTCAATTTTTTACTCATGTAAAATCCGTTTTCGGGGGCTCTGTAGGACCATTTTTTAAGCTTTTTGAGCAGTTTTTCGTGGTTTTTCCTTCATTCCTAACCCATTCGCTATTGTTTCTGGAATAAAACCATTTTTTGAAAACCGGCCGGGTTCTGGTGCGCAAACATTACAAAACTAGCCGGGGCTCCACGGGTTAACACTTAAAGAGCGGGGCCCGACTTAAGTCTGTATCTAAAAAGCAGCAAGTTAGGAGCATTATTAACCCTTTGGCTGCGGCTATGTTTGGGCTATTTAGGGCATATTCAGGCACTCCTGAATGATAAATCAAGCATCTGCATTAAATGAAGTGTATTCTGCCGAAAACTAGGCGAAAATAGCTTCAAAATGACACCAGAACGGACCGTGTACGTGGTCTGGTTCACCCGCAGTGATCCCAGTGAAACGCGGGAACCCCGCTATTATGTAACACTCACTCGCTTGGCTACACTGGTGAGAGAGACAGAGAGAGACTCGCCCGAGACACAGCCTAGCTCAGTGAGCCGCTCGGTGCTTTGAGGGTCGGAGGTGGGCCCCTCACGCTCCCACCCACTGACACTCAATTTTTACGTTTTTTACAGGCTTTTAAAGCCTGGAAATTGCTGTAACTTGCCAAAACATTCCAGAACGTCACCCGCAGCAAAAGGGTTAAGGTTTTTAAAGGGTTAAAATTGAGTGCAAATGGCCGGGAGAGCAGCAGGCCACACGGCCGACACCCAGGGCTTACCGCCGCCCATTGACTCACGCTCCCTCTGTTCTCGAGAGGCCGGCAGTGTAGCCAGTAGTGAGTGTAGCTGGAAAAAATATGCCGCTATACGCTAAACTCCCATGTTGGTGGTACCACTGCATCAAAACGACGAGTGCTACGTAGCTCGTTCTGGTCTTATTTTGAAGCTTGTAGCGCCTATTTTTTTGCTGAATACTTTTCTTTTCATGCAGATATTTGATTGATCATTCAGGAGGGCCTGAATATGCCCAAAATAGCTCAAAACCCCCCGCTAGACGAGGGTTTATAACATAAATCCTTCTGAAACTGCATAACATCGTCTAATTTTAGCCAGAATCAAAGGTAAACAGGCGTCATGGTGCTGAAGGGGTTAACTTGAGGTAAAAATAATAATATATGGTAATTATAGAGAAAAGGCATGCACCCTTATTTTTCATGTTTTTTTGTCTACATATTCTGAGAAATGGGTGTTTTCATGGTTTTAGGTATAATTCTAATGTGGGATACAAAATGGGTTGAGGGGGGGGGGGAGGGCTCGACTCCTTGCCTTTTTTATATCATCATCTATGTTGTCAGCAGGGGGTACATATCGATTATACTTCATAATGAAGACGTTTGTAAACAGTGAGGATGTCTGAGAGAGCTCTGAGAGCGATTAGGCTATGCGTTTTTTCTATTAATATCGTTTTTTTTTATAAATATGATCAAAATTATTCTCCCACAGTGGATTATATTGTAAATGAGTACAGTATAAGGATTCCATAGACCTATATTGTTCCTAATGAATTATGAATAATAAGGCGGCGAATTCATTCCCTATAATTATCCAAATGCTTTTAGGTTCGGCGTATACACCCACCTGCCCTACGGAATAGGTGAGCCACAAATTGTACGACTGGCCTCCTGGACTAATCTGAGTGGTCTCAATTTCACTTTCGATCAGAGGTCTGTCTTCCCGGAGAAATATGATAAGTGAGTATCAGCAGAGGAAAGCGCAGTAAAATAATATATATATATATATATATATATATATATATTACAATAATATAATAAATACAAAATACAAAAGGGTACAGTTAAGTAAAACGATACCAGTTATTGACTTATTTATTATGAATATTTACGAGATCCATACTGTTTTGGGGCAAACACTTAAGGCGTGATGGTCGGTTTTTCTATACACCCTTCTCCTTATTGCTTAGCCCCTTTAGTTTTCAGATTTACAGACGTTCGGCCCATTAGTTTGGCGATTTTAAGACCTTTCGGCCCTATTCTTTGTCAATATTAAGACTTTTCGTGTCATTTAGGTGTTGATTTTTTTCTGGCGAGCGATAGCGAGCCTGTAATTTAGAAGGAACCTGCCTTTGGCCGAGAAATTGTTCTACCGAAAAATTTACACAAATATCTTGAAGGGGGATCCTGGGGTTGTCTATAGAAGTTATATGGAGGTCTAAGGAGGAAACTAGACAAATAGTACAAAATAAAACAAAGACAAATATCGACCAAACATTAACCATCCCCCCATAGTGAGGAGGACTAATTTGTGGCTTTTGTTGGGATTGCAATTACACAAGTATTTATGGGATATATTATGGTTACAGACAATTTTAAGATAAATATTCAATACATTATCTGAAGAACTTTACCACCCACTGAAATCATAATCCAATGCTCATTACTGCATTTAACTCTTTGAAGATTATGACGCATTTTGGCCATTTATTCTGGCTTTCATTAGACGATTGTATACAGTTTAGGAAGGATCTGTGTAAATCATAGGGGTGAAAACTATCTCAGTTAATCCTCTGATTTCCATATACCATTCTTAATCTGAAAACAAATAGTCTAATAGTAGCCAGATAACAGAGAAGAAATGCGTAATTGGATCTTGAATGGCTTGATATGTGGTATCGTAATAATGCTGGAAGAATAATTGATTCTTATCTTTCTTCAGTTTACAACAATATATGCTAGGATACTGAATATTATCCTACTCAAAGCCACAAACAAGCAAGTGTTTATTCCTATCATTGTCATTAACCCCTTTAGCCCGAATGACGCTATATGGCGTTAATAGGGTTAATGGGCAGCACCCCGGGAGAAGCCATATGGCGTTAACATACATGACAGCAAGCAATCAAGTTTTTAATGGTGCAATCGCGGCCTTGGGATGACCTAAGATCCATCCTTAGACCCTCCTGCATTCCCCCAAGCCTCTCCCTACTTCCCTAAAACGTCTACCCCACCCACAACTATCTCCCCTACTCCTCTACCTCTCACGTGATTGCATCATATCGCCTGGCTTCAGAGACAGTGAGTGAGTGACTCAGTAAGAGAAAGAGGGTGCGAGAGGCCTTTGCTTGGGCCATGTGATTAACACACACACACATACGCAATAGCACACAAGTATTGGTCGATGATTAGTCCTACACGTATGTACGCACGCATATTCAAGGGCTGGAATTCTTGCTGATGATCAAGCAGTGATCAACAGAAAACAAAGAAATGTAGAACCATGGAGTTTTCACCATTCGCAAATAGAATATAAGTATGTGATCATAGTATTAGGTTGATTATTGTCTGTTTGTTATTCATTAAGCTACAAGGAATGATTGTTGTTGTCTTTACAGTTTCCATGGGGCTACAGTATCCGTCGCTGCTGCAACGTACAGACCGCTATGGGTGGAGAAGAAGGAGGTACTGCCTGGTGGGGAAGTGGTAATAAGTCGCTCTGGGATGGACTACTTCCTCTTACAGACTGTTGCGAAGGCCATGAACTTCACCTTCACTGTTGTACCTATTAAGCTTTGGTCTGACGTAAGTTACTCATATTAACCCCTAACTAGCGGCGCGCAACATCAGTTGAGTATAATAAATTTGGACTATCTGGCGGCGCGCGACATACGTCGTGTGGCAATTTCAGCACGTAATGTTGCTGAGAGAGAGAGACAAGTGGTGGCAGGAGAGTAGCGAGCGTATGACTGCTCCAGACCACCACAGCGAACCAACTGACACGAATCCCACCTCCTCCCTCCCTCTCTCACTCGCTACATACTGAATTGTATGGGGAAATTACCGAATTACATGCTTTTTGCACTCGTGTTGCGCGGTTGTTGCAAGAAAACTAGCGGTCATAAAAGGATCGTTGTGGTGTCATTGGAAAGCTCTGTTTATGCCCTTTCAGGGATAGATACTTGTTTTACGCTCTGGGTCTTATTTAGGCATGAAAATGATCACGTAAACAGCCCTATTTTGGCTAAAAACACCCCGCTGGGCGGTACATATAAATAGACCGCCTAGCCCGCCAATAAGGTGTTAAGTTAGGTAATGGGTAAAACAAAATAAAAGTAAGGTAATTAATTGAGGAGAAGATAAAGTCAAGTTAGAATAAGGTAAGAAATGGATATAATGAAGCTTAGGTCAAAGTAAGTTAAGTAATGGGTGTAAAAGAAAGTTAAAGCTCAAGTTAAAAGGATGGGTAGGAAAAAACAAGGTACTGTCAGGTAAAGAAGTGCTAATGCAAGTTCACACATGCACGAATTAACGTCCCGTCCGTCCCCGACCCCTTAATTTGTTTCCAAACGGGCAAGGACGCTGGTAAAATCGCCTATGATCGGTACACGGACGTGAGGTGTCGCCATATCACGGGACGCGGGGCCTAGGCGACGCCCTTTTTGTGCATGCACAAAACGGTCGGCGTCGGCCGGGTCAACTATCAGAAAACGTGTTATGTTGGGAAACCCACGGGAGCAGTCGGTGTCTAGACGCAGCCTGGCTGCATCTAGATGCCGACTAACGGGATGAGAACGGTGGCAAAAAAACGTTGGAAGGAGATTCGGTGATGTGGCACTGTCGCGTCACGTGAGCTGGCGACACCGCACGTCCGTGTACTGACCATAGGCGATTTTGCCGGCGTCCTCGCTCATTTGCAGGCGAATGAAGGGGTCGGGGACGGGCGGGACGTTAATTCGTGCATGTGTGAACCGAGCAAAAGGGGTCGGGGACGGACGGCACATTAATTCGTGCATGTGTACCATGGGGCCTCCAGATTGATGCCGTCCTGCCTATTTTCTTGGTCGGGGACGGACAGGACGTTAAATCGTGCATGTGTAAACCGAGCATAATGAATGAATGTCTCGGGCAGGGGCTACTTCTTCCTGATGTTAGCTAAAGTTCAATTAAAGTTAAGGGGGGTGTTTCTGGACCCCCTTCTCTCGCAAGTTTAGCCCCATTAGTTTTGAGATATTAGGATATTCGCACAACTAGTTTGGCAATTTTAAGACCTTTCGCCCCATTTCTTTGTCACTTTTAAGAGCTTTTGTGCCATTTAGGTGAACAGATTTTTCCTGGTGAATAATAGCGAGCCTGTACTTTATGAAGAACCTGTCTTAGGTCGGGATACTTTTCTACCGCAATATATACAAATATATAACGAAGGCGGAGTCTAGAGGGTATTTATTTAAGCTTAATGGAGGTATAGGGAGCAAGGGAGCAAACTAGTGAAAAAAATCACCTCCCCTGAACTTAAGTAGATTAATACCTCAATTTCAACGGTAGCATATTTCATAATAAGAATCAATACTATTTGTTATTTACGCTATTAACGTAAAATATATGTAGACATCTATAAATGAGCCGTAATATTGAATAGGATATTTCATAGAGGAAATTTATAACATTTTACCGTTTTCATAGTGGTAATTTACGACATTTTACTGTTCCTACTGATTTTTTTTACAGCGCAATCCTCCCACAGGCTCTCGACATGACCTCTCAGCGGAAAGTATTTGCCACGCCTGTGTACCACACTCTTCTATATCTCCGCTATCAGTTCTTTGACTTTACCGTGGGCTACACATATGCCAGGTAGGGTTGAAGTAAAATATATGTGAATCATAAACTTAAATTAAACACTGTTTATATAATGTATACAACTTCCTCATATCCAGTAGTGGTCAGGTAGTTAACACCCAACCAAGTTAGCTGACTGGCTATTATTATTATTATTATTATTATTATTATTTGTATTATTATTATTATTGATATTATACAAAAGTTTCCCAGTGGAAAGGGCAAGCCTACAGGACCACGGGTGGCCCCACTGGGAAACACACTACTGTACATGGAAGAAAAACAAAAATACAAGAGTAGGTTGGTATTGAGGAGCTAAGGTTAAGCCCTCGGATGTTAAAGTGTGGATAGTATGTTCTAAATGAGGCAGGGCTATGGAACTCACCCACACAAGCTCCAAAGTGATATAACCATAATGGCAAAATAAAACCTAGCGCACGCCTAATGACGCTATGATTTATAGGTACTGCTTCAGCATGGCTCGGCCACAGCTCCAAACTAATTGGCTAAGCCTCTACTACCCCATGGATGACCTGGTGTGGGCCTTGATTCTGGTGGTGCTCCTGCTTGTGCCAGTAATCTTGCATATGGTAAGAACACATTGAGAGGTGTGAATTTGCTTAAGTGTTGATAACAGAAGCCAAGATTCATTATTTACTATTGCATTATGAAAGTGTCAAACAATGTACAAATGTGTGTATGATAAATGTAAGAAAAAATATAATGTGCTATTGCTGCTATTGTGTGGATATTTAAAGATTAACAGAAAATACTACAACTATCCATCCTTTCATTATTTTTCTTTACTCACGGACTGCTATAAGCCTCGTATGAGGCACAGTATTAAGGAGTAGTACTGTAAATATTTACATACCTCTTATCACAACTATACATTGAAGTTGGAACAAAAGCCTTGCTGCAAAACTTTAACCTAGTATGGCCTTTTCAGAAGATGGTTACATTGAGTGAATAGATGATGAATGCCTCCCATCCCTCCTCATTTTCACCACTCGGGGGGAGAAAGAGAGTGAGAAACGGAGAGAGGCCAGTATCATTAACTTATCCATTATTTCTAGATGCTGTACCCCAAAACAAGGAAGGCACAGGAACACAAGAGTATGCAAGGATTCGAGCTCCTGCAGACGGTGCTAGCGATATTACTGGGCCAGAGCGTCCTGCAGAGAATGTCAAGCATCAACTCTTCACGAATCTTATTGGCGACTTGGTTGGTAGCGACTCTTATATTGGGAGCTGCTTATAGGGGGTCACTGATTGCATCACTTACCCTGCCAAAATACCCGCCCAGACCTGAGACCATTGAGGATCTAGTTAATACTGCAGATAAGTAAGTATGCAATATACGGTACCTATTACATGTATTGTGTAAGGATGTTCATTGAGAGAGAGAGAGAGAGAGAGAGAGAGAGAGAGAGAGAGGGAGAGAAATATCATGATACCATTGCAATAAAGACGCTTATGAATATACTGCCACAAGCAGCTCTGCATATTTACACATTCTGATTTATCGGTTCATAATCGATTTCACCCAAAACTTGCACTTAGCCTACAGCCCTGCCTTGCATACTGAGTTGGTTGTTAAATGTACAGTTGGCTACATGAATCTGTGTACATTCTGAGATTACATGAAAGTAAAAATAGTGTGCTTGACATACAAGAAAAAAGTGCTACATAGCTGTTAATTGAATTCATATATCAACTACTTCATAAGAAACTGCACTCCTTATTCAATCTTACTAATTCTCCTTCCATACATAAACTCAGGGAATGTATGCACATTTGTGTGGCCAACTGTACATTTAAGGTTATTGGCACAGTAGCCTGAATCAATTAAGGGGGGAAGGGCTTATTTTTTGGTTGATTATTTAATATATTTATTATTATTTTAGATTCCTCCCTAGACCTCCATCAAACTTTTAAAAACATCCATTAGATCCCCCTTCTAGATTAATTTGTACATTTTCGGTAGAAAAATTTCCTGGCCAAAGGCCGGTTCTTCCAACATTACAGGCTCACTATCGTTCGCCAGGGAAACAATCGACACCTAAATAGCACGAAACGCCTTAATATTGACAAATAAATGGGGCGGAAGGCCCTAAAATCGACAAACTAATGGGTCAAACATCCTATATGAAACAAATGGGACTAAGCATGAGGGAGAAGGGGCTCTTGCAAAACGACCCATCTCCCGTTAATCGTCCTTATTTTGCTAGACGTTAGCTGCCACATTCTACACAAGACATTATGGCCACACTGACGTGGTGGTCTACATTAAGGGGTTTTCTGGTCTCCCTTCTTCCTCATGTTTGGCCCATTAGTTTGATGATTTTAACACCATTCACCCCATTTCGTTGTCAAATATAAGATCTTTCGTGCCATTTAGATGTCGAATTGATTCTGGCGAGCGATAGCAAGCCTGTAATTTTAAGAGGAACCAGCCTTCGGCCGGAACATTTTTCTACCGACAAATGTACACATTCATCTTGAAGTTGGGTCTAGGGGGTGTTTTTGTTTTAAGTTTGATGGAGGTCTAGCGGGGAAACTAAAAATATATTTATCTATCTATCTATTGCCTGACGCCGTGATCCCCGAAGGGGTGGCCACGAACGAACCGCCCCCATGCACCTCTGTCCCCAGTCAGTCGACACCCCTCCCCCCAATCAGCACAGCCTTTGTTCATATACTTCCTCACTCCATCCTTCCACCTCTCTTTCGGTCTACCTCTCCCTCTCTGTCCCTCCACCTCGCTCTCGTACACCCTCTTAGTCATTCTCTCGCTTTCCATACGTTCCATATGGCCGAACCATCTCGAGTTGTTCCTTTTCACACTTTCCAGCACATCTACCTCCACACCACACCTCCTTCTTACTTCCTCATTAGTCTGTCTATCCCTCCATGTAACTCCACACGCACTTCTTAAGTAATTCATTTCCACTGCTCTCACTCTTGGTCTGAGTCTCTCAACCAACATCCATGCTTCGCTTCCGTAAGTCAGTGTCGGGATTACCACAGTGTCATGCAAGGACTTCCTCACTTCCATATTGACCACCCTATTTCTTGTTACTGCTTTCAACGTTCCTACAACCCTCTTCCCCTGTTGTACCCTCTCCCGCACTTCTTCATCCATAGTCCCATCTTTACTCAACACACTGCCCAGATACTTAAAAGATTTGACTAAAAATATATGAGTATATAAATTAACAGAAACAAAAAAAACATTATCCCATTAATAATAGATTCAGCCACTCATAAAGGAACCTACCCTATTGTAACAACAAATGAGGACACACCCTAACCAAACCTATCCTGTCTTAACGTAATCTAGCCTAACAAAGTTCAAAATATTACATGAACAGTTGTGAAAAATATGGTAAAGGATATTGATAGGCAGAAATAGAAAGTGCAAATACATGAAGATAACCGAAGCAATTAATAATATGAGTGTCCCCTTAAATGTTGATATGTTTCTACTACTACCATTATTATTATTATTATTACTATATCTGTGTTTTTGTTCTTTCTTTTTTGTTTTACCAAAGGATGACTGTTATGCCTTGGGGTCTGGCCTTCGCAGAGGACTTCAGGAGGTCTAAATCACCCCTCTTCGAACGGCTGGCTGATATGATGGTGGTGGGACAAAATGATATTGACAGCCTTCAACAAGCCGTTCAAAAGAAGTAATTATATTTTATCAAGGATTTGTTAATTTTGTTGTTCATGCATAGATTTAAATAGCTGGACATGTAGACAGATAGGATGGCCACCCCTTCGGGGATCAAGGTGTCTGACAATATAATAGATAGGTTTGATGTTTGCATATACTGTAAGTAAAAAAAACAAAAAAACATGCAAACACAAAACAACACATAGATTGATAAACTGTCTCAGTACCACGCTATATCAATTGACCACTTGCGCATTCTGGGCTATAGGGAAGTTGGAGTTGTTGTTGTTGTTGTTGTTGTTGTTGTAGTTCCCCAGACTGTCAGGCCGAGCAGTCCCGAGTCCGGTAGACCGAAACCATCCAGATGCTCGGGCTCCCGAAGGGACCAGGGTGTGATGAGATCTGTCTCTGAGAGGGTAGCGGGGGAGGGGATCATCAGCCAATGGGGGTGCTCCCCCGGGCCAAAGCCCCCGCCGTCTGCAGCCCACCTTGCAGTGCCACCCAATCGGGCGATCTCGCCTGCGCCTACAAGGAAAAGTAATATAGGAAAAGAGACAGACAGAAACGGCTAAGGTTGGGTAGAGGAAGGACACCAAACCTCACTCTGGATAGGACCAGCCCTCACCCGGAAGTTGGAGTTGTAGACATCGGTGTTAAGCAATAATAATGAAGTATTGTGGGCAATAGAAAGTACAGTATGTTGAAATTCATTTATATGTTCATAAATGCATTACAACCGCATTTTTAACTGGTAATTCTGCAAAATATTGATGTCTACAGCTCCAACCTCTTCATAGCCAAAAGCTCGCTAGTGATCAATTCTGAAGTGGCTAGCTAAACACCTTCATTCCAAGGGGATCTTGAACTGCATACATTAAATTGGATTAATGGTTAATGCATAACATAAGGACATGATCATATAAATAGTTTTCGAATATGTAGCATTTTACTTAATATTGTCATATGCACATTATTTGCATTACTATAATTTAATCAATTACGAATAAAGCAACCATTACCGGTTAATTAGATGTTCTAAGGGGTTCCAATTAATCTATGAGCAGTTCCTATGAAATATCTGCAATGTGATTAAATAGATTGAATACTTATATAATTGATGTGTTCTTCCTTTCCTATATTCTTTCTCACCAAAACCCTTCTCTCTGCCTATCACACTCACACACTCTATATCCCTCTCACATACACACACATAACCTCTCTCTCTCTCTCAGCCAAGCTCACATGTCCGGTATCCACAAGATGCAACAAGACATCGCCGACCACTTCACCGACGCTGACGGCTCCTCCAGGTGATGTATTGGTTTCCATCAGTGGGGATCTGAACTCCTGTAGATATTTTCGAGTAATCTAGAGTATTACAAAGCCACCAGAATGTACAGTCCCTGTCATTTCGATGTGAGTATCCTAGGTTCGAGTCCTTGGAGTGCCACATGTATTTGTTGATTTCATTAATTGAGTTTAGAGGTGAAGTTGGTTGGTGCAAAAACAACATAATCATTAATGCTGAGACATATATTTTGAAAACTGTGTAGGTTTATACTGTAGCTTGTTAATTCTGTACCTGGTATTTCATTAGTTATTTCATTAGTTAGGTTTATTTGTAAATTAATTGGCGGGTTGGTGAAAACAAATATGATTTTCAGATGAAATATGAGGTTATGCATAATATCACAATGCATTAAATTACACACGCTCATTGCTAGAAAATTTGATTAAGAATGGTTCGTGCACCGTACTAATATGAAAATGATTGGAAATATCGTAGGTAGACCTAGGTCATTGACATACTGTGACGGTATATAGGACAAAAATAATGTGTAACAGTTTTTTTTCTTCCCAGATTGTACATTGGTCGAGAGAGTCTTATGCCTGGCCTCTCTGCTTGGCCTATCCCACACAACGCCCCTTATACCCCACAACTCAACATACATATTAATGCTGTCGTGGAGGTGAGGGATGTAGATAGATAGATAGATAGATAGATAGATAGATAGATAGATAGATATATAAATAGATAAATATATAGATAGATGAACACGTAGGTAGATAGATAGATAGATAGATAGATGAACAAGTATATATATAGATTGATAGATAGATATATATATATATATATATAGATAAATACATATAGATAGATTAATAGATAGCCAGATGCACAAATAGCATTATGGATAGATAGCAGATAGGTGATGCTAATATACATAATATATTTGGAGATGTATACTGTAGGTATATTAGATAGACAGGTAGATACATATACAGATACATAGATAGGCAGTTAGACAATGGGTAATTATTATATTGATACATTAATATTAATTATGTATGTTAATTACTGTTGCGTCTCTCATGAAGTACCCTAGGCACACCCGCGTTATAGGCATATTGAACCAGTAATATGTAGGCGAGTGGTTGATACTATAGTTGGGACCAGTGTTTAGTAATTCAAACAGTTTCAACGAATGGATAGTCAAGCATAAATACCATAATGCTGTGGAATGTAGACGTATGGACTTCCAATGACAGATAAGAAAGAGAACACAAATAATAACTCAGGACCTGCTATTATAATGAAGTATTTATGTAGAGTATGTAGGTTAAACTGTTCATTGGGGATATCCAGACCTGGGGAATGTAAGCTTTAGAAGTTGATATAAGGCAGGCAGACATGCAAAACTCTCTTGGTTTGTGGTAGAATGCATTTACGTTGAATATGATGAAATACATATGTGTGTACTACAAAGATATGTTTCGCTTGTGTGTTGGTCACGTATAATAAACTTCTATAATTTCATCACAAACTTACACTTCCAAGTGATTAAGTGCAACAATAATTTCCGTTCATGTTCCAGGCTGGGCTATACGACAAATGGACGGAAGACATGATGGCCCTGGCTCGCAAGGAAAGCCAAGCAAGAGGAAGGAAGAACAACCAATTAGCCAGCAAAGAAGAAGAAGGAGAAGTGAAAGAAGAGGAGGAAGAAGAAAAGTCCAGTGGTGTTATAAGGGCTTTAACTATTACTCATGTGCTAGGTCCTATTCTTATTCTTACCATTGGCCTAACCACTGCAACGCTGTCTTTCATTATTGAACTGCTGATGTCTAATGCATCTAATTAAGGGGCAGGTACTCGCTTGTTCTGGACCCTCTTCTCCCTCATGATTAGCATATTAGTTTTGAGATTTTAAGACGTTCGTTCCGTTAGTTTCGCGATTTTGAGACCTTTTGCTTTATTTCTTTGTCAATATTAGGACCTTTCGTGTCATTTGGGTGTCGATTTTTTCCTGGCGAGCAATCCTCTAATTTTAGAAGGAACTGGCCTTCGGCCGGAAAAAATTTCTACCGAAAAATGTACAAAATAATTTTGAAAGGGGGTCTAGGGTTTTTTTTTTTAAGCTTGATGGAAAACTAGCGAGGAAACTAAAACAAAATAATAAGTAAATACATATATATACCAAAAACCAAGCAGTACCCCCTTAAACCCTTCATTGCGATAGTAGTGCCATTTTAACTTTTTTCTGGCTACAGCTAGCTGACAATATTCAGTTTAGGACGTACATGAATCAAAAGAGGTAATAGCTATTTCAATCATTGTTTTAGCTTGCACACATCCCCATGCTGCAGAATCATTATAAAGAAAGTCAGAATGAACAAAACGAAACACGTCATCGTAGTGCATTGGGTTTAACACTATTCTTAATGAAGCTGTTCAGCATATGAACAAATAGAACGTATTATGTTTCGGCATCGTATCATCGCCAAGGTTTCGTAATTAAAAAAATATTTGGCTATACAAACGTTGTTATAGCCTAGTTGAGTAATTAAGATGAAATCCAAGCTAAATTATCGGTAGATTAAAAACAGAAATAGACTGTAGGTTCCTATTCTGTTGCTCTATTTGTCAATCTGTTGTCTGTTAACTGTCTAGATGTTATAATGGTTAGAGTGTTTAAGATCTGGGTGTGGTAACCCAGGTTCGAATCCCTGGAGAATCACATGTTTTCATTCATTTCATTGGGATATGTTCGGTGCTGGGAGTGAAATTCATAAATGAGATTATCATCTCTTATCAATAATACAGTACATTATTACAAATAGCATAATACCCCGTTCATTGATAAATACGGCCCTTAAGGGGAGATGGGTCGCTTTTCTGGTCCCCCTTCTTCCCTTATGTTTAGCCCCATTAGTTTTCAGATTATAAGAAGTTCAGCTTATTATTTTGGCAATTTAAAGTCCTTTTGCCCCATTTCTTTGTCAATATTTAGACCGTTCATGCCATTTAGGTGTCGATTTTTTCCTGGCGAGCGATAGTGTGCCTGTATTTTTAGAACATGGCCTTCAGCCGGGACAATTTTCTTCCGAAAAATGTACAAATTTATCTTGAAACGGGGTCTAGGGGGTGTTTTTTGTTTAAATTTGATGGAGGTATAGCGAGGAAACTAAAGAATTAATTAATAAATGCCAAAATCGGCCTACGAGGAACAATGTAGGATCTATGAACCTTTTTCGTGTTCTGGGCCCCTTTCTCCCTCATGCTTAAGCCCCATAAGGTTTGATATTATGAGATGTTCGCCCCATTGGTTAGGCTATCATAAGACCTTTCGTTCCATTTAGGTGTCGACTTTTTACCTGTCGAGTGATAGCGAGCCTGAAATTTAGGAGTAACCGGTCTTTGAAATTAATAATGAGACGTTCGCCCCGTTGGTTTGGCGATCATAAGACCTTTCGTGCCATTTACTATGGGCTTCAGAGGCCGTGTTACATTGATTTTTTCGGGAATAACTTATTAACAAACAGTTGGATCAGTATGATATTTTGACACAGCTTTTTTCACACCGTGCCCTAATTTTCGTCAATATAGTGCATTACCAAAAGTGTAGAAATAAGCCACTTGTCCCTGTGTCATTAGGTTAAAGTCACATATTAATGACTAAGAACGGACAAGGCTACCGTGGCTTACCTGTGAGAACCACCAAACCATTATTGCTCCTCCATCAAACACGGTAGTTATCAGCCACCACCCAACCCTACTATCGCCTTTAACCCTTAACTGGCGGGACCGGAATTAAGTCGGTCTAGAGAAGAAAGGACTATGTGGCAGGGACCGACTTAAGGCGGTGTGCAATTTTGGGCAATAATTGGCTCTGAGAGAGAGACGAGCGGTGGGAAGAGCGTAGGTCGGCTCTGACCGTTCGGCACGGGTCCCGCGCGGCAACTGACGTCCCCTTCACACACATCCACACTCACTACCTCGCTACACAGGGAATTATGTAAGGAAATTACCATATTTTAGGGATTTTTCCTTCGTTTTGCACGATCGTTGCAAGAGAACACGTGGTCGTAGAAGGATGGTTCTGGTGTCATTGGAAAGCTCAATTATCGCCCTTTCAGGGATACATAATTGTATTACGATCTGGCTCTTGTTTATGCATGAAAAAGAGCATGGAAATAAGCTCGTTTAGGGTAAAACCACCTGCTTGGCAGGTAGTAGAAGTTACTGACGGGCCCGCTCGTAAGGCATTAAATTCAAGTTATCTGTCAATATAAAAATAAAAATATACAAAAACACATACTTTTCGTATATTTATACTTTGTAAATGTATATTGACAATATTCTTTCTTGATTTGCTCTTAGGAGGGCACTTGACCCATTCAGTACCGGTGATGGCCTTTTCATTATATTCTGACAACTATCAGATTATTATATCCAAACTAGGATACTCATTAATGGCTACAGACTATCTCAATTAATCCTTTATCATAATTTTATATCATACCATCCTTCATCATACCGTATATCCTTCCTAAACTTCATAACATCTTCTAAATGTAGCTGAAATGAAATAAATATGAAGTCATTGATACTGAAAGATCTAACCCTTTCATGATGATTATTGCATACAGATTAGGAAAGACCTGTGATCATACAGTAAGTAAGGACAATGTCTTCAAGTCCTTCCTAAATAAACCATATGCAGATTATGACGCATTTTACAGTATATTCAGGCTATCATTAGACAATTCTAGCTATACTGTTTAGGAAGGATCTATATCTCTATCTATCTATTGCCGGACACCGGGATCCCCGAAGGGGTGGCCACGAACAAAACGGCCCCATGCACCTCTGGACCCCAGTCAGTCGACGCCCCTCCTCCCATTCAGCACCACCTTCACTCATATACTTCTTAACTCCATCCTTCCACCTCTCACTTGATCTACTTCTCCCGCTCTGTCCTTCCACCATCTGTGGGATTCTAAAGAGAAATGTCTACCTCAATTATCCCCTAGACTTCCATATAGCCTTCTTAATCTTAATACAATTGTCTTATAATAGCCAGAAAACAGAAAATATATGCGTATCGGATATTGAGAGGGTTAAGAGCAAACTTCAAAGTATACTTCAAAGTATGGCCATATTACAAGGAAAGTATACATATTCGTAGACTGACAAGGGCTATACTGTTTTTAAGGCAAGTGTTCGCAAATTTATTCACAACAAAAATAAAAAAAATATAATTGAATGGGATCTTACGCTTTAGAATCGTGGACGTGCACACAACCATGAACATAAATAAACACACCCACACACACACAGAATACATACATACACAAACATGCAAGCTCACACGAACAAGCAAACACGTAGGTCAAAATATACATGAAAATAAACACTTATGCACAATGTACACACAAGAACAACACACAACAGGCACAACATATATCACCCATAAATCACCCAGCCAACCATGCACGGACAAGTAAACGCCATTTAATTACAGCACCCTTCCATCTAAAATCACCAACAAAGCACACGCACAAAAGGAAATACCCATATAAATCACCCAGCCAACCATTCGCGGAAAAATAAACACCACATAAATATAACACTCTTCCATCTAAAATCAACATCGACTCTACGCTCCTGTAAACATTGAGCAATCTTACATTATTCTGGAAATCGCCAGTGTACCTTGTAAATTGTGGCGACGCGCAGGGTAGCAAGCAAACATTAACGGGCAAGCAAACTGATGAACGTGCGCGGGGGTGGGGGAAGAGTGTTGGTAAATAAAATAAAGAGCGACCTGAATTAGAGAGGTGTTCAGTCGGGTCCAGGAAGTGAAAGGGTGAAGGCACAAAGATTGCCTACTGCATTGTCCACTGTACATCTTAAAAACACACAGGTATTGTTTATATGTTTGTATCTGGGAGGGTTGGTAAACAATATAAAGGGGGACCTGAATTGGAAGAGCCTGCAGTAACGTCCAAGAAGTGAGAGGGTGAACACGACTCTGCAAGTTCTCGGAGTTACCGAGCTTATCTACTGTATTGTCCACTGTGCATCTTAAGGGGAGGTATGTTGTTTGTACAAAGTACAAAGGAAATCAAGTAACAGCAGATCCATGGACCCCTCTAGGCTGCTTGTCCTCCAAAACACTGAGGATCAAGTGTCCAAACAGTGGTTTAGAGTGGGTAAGGTAATAATGGAAAGGGGATTACTGCACTGGAACAAATGTCCGTGGCAGGATTAGGAAGTTAGTAGGGACAGATAGGTTAGTAACATAACACAGTTATAAGTTAGTGATCTTTCGTATATCTGGGGAAAAGAGAGTAACGTCTTAGTAATATATATACGCAATAATCCTTGATGAATCTGAGGGAGGAATATAATAAAGTTATTCATTTACAAACGCAGTCAGTCGCAGATTTGATGCAAGATATTTGTCTAGGCGAAGTTTAAAAGAATCAATGGTGCTGCAGTCTATAACGTCTCGGGGAAGCCCATTCCACAAGTTGACAACTCGATTGAAAAGACATTCTTAGATTCGTGAGAGTTAAAAGATTTTGTCTAAACCTCCTTCTCCCTCATGTACTCATTCGTGTTTAGCCCCAATAGTTTTGATATTTTAAGACGTTTGCCCAATTATTTTGTCGATTTTAAGACCTTTTGCCCCATTTCTCTGACCAGATCAAGACATTGCCATTTAGGTGTCACTGCTTTTCCTGGCGAGCTACAGCGAGCCTGAAATTTGGAGGTACCGGCGTTTGACCGGGAGTTTTTTCTACCGAAAAATTTACAAATTTATCTCAAGGGGAATCTTGAGAATGATTTTGTATGCTTGATGGAGTCTAGAGAAGAAACTAAAAACAAATAGTAATAAAGTAGACGTGCCATATTTTGGACCTAGAATCATAACTATTGCACATATTCAAAAACAAAAAAATATTACCGTCGCATTCACGGACCGAATGTTTGTGTGAAGTTTGCTGAAAATCCGTCGAACGGTCTAGGAGGATTATCGGACAGACAGACAGACAGACGGACATTTCGGCCGCCATGTACCACTACTGTATACGGGGAACGATACCAATCTGCTTATGCAGAGTTGAAAAAAGATAAATAAATATGTAAATATATGCACTCATCTCCCCATAAAAAAAAGTTGTTGTTGTTGTTGTTGTTCCCCAGGCTGTCTGAGCAAACAGCCCCAAGGTCCCGAGCAAGGCCAAGGCCATAACCCAGCGCCCCAACATAACCTTCCCTGCTTTACCACTAAGAATGCTCAGCTAAGTGACCTAAGCCGCTCCCTAAAGACACTAGTATATATATATATATATATATATATATATATATATATATATATATGTTTGTATCGGGGTGGATTGCTAAATATTACATAGGGGAACCTAAAATGGAGCGTGGCAGTAGATTCCAGTGACAAAGAGGGTGAAAGCAACCTTATAAGCACAGTAAATTGCCTACAATATGAAAACGCCTTACATTGTCTACTGTGAATCTACAAAAACAAAGGAAAAACAAATAACGACAAAACAAAGCAAAACCGGTATTACTTATATCTAACTTATGCCCAGACCATAAACATTGAAATGGTAGTTTCTGTTCAGGCTCTGTCCTGCGTCGGCCACACCCACTATGGAATTTGTGCCTGAGTATATACATGCATACATACATACATAATTGTATCTGTGTATCTCTAAGGGCTTCTAACTAGTATTATATAGTGACTTTTGTTATATATATATGTTTTGTCTACGTGTATGAAGGAGATATAAACACAAAGCTTGCTGTATCAAGTCCCCCCCCCCCCCCCCCCCCCCCTCAAGTTGAAAGAGTGATAAAGATCCAAATTCAAGGTACGTTCGAGTCAAAGTGGACACCATTCAGGTTTAACTAACAACAGCAGCTAGGATAGGGACAACTTTACAAACACTCTCAGTTACAAAAAACTTGCATTGACTCTATACATCTAATCACAGGTATTCTTCATATGTCTTTATCTGTGAGGGTTATTATATAGAAGTTTACCAGATTAGTTTTGAAATTATAAGACGTTCACCCTATTTTTTTGTTTTTCAATTTTAAGAACTATCGTGCCATTAAGGTGTCGATTTATCCTGGCTAGCAAAAGCGAGCCTGCAAATTAGTAGGAACCGGCCTTCGGCCAGGAAATTCTTCTACTAAACAATTTATAAATTTATCTGGAAGTGAGGCTTCGGGGGTATTTTAAGCTTGAAGTTCTAGTTGGGAAACAATAAACCTCCCCTTAAATGACGATACTCCGACACGACTATGGTCCTACAAGTATATTGTCCGAATATTATGTGTGATCAAGTAAATATCGTCAAATAAAACACTGTATGACTCTTTGCCGGAGAACACTACCAGCGACTAAATGTTGGAGGAAAAGTAATATATTGGCCAACAAACTATGAGTGAATGCGTACACAAAAGTGTTAATGCTATCTTAATATACAAGCAATAAAGATAAATACACACGAATACGAATACTTCATCTTTATCCCTTTCAAGACGGGTGACGGATATGCTTTTCATTCTAGCTATATATAGATGATTTCAATACAGTGTAGAAAGGGTCTGTGGTAGTTCAAAGGGTCAACTGAGATCGTGTATAGTCTTTTATTTGCTAGAGGTCCTTCCTAAACTAAATATATTCGAGTAATAGTAGCTAGTATAAAAATAAACTGACGAAATCCAGACTGACAGGCTTAAGGGATTTTGGCTAATTAAAATAAAGCAAATGGAGAATAATCCAAGCGTTAATGTAGTAACATGAGGTTTCACTTTAAGGGGGGATGGTTCGTTTTTCGGTACCTCCTTCTCTTTCGTGCTTAGCCCCATTAGTTTTGAGAATTTAAAACGTTCGGCCCATTAGCTTGGCGATTTGAACACCTTTCACCCCATTTCATAGTCATTGTTTAGACCTTTCATGCCGTTAGAGGAACCGGCCTCCGGCCAGGTCATTACTCAACCGAAAATGTACAAATTTATCTTGAAGGGGGAGACTAGCGGGTCTTCTTTAAAGCTTGATGGAGGTCTAGCGAGGAAACACACAAATATATGAATAAATGAATAAATAGACTAAACAAATAGCTACTGGCCCCTTAACAGTAATTCGCTCATTTACTCTCGCATTTATGAATCTCGCTCTCAGATGTTGTCAAAGGATCCCCCCAAACGATCCAGCAGCATCTCGGTCCGCACCATAATCGTGGTGTTGTGGGATCAAGGGACGCCCCCGCACATCATCGCCGACCACGTCCACCTCAGCCTCAGCACCGTATACCGCTGGATCAGGAGGTGGAGGCAGGGAGGATCGATCCGGGACAAGCTTCGTACGGGTCGACCGAGGAAGACTGGCCAATCATATCCTTGTACAACCAGGATGCAAGGAGACGATTTTAGGAACTTGCAATATCCTCCAAATAGCTTGTCGGATCTAGTATCGGTTTATTTCAATAAACCCAAGTTCCCTGGTTTTTACAATTCAAAATTTGTAGGACCCGAGGGTTTTCCTCCAAATTGTTCTGGATTTTGCTTTCCTCCAAATCTCTCTGGATTGTGCACCTCGCAATGCATAGCAAACACAAATTCGCTTTCAAGTCTACACGGATCATGTCATTTGCATAATTTAGGGAACGAACAGACGTATGCCAATGTACAGTTTGCCGCACATATCCTATTCCGTTGGGGGCGTGATTTGGCAGCCATGCACCCACCTCTCCAACCCTCCTCCCTCACTCCACCTCCTACTAACAGGAGGTGGAGTGAGGGAGGGGGGTTGGGGAAATGGGTGGAGGGCTGCCAAATCACGACCCCAACGGAATAGAATATGTGTGACGAACTGTACCTCGCGTGACAAGGGAGTCAGTAGAGTATGCACTCAAACCTGGAGGTGTTAATAATCCTTGCGTTACGTTTTAAGGGGGAGGTTGTGTTTTTTTGGGACCCCCTTCTCCCTCGTATGTAGCCCCATTAGTTTTGAGATTCTAAGACGTTCGGCCCATAAGTTTGGTGATTTTTACACCTTTCGCCCCATTTCATTGTCAATTTTAAGACCTTTCATACCATTTAGGTGTCGATTTTTTCATGGCTAACGATAGCGAGCTTTCGGACGGGACATGTTTCTATCGAAAAATTTACAAGTTTAGCTTGAAAGTGGGTCTAGGGGGTGTTTTATAAGCTTGATGGAGGTCTTGCGAGGAAAATAACAAATATATGAATTAGTAAATGAATAACCCAGAAAAACAAGCATTATAACCCATAACCTTTGCATTATACCAACACACAGAATAAAGCCGCTGTCACACGAGCGCTTTTTCCGTCAATTTTCCATGAGCAAGTTTTTTCTCGTAATATTTCGGGAGTTTTTCGCACTGATATTGGTAACTAGACTGAAGGTAGATTATGTTAGGCGGCTGAATTCAGATTAAGTGTATTATTTTAAGCTTCCAGACCATAATTACCCGTCAAAATTGCTCGAAAAGGGGCTCGTGTGACTCGGGCTTAACTCCTGGAGCTGTTAAAGTATGCATTATGTAAGCACAAAATTATGCATAATTGTGTATAAATCAGCACTTTCAGTATTAGGACTCCTTGTCACTTTGTTCGGGCTATCATTAGACGATTTTATTCAGCTTAAGAAGACCCTCTATGAATCAGAGGCAAAGGCTGTCTAAATTAACCTCTGATTCCTCCTAAATTATAGGTTTGCTATCGCTCGCCAGGACAAAATTGACACTTAAAAGGCACAAAAGGTCATATAATCGGCAAACACTAATAGGGCTAAACATGAGGGAGAAGTGGATCTAGAAAAAGCAACTACATCGTCCTTAAGTTTAGTGGACATTGTATGCAACATGATATATGCAACAATTGACCACTTGCGAGTTTCGTTCTATAAGGAAGTTGGAGCTGTAGACATCGATTTTTTTTTTTTTTTTTTTTTTTTTTCTATATTCCAACTTACTCCCTCTCGGTCATAGGCTGAGAGCCTTAACATTCACCGCTTTACAATGAACAGTGAAGCCCGTGAGGTCTTGTTCCAGTCTAGTAGTACATTCATAAATACACATATCCCAATTTAACATACCTTTTATCTATCAAAAACATACATTATTATTGTATATCTATTTTATATAAATATGTATGACTCCACCTTCCTTGTAGCCTGAAACTCGCAAGTGGTCAATTTACTCCCCCAAATAATTCCCGAAATATTTAATGTAACCCCTTCAGTATTTGAGGACGTGTTTTTTCCTTTGTGTTGGAGGTGTAATGGTTTACATGCTTATGTTCTGGGTTTGGTGTCCCGAGTTCGAATCCAGGGAGTACCATATGCTTTCATTTGTTTATTCAAGTGCATTGAGGTTTGTAATTGATGATTAATGTTAAGAACGGGGTGTTAGTTAATTTTATTGAGGCTATCCGTAAACGATGTTATTTAGCTTAGGAAAGAAGGTTCGAAGTCAGAAGGTTAACTAAGACACTTTTCACTTAACATACTTCCTAGAGATCCTTCCTAAGCTGCATAAAATTAGGTAAATCTAGCCAGAATATAAGGAAGAATCGCGTCCTGGAATCCTGAAGGGGTTTATATGATAGTCACGTGGGAACAGTATTGGTGAGTTAAGGGGATGGTGCTTTTTTTGTTGTGGCCTATATATAAATTTATTAATTTTGTTTTTGTTTTAGTTTCCTCGCTAGACCACCATTAAACTTTAAAAAATCACCCCCTAGCCCCCCTTTCAAAATAAATTTATACATTTTTCGGTAGAAAAATGTCCGGGCCGAAGGCCGGTTCCTTCTAAAATTAGAGGTTTGCTATATCGCTCGCCAGGAAAAATTTGACACCAAAATGACACGAAAGGTCTTAAAATTGACAAAGGAATGGGGCCAAAGGTCTCAAAATCGCCAAACTAATGGAACGAACGTCTTAAAATCTCAAAAGTAATATGCTAAACATGAGGGAGAAGGGGATCCAGAAAAACCGACTACCTCCCCCTTAAGTTCGATAAATAGAATACAAATTATCATATTATAATTCATACAATCTAATGTCCAATGATATTCATTAACCCCTTGAGGATTAGGATGAGTTTTAGCATTATATTTTGGCTATTGTTAGACTATTATATTCAGCTTAGGAACAACCAACAATTGTACGAATCTGTATCTGGAAGCAACAATACAAATTTGTATCCTAAATTTGTATCCTAACCTATGGCAGCCAAGATAGTTTTAAGTACCTTGGTTCTGAGAAATCCCGCCTAAACCGCATAGAATCCTCCAACGATAACTATAATACTGTGTAGAAATGCGTCCTCAGATACTGAGAGGGAATTATTTGCATTGTGATTGCCAGTACTGTACTCGGAAGGTTAGTAAAGTTATGTATATATGGTATAAGTATTTCTCTTTTTCTCAGAGGTTAGCTAGTTTAAGGGGAGATTGTTTGCTTTGCTGGTCCCCCTTCTCCCTTATGTTTTGCCCCATTATTTGTTTGATTTTAAGACATTCACCCCTATATTTTTTCGATATTAAGACCTTTTCTGCCATTTCCTTACAAATATATTTACACTTTTCGTGCCATTTAGGTGTCGATTTTTTCCGGGCGAGCAAGAGCGAGCCTGTAATTTTGAAAGTGAGACATTGTTCTACCAAAAAATTTACACTTTATCTAGGAGGAGGTTCTTGGGTATAATTTGTTAAGCTTGATGGATGTCTAGGGAGGACACTAACACAATAAGTAACACTACATTCATAACCTTAATCATCAATTACAAACCCCAATGTACTTGAATAAACTAATGAATGCATATGGTCCTCCCGGGATTCGAACTCAGGACACGACACCCAGAACATAAGCATCTAAACTATTACACCGCCAGCACAGTAACCTGTACATAGGTGTGGTGTGGTGGAGTGGTCATGCCACTGGATTGGTAATCCAATGGACCCGAGTTCAAATCCCGATATGTCAATGGGAAGATATTATTGGGATTGAATTTGTGCTGTACCTCTAGTATCAGTGCATTACCACAAAGCCCACCGAAATGCTAAAAAAATACCCTCATTGTTCCCTGATTAAATAACACTGTATGAATATTCCCATATTCAAAATATGTTACAGGGGGACAATGCCTAGTGAGTTCACTGCTCAATAGGTGGCGTTCTGAGAGTGAGGGTCTGAGTCTGGAGGGTGAGACGGTGAAGCACTTGAGCGAAGCAACCAGCCGCTTCAGAGATGGAGCTGCTTCGAGCCATGATGGATGCTTCACATGTCTCACTCCCCAGACTGGAACAAGACCTCACGGGCTTCACCGTGTTGAGCGGTGGAATGTACAGGCTCTCAGCCTATGCCCGAGGGGGAGTAGTTGGAATATAGAAAAAAATAATAATAACTGATAAATAAAGCCTCATCTCTTTATATTATGTTTGTGTTCTTTATCCTGGTAAAATTGCTTACATTGTCGGTAGATTATTGGACTATCAATTAACCAGTTCAGGATCACGACGCATTTTGACAGTTTGTTGACTATCATCACACGATTATATACAGCTTAAAAAGGATCTGTGGGAATCAAAAGAGTAAAGATTATCTGAATTGACCCTCTAACTTCCATATGCCCTTCCTAATCTGAATACAACCGTCCCCTAAGAACCAGAATAAACTGTCAACACGAGTCATGGTCCTCAAAGGGTTAAGCTAATTGACCAATTGTGAGTTTCGTTCTATAATTATTATGTCTCTACACCAACCAACTTTACTCCTAAACTCGATTAATGAAATTAACAAACACATGTGGCAGTCCGGGGATTCTAACCCAGGACGCTCACACCGAAAATCAACACGCTTATGCATTGAGCCACGAAGGGAAGTCTGAGCTATAAACATCGATATTTAGCAGAATTACCAGCTATGATACGGTTGTAATACATTAATAGAATTATAAAACCCAATTCAACATACCTTGTATCCATCAGAAACCTACATAATGATTGCATTTACATTTAGTATTGATGTTAACGGCTCCAACTTCCTTATAGCCTGAAACCCGCAAGTGGTCAATTAAATAAGTGTTCTCCTACCAGAGTACGATGAGCTGTGTGCTACTGATGTGTTTCAGTTCTTTCTATTATAATAATTAACAGTAAGGTTTTCTTTTGTATTTTAAGATATGTAACACTCCTTAGAAAATAAACAACATATGTATTTCCAAATCCATAACGGCTGTTCTTTCAAAATCCTTGACACCCTTTCATATAAACGAACGAATATTGGTTTGCGTATTATTGGCGTGAACAAAAGCATTTAATTTCATGATCTCGTGTGCAAAGTTCAGAGGGCTGAACGATTAATGCTGCATAGTGTGAATTGCATTTGTATATTAAATATTTATCTTGACACACTTGCTTATGGTAGTCCATCGTAGTCCGATGATGACGTTCCCTTTCTGCAAAGCAGGAAGAGAAAACCTGCACATAGAAGAGTTTAGAGTGCCGAGGAAGGTGCGCAGTTCCAACTTCACTATCTTGGTACTGAACAGGGGTTGCTGATGGCAAGGGGGTGACCCAAGACGACCAGCTCCTGCTCAATACTGCAGGGGGACTGCCGGGATTCCAGTTTGTCGGAAACCGCCAAGACGTGACCCCAACGTCTGCTTTTCTCTCAGGGTGTGCTCCCCTAGCCTTTGTCTTACTAGAATAAACCACAAGGCAGTAGGTGTGTACGGTTGTTGGTAGATGACAAGGATGCACATCATACCTCTGGGGGCCACCGCATGCCCCGAGATCCCGTATTGGGGCCTGGGGTCGCAAGACACCCAGTTACCGTGTGTGGCCCCGGGGAGGCACAATAGGAGTCTTGGTGATGGAGAGGCTATGTACTGGCAGAGGGAGACTTACGCACTCGGCTCCCCTTTTCACCACAAGGGTTAGCCAGTGGCAGCAGCTGAAACTGCCCGCTAACCTTTCCTACCTCCCCGTCCTCATTCAGACCCCCCTCCCGCCCTCGCCACTGCCCGCTAACCTTTCCTACCTCCCCGTCCTCATTCAGGCTCCCATCCCGCCCTCGCCACTGCCTGCTAACCTTTCCTACCTCCCCGTCCTCATTCAGGCTCCCCTCTCGCCCTCGCCACTGCCCGCTAACCTTTCCTACCTCCCCGTCCTCATTCAGACTCCCCTCCCGCCCTCGCCACTGCCCGCTAACCTTTCCTACCTCCCCGTCCTCATTCAGACTCCCCTCTCGCCGCCGCCACTGCCCGCTAACCTTTCCTACCTCCCCGTCCTCATTCAGACTCCCCTCCCGCCCTCGCCACTGCCCGCTAACCTTTCCTACCTCCCCGTCCTCATTCAGACGGGGAATGACATAAGATAGTCACACACACACACACACACACAATTAAATGTTAGCCTGTAATAATATATATATATATATATATATATATATATATATATATATATATATATATATATATATATATATATATTAAGGAACACCCCGTTCTTAACATTAACTCTTCATTACAAACCCCAATGTACTTGAATAAACGAATAAAAGCATATGGTCCTCCGAGGATTCGAACTCGGGACACCACACCCAGAACATAAGCATCTAAACCATTACACCACCAACACAGTTAAAGGTTAGGTTGAGTACACGATCACGATTGATATCCATTATCGAATTTTGGATATCAATCTAATCATGTACTAAGACCCAACTGCATTATTAACATTTAACTGTATCTTGTGTTATCGTTGATGACACAGATGTCTACCAAAACATCTTTACCGGCCTTCGTACTGGTGCTCACTATGCTTTGGCCACTCTCACACGCTCAACTTATGCTCCCAACAAGTAAGTCTCATTTCAGTTTAGTTCCAATACAAAATAGTATAATATATCTTATCACCATCATATAGATAATTTGTAATTGTAGACAAGATCAGGATTTATATATACACGCAGAGACACAATATACATAATGTTGAAGTAGCTTTGAAAACTTGACATAATGATTATAAACACCATATGAGGAGGAGAACTTTATTGACAAAGTTTCGCAGATAGCTAGATTTAGTGACCTGAAGAAACTATCTGTGAAACGTCGTCAATAAAATGCTCCTCCTCATATGGTGTTTATCATCACAATATAGCCTACCTAGTGTTATTCTAATTTGTAGTGCCTCTGTCAAAAATAGGTTTATAATCACAATACAAGTATTTTTTTGTTTTGTATTCTAATGTTTTGTGCCTCTATCAAAACAGAAGCTCATGAACAATACCCAGTTTTGGCCATCCTGAGGGCAGTGGAACCCTCGTTGCCTCTCTACTGTCCATTGGTCTTCTTCCAGGATGGCTCTACTACATCATCACTATCTTCAGTGATTGTAGGAAACTAACCACTTGCGACATTAAGGCTATTAATGCTTTGAGTACCAGCGACGTGTGTTATATTATATTCTAGCAATGTTTAGATGATATTAGGCAGCTTAGGAAGGATCTGTGGTAGTTAGAAGGGTTGATTGAGATTGTTTGAAACCATATTATTGCCTAAGGTCCTTCCTAAGCTATATAAAATCTTCCAATAGTTGCCAGAATAGGACGAAAAGGACATCCCTGGTACTGTACGGGTTAACCCTTTCCGTACCGTCGACATCCTCTATATGTTAATTTAGCTGCTACTGATCGCCTTTATTTAGTTTAGGAAGGATCTCAGGCAAGTATAAGGCTTCAAACTATCTCAATCAAACCATCATCTACCACAGATCCTTCCTAAGTTGCATAAAATCGTCAATATATTAGCTAAAATAAAAAATAACACGTCGCAGGTACAGAAAGGGTTAAGAAGTTATAGCTGTAGGCACTGATATTTAGCAGAAATACCAATACAAGTAAAATACGGTGGTAGTACATTCATTTAAGGCATACAATGTAATTCAACACACTTTTTATCAATTAGAAACCTGCATAATTTTTGCAATTTTGCTAAATATCTAAGTATACGGATCCAACTTCTTTATAGCCTGAAACTCGCAAGTGGTTAACTACGATAATATTTTTGTAATTAAATGCATGCGGCACACAAAATACTTGTATCTGTAGTATATACGAGGACAACGTCAAATAAAAACGTTATTCAATGGTTATTAAATGGAGTATGCATACATATTTTGATGATATTAAAAAAGAAATATTCACATATGTTCACACTCACTGCTTTTATACATGTGTTTCTTCTAGGAGACACAAACCTCTGCTTTCTTTGAAGTACCGATGATGAGCCAAGAGACTAACAGAACCCAAGAAGAATTTGCTGTTGCTATTGCTCAGGCCAGACGGGTATGTGAAATTTGATATACATATAATGTATATATATATATATATATATATATATATATATATATATATATATATATACTGTATATATACCGGTATATTATATATATATATATATATATATATATATATATATATATATATATATATATATACCGGTATATATATATATATATATATATATATACTGGTATATTATATATATATATATATATATATATATATATATATATATACAGGTATATATATTATATATTTATATATATTTGTATTTTATTTTTTAGGGTGGGGGGGGGGCGGTATAAAACTAGGAGAGTTAGATATATCCTACCTGGACATATACTTAACACAAATAAACACTTTTTACTATAGTATCAAGCAACGTATATAATATAATTGATGGTTGACTTACAGTAGGCGAATGAGCTTACTTACTAGTAGCATGGATTTCTATTGTGTCAACATGAATGTTAAATATTTGACCTAATTGTATATATAGAAATCATGCATACTGTAACGGCTTCATAAATCCTATGCTAAATTTTACTAAAGTAAACAATTGCGTCAGTTCAATAATTGCTAAGAAATATATGAGTAAACATAATTTGGAATACTAAATTGATAATTTTCAATGGGTGACATTAAAACCTTTCAAATCTATAGATGTTACCATTATGATTCATGTATGCTTACAGGTGCAGATTGTTCTTATTCAGGCACTATCAATTGACCACTTGCGAGTTTCAGACTATAAGGAAGATGGAGCCGTGAACTTCGATATTAAACAGAAATGCAACAATAATGTAAGTTTCTGATGGATAGAAATGGTATGTTGAATTAGGTTGTATGTATTTATGAATGTACTACGACCGTATTTTAGCTGTAAATTATGTTAAATATCGTTATCTAAATCTCCAAATTCCTTATAGAACGAAACTCGCAAGTCGGCAATTTACAACTTGAATTTCCATACCATAATAGTACCCCCCCTGCCTCAATAAGATATCCACGTATAAGGATCTGTGTGAATTATTTTCGAAAAGGTATGGTTGACATAGAAAGATGGTAATCATCCAGAACTTTATCATTGTAAATTAACAAGGCTAGACAAAAAAAAAATGTACTTGATATGACGATTAAGTGATGTGAGACACATCTGGGTTTAAAAGGGGTAGTGCTTGGTGTTTGGCCAATATATTTATTTATTGATTTATAATTATTTATTTATTATTTATTGTTTAGTTTCTTCGCTAGACCTCCATCAAGCTTAGAAACACAACCCGTAGACTCCCTTTCAAAACAAATTTGTAAATTTTTCGGTAGAAACATGTCATGGCCAAAGGCTGGTTCCTTAAAAAATTAGAGGCTTGCTATCGCTCGCCAGGAAACAGTCGACACCTAAAGGGCAGGAAAGGTCTTAATATTGACAACAAAATGAGGCAAAAGGTCTCAAAATCACCAAACTAATGGAAAGAACATCTTAAAACCTCAAAACTATTATACTAAACACGAGGGAGAAGGGGGTCCAGAAAAAGCGAGCAGTACCCCTTTACAAATCTCCACATTATAGCTATTTTAGTCCTGATAACTTTTTTTCAGCTGCGTCAGTCATCATGGTGTGTGACGGTGGTGGTGGTGAGCGACGACCCAGCCTTCCTCACCACCTTCGCCGAGTGGTCCCTCAAGGGCCGCCTCCTGGTGTGGTCCACGAGGCTCCTGGTCCTCACTACCCTACCTCCGGATCAGCTGTGGCCCCTCATCGCTGACCAGTACACTTATGCTAACATGAATGCAGCGTTCGCTATACCTTTTGCATCAGGACCGAAGAATGGGTACATTTTATAAGTTAAATATAACAATAGATATATTCTAGAGGTGATGAACATAGCTCATGAGCAAACTTGAATGATAGTTGATGTAATAATAATAATAATAATAATAATAATAATAATAATAATAATCGGTTTATTTCAAGCCGGCAGCCAGTTAGGCTGAAAATACACACAATTAGCCTAGATCTTATCATAAGAGATCAACAGACTGATCCTGGCTGCTAACGAGAGCACCTACATACCCCCTAAGGAGTAGGACGTGGGCAGGAAACTTTGCGAGTCCCCAGAGACCGTCCAGACTTTAGCCTTCACGGTCAGGGAAAGTTTTTGACAGAACTTCCTCTGCCGGCACGTGGGATCGAACCCCAGACACCAGAGCTAGCGCTCCCAATACAGTGTACTAAGCGCGCTCGGCCACCGTGTGTGTGTGTGTGTATGTGTGCGTGCCGTTTAATTGCTAGTTATATGGATGAAATGAGTAGTTAGCAGACTCACGCACACACACTCCTATGTATTGTTAAAACACTATTGCTGTACTGAATTACCACACATATCAGAAAAGAATTGGCATGGATTTTATAGTTTCGAATCAACTCACATTCTACGTCACAAATTTATATCGTTAGCTATTCTTCTAAATTGAGAGATTGTCTACAAGGGTTTGATGAAAATGAAAATGTTATAGTTTTAGGGGACCTAAATGCTAGGGTAGGAAATGAGCCTGTTGAGGGAGTCATCGGTAGTTTTGGTGTGGATGGTGTAAACGAGAGTGGAGAAAGACTGAAAAATGTATGTGAAGAGTGTAGATTAAGTGTAGGTAATACGTTCTTCAAAAAAAGGCGTATACACAAGTACACCTGGCATAGACTAGTGAGGGGAGAGATTGTAGAGAGGGCATTGATGGATTATGTGCTGGTGACAAGGGAAAGATTGTGTAGACTGCTGGATGTGAATGTGATGAGAGGTGAGGTGAGGGTATGTCAAATCATTACCTGGTGGAGGGAAAGCTAAGAGTTAAGAGTTACAGGAGAATAAGAGACAAGCGTGAAGTAAGAGAGGTAATAAAAGTTAGTGAGTTAGAGAAGAGTGAAAAAGAGAGGGAGTACAAGGAAAGACTAAATGAAAAGTGGATGGAAGTGAGAGAGATGGAAGAGAGAGAAGTAGAGGTTGAATGGCAACAGTTTAAGGAAGGAGTGCAAGCAAGTACAGATGCGGCAAAAGGAAAGTAGGAGGCAGAGGTATCAGGAAGGGAAGCGAGTGGTGGAATGATACGGTGAGAAAGGCAGTTGAGGAGAAGAGACAGTGTTTTGAGAGGGTTTTACAGGATGGTAGTGTTGAGGTATGGGAGAGGTATAAGGAGAAAAGGAGAGAGGCAAAACGGAAAATTATAGAAGCGAAAAAAGATGCAAACGAAAGGTGGGGCCAAAGGCTGAGTGAGAATTTTTGAAGAACGAAAGAAGATGTTCTGGAAGGAGGTAAATAAAGTAAGGAAAGGAGGACAAAAGAGGGAAGAGTCAGTGAAAGATGAAAATGGAGAATTACTAGTGGAACCAGTTGAAGTGAGGAAAAGATATGCCAAGTATTTTGAATCTTTGTTAAATACAAGAGATGGAAGAGAAGCAGAGGTGGATGGAGATAGGTTACCCAGGCCACCCAGGTGGCAGGGAATGAATGAAAGGATTGAGGAAAATGAGGTGAAAGAAGCAGTGAAACAAATGAGAGCGGGAAAAGCAGAGGGTTTGGATGGTATTGCTGTGGAGTGTATAAAGAAGGGTGGAGATGTGATAATAGATTGGTTGGTGAGACTTTTCAATGTGTGCTTTGCTGTGTCAATGGTACCAATAGACTGGAAGAGTGCATGTATTGTGCCGTTGTACAAGGGGAAGGGAGATCGGCAGGAGTGTTCAAATTATAGAGGTATTAGTTTATTGTCAGTGGTTGGAAAGCTGTATGGCAGGGTGTTGATAGAGAGGATAATAAAGTGTACGGAAGTTGCAATAGGAGAAGAACAGTGCGGTTTTAGGAGGGGAAGAGTGCGTGGATCAGATGTTTGCAGTCAGACAGTTATGCGAGAAGTATTTAGAGAAGCATAAGGAGATATTTTGGGCTTTTATGGACTTGGAAAAAGCGTATGATCGTGTGGACCGTGAAGCAATGTGGAAGGTGTTATGGATTTATGAAATAGGAGGAAATTTGTTAGAAGCAGTTACGAGTTTTTATGAAGGGAGCAGAGCATGTGTGAGAGTAGGAAATGGTGAGTTGAGTGAATGGTTTGAGGTAAAGGTAGGTTTGCGACAGGGTTGTGTAATGTCACCATGACTGTTTAATATGTTTATGGATGGTGCGGTGAGGGAGGTGAAAAGGAGAACTATGGGAAGAGGGTTGGGTTTAGTAGGAAAGAATGGTAGAGATTGGGAGTTGAATCAGTTGCTGTTCGCTGATGACACAGCATTGGTGGCGGATTCTGATGAGAAACTGCAGCGGGTAGTCAAAGAGTTTGGTGTGGTTTGTGGAAGGAGGAAACTGAAGGTGAACGTCAATAAAAGTAAAGTAATGGTGTGTAATAGGGGAGAGCATAGGGTGAATCTAGATGTGAGGCTGGATGGGGAAATATTGGAACAAGTAGAGTGTTTTAAATATCTAGGAGGAACGATAAGCAGGAGTGGAGGTATGGAAGTGGAGGTAAAACAGAGAGTGTGTGAAGGAAGGAAGGTTTTCGGAGCAATGGGAAGTATGTGGAAGACGAGAAATCTCGGAGTGAAAGTAAAAAGTGCACTGTATCAAGGAATTGTTGTGCCAACAGTGATGTATGGGGCTGAGACATGGGCTCTGAAGAAAAAGGAGAAAAGACAGCTGGATGTGATGGAGATGAGCTGCTTGAGGCGTATGTGTGGAGTTACTCGTAGAGACAGATTGAGGAATGAAGAGATATGTAGGAGAGTGGGGCAGCAGGAACATTTGTCAGCCAGAGTGGACAGAAGGGTGCTGAGCTGGTATGGTCATGTTGAACGAATGGGAGATGAAAGGCTTACAAAGAGAATATGTGAGTCAGGTACAAGGGGAGATAGAAGGGCAGGAAGACCCCCATTGAGATGGAGAGACTGTGTAAGAAAGGCTTTGGATGATAGAGGAATGACTATAGATCAGGCAGGGGAAGTGGTGGTGGACAGGAGTGAATGGAGAATGCTTGTGAATAGATGAGTGAACACGTGGTCATTTGGAGTAAGGGGTCAGGCGCAAGTTGGACTAGATAATAGTCCATCAGGCGCCTGGCCCGAGGAGACGATTAATATGAAGGGTGTGCCTGGAAGTGTGGTGGGAGGGCTTGTGGCGTTGGCTCCGCTGCATGTCTGCCTGCCGAGATCGGAACCTCTCCGGGTGGTCAGGGGCCGGGGGAGTGCTGGAGCGACCTTGGTAACCCTGGTCTCTGGGTCTTCTCCTGGGTGACCTGGATGTGTGAGAGTTTGTGTTTTTTATCTGTGTTTATTTTTTGTTTTATGTTGTTTTAGTGTTTTCCCTGTTCTTGCTCTGTTTTGAGTCGGCTACCCCCAAAATGGGGATTGGGCCTGAGCATATAGATAGATAGAGAGATAGATTCTTCTAAATAGAGCATCTCCCAACATTTCAACCCTTTGAAGATCATGACTCATTTTATTATGGCTATCATTAGACGAGTGTATACAGTTTAGGAAGGATTTGTGGGACTTATAAGGGTAAAGACTAGCTCAGTTAATGCTTTCGCGTACAAGGACGCGATTTGCGCCCTTTCTTAGATACTTACAAATCTTATGTAACCATCAGGGATATTTAGAAGCTTTATTTTAGCTACTTCAACCTCTGCAGTTGTCTTTGAGTGAGCTGTGGGCAGGACATTTTGTTTAGGGAGCTAATTATGAGATTAAGCTAAATATATTTCTGAATACAAAACAGTAACCCCCAGGGCATGATAGGGTTAACCGTCCGACTTTCATACACCCTTCTTAATCTGAATAAAATCGTCTAATAGTAGCCAGCAAACCGAAAAGAAATGCGTAATAGGATCATTAAAGGGATAACTCGAAGTATAAATAACAAATGCTTTCAGGTTCGGCCTATACACCCACCTGCCCTACGGAAAAGGTGGACCACAAATAGTACGACTGGCCTCCTGGACTAATCTGACTGGTCTAAATCTCACTTCTGATCGGTTTGTCTTCCCGGAGAAATATGATAAGTGAGTATCAGTAAAGGAAGGCCCAGCAATAATATATATGAATATTTAATATAAAATAATAATACAAACAAATAATTAGTGTACATGTAAACACATAAACATATACATAAATAAATACAAATAAGACAATTAAGTATAGTCAAGCAAAACGAAACCAGGTTGTTGACTTATAAATTGTATATACTCACGATTTCCACACTAATTTTTTGAGCAAACACTTTTTGAGGTGGACTAATTTGTGGCTCTTAAATTATTCAAATAGCACAAGTATTAATTTTATATATTATATTTACTGACAATTTTAAGATCAATAATGACTATATTATCTGAAGACTAAAAACTTTATCACCAACTGAAATCATAAACCAATGCTCGGGACCTTGGGGCTGTTCGGCCAGACAGCCTGGGGAACAGCAACAACAAAAATAACTGCATTTAATAAAGTCTCGAAAAGATGCACAGCCATTAACACCTAAAGAGCGGCCTAGGCGGTAAATAATATGTAACCACCAGCGGGGTGTTTTTACCCAAAATAGGGCTGTTTACGTGATCATTTTCATGCCTAAATAAGACCCAGAGCGTAAAACAAGTATCTATCCCTGAAAGGGCATAAACAGAATTTTCCAATGACACCACAACGATCCTTGTATGACCGCTAGTTTTCTTGCAACAACCGCGCAACACGAGTGCAAAAACCATGTAATTCGGTACTTTCCCCATACATTTCACTATGTAGCGAGTGTGAGAGGGTGGAGGAGGGTGGGATTCATGTCAGTTGGTCCGCCGCGGTGGTCTGGAGCAGTCATACGCTCGCTACTCTCCTGCCACCACTTGTCTCTCTCTCTCAGCAACATTACGTACTGAAATTGCCACATGACCTATGTCGCGCGCCGCCACATAGTCCAAATTTATTTCACTCGACTTATGTTGCGCGCCGCCAGTTAAGGGTTAAGTTAACAAGTTTTCTTGTCTTCCTTTTTGTTTTTAAAGTTTGTCAGATATGTTTTGGTGACGTCTCGGATTAAAGAGTATCGTAATAATGCAGGAAGAATTTTCAATCTATATGCATTTTTCAGTGTACAAAATGCAAGCTAGAGTACTGAATGTTATTCAAATTAAAGTCACAGACAAGCAAAAGTATATTTTCACCACTGTATTTAACCCTTTAGGGCAAATGGTGTTCGGCGAAATTTTGCATTGTTTTAATTGTATATTGTATGCCCTTTGATGAAGGACAAACTATAATCACCAAAATTGTGTGAACAAATGTGAATCCCCCCCCCTCCCCCACATAGGACATTCCACATTTTTTTTTTAGATGATAGTAAATGTTATTGCAATACTCTGTGTACAATTTGAGACAAATCTTACTATAGAATCACTCCCTAAACCCCCCCCCCCCAAAAAAAAGGCCCCAATTTTCGGGAAATATACCCAATATTAGGCTCGCTGGTGTAGTGACTAGCGTCTTGGACTTCCACCCAGAAGGCCCAGGTTCGCGCCCACATTCGGCGCATTAACACCTTAAGAGCGGCCTATGCGGTTTATTTATATGTACCGCCCAGCGGGGTGTTTTTAGCCAAAATAGGGCTGTTTACGTGATAATTTTCATGCCTAAATAAGACCCAGAACGTAAAACAAGTATCTATCCCTGAAAGGGCATACACAGAGCTTTCGAATGACACCATAACGATCCTTTTATGATGGCTAGTTTTCTTGCAATAACCGTGCAACGCGAGTGCAAAAAGCATGTAATTAGCCACTTTCCCGATACAATTCCTTATATAGCGAGTGAGAGAGGGAGGAGGGAGCTGGGATTCGTGTCAGTATGTTCGCCGCGGTGGTCTGGAGCAGTCATACGCTCGCTACTCTCCTGCCACCACTTGTCTCTCTCTCTCAGCAACATTACGTGCTGAAATTGCCACTCGACCTATGTCGAGCGCCGCCACATAGTCCAGCTTTATTTAACTCGACTTATGTTGCTCGCCGCTAATTAAGGGTTAAAGATTTTTCACAAGCACTGAGTCATTACCGTCCCTCATGAGCAAGGGGATGGGGTGGTAGTACAGGACCCCAATGGAAATACAGGTACGCCTAATCGGCCTCATTGGGCTATCCTTAGCTGGCTTAGCATTCGCTAGCTTTAAGAACTATTATTATTATTATTATTATTATTATTATTATTATTACCCTGAACTCAATAAAAAAGAATCCATTTACTAGAGGTTTCCCTTGTAAAATCGGTTTTCTAAGTTGTTTTCTATATAAGACTGCAATAAGAGAGAACGAAGAAACAAGATGGGTCACTATTACAGACTGATTTGGGTTCACAAAAATTAATTTGTGAAATAATTAGGTCGACGATTATGGAGTCTATATGGTGTTTTTTGGTATAATAATGATATGATAGTCCTATAATGATGCATAATTGCGGGATATACATATATGATCAAAACATCGAAGAGTATTTCCCCAATTTCGGCATAAAAGAATTTTGGCAAATATTTTCTGGTTGGATTTTGTGAAATGTTATTATAAAACGATTTATAATATTTGTTTAGGATATTTCTCATTATATATATCACAAAATTGCTTAGAAGTATTGGAGATACATGCTTTAAGGCGAGTTGCCCGAATCGGTGACAATAGTTGCTCTGTGGAGCAACTTTTGCGCCCCAAGCAACTTTTTTTTTACCCATTTGTCACCCGAATAGGGCAACTTTAGCGTCCCGAACGTACGGGACACATCGCATCGCCTGTTGCGGCAACTATAAATAAGGGTTGCATGCAATAGTAGTAATGTGATAACTATATATATATGATGTACAAGCATTACAATACTCAATCATGCTCAATCCTTATATATAATTTTCATTTCAGTATACTATTCAATATATTGGGATGAGATCAAACGGTTTAACCAAGAAGTAGGCTATAGTATACAATGCACAACTTCAAGTTTCTACAAATACAATATCTTTGGGCAAGAATGGGAAGAATCTTTCCTAAAGTGATTAAATGTATTATACAGTATATCGGTTATTATAATCAACTTACAATAATAATTTGCAATGGTAAACGATCATTTTGTTATAACTAAATATTAGTAGTAGCTTCGTTACTTCAATGGTTAGCCTAATACTTTCTTCAATATTACAAATTATAAATTCTGTATTATTTCTAATCTTGATAAAATACCGTAGCCTATATAGGCCCTAAGCATTATAGGTTTGGTTAATGTGACGTGGTATATAGTACTCTTTAAATAACTTAGTTGCCTAATTATACAGTGTACGGTATAGTGTTTGGCGAGTAGGCTATGTCGTGGAAATACATTTCTTCTGTAGGCCTATTAATATATATTCCATATATATATATTAACACCTTAAGAGCGGCCTATGCGGTTTATTTATATGTACCGCCCAGCGGGGTGTTTTTAGCCAAAATAGGGCTGTTTACGTGATAATTTTCATGCCTAAATAAGACCCAGAACGTAAAACAAGTATCTATCCCTGAAAGGGCATAAACAGAGCTTTCGAATGACACCATAACGATCCTTTTATGATGGCTAGTTTTCTTGCAATAACCGTGCAACGCGAGTGCAAAAAGCATGTAATTAGGCACTTTCCCCATACAATTCCGTATATAGCGAGTGAGAGAGGGAGGAGGGAGGTGGGATTCGTGTCAGTAGGTTCGCCGCGGTGGTCTGGAGCAGTCATACGCTCGCTACTCTCCTGCCACCACTTGTCTCTCTCTCTCAGCAACATTACGTGCTGAAATTGCCACTCGACCTATGTCAAGCACCGCCACATAGTCCAGCTTTATTTAACTCGGCTTATGTTGCTCGCCGCTAATTAAGGGTTAAACTATATAAGTTTTAATATTTATAATGATAATGTTATAGGTGATATCCGAAAACCTTAAAAGCTATAAATACCACATGGAACCCATAAATTCATACATATAATACTGTACAGTAAACACAAGCAAGTGAAGGAATGCCGCCACTGCCTATTTTAAATGTGTAATAAGTAAATCATGGCCTGTCATTGGCTAAGCCGGGGGAGCCCGAGCCAGTCAGTCTACTCTCTCGCTTACTTCCTGAGTTTACCATTTTTTTATCTTGCTTGTGTTTACTTTATGATTTATAGTTATTATTGTGCTTTCTGTGATATTTAATAGCTCTTTAGATTCGGATAGCATTGTAATTTATTAAGTAATCATTAAAATGACTTAAACATATCTAGTTTAATAGGTAAATAAGTAACAATATAGATTCTAAATAAATTATCAAGGTAATGATAAGATAGCCAATCATGAGCGAGCTGCTGCTTCAACTGACTTCCACTTTTACCATCAATCGTGGATTTATGTCGCTTGTTTTAGGAAATAGCGAGCAATATAGTCACACTTACCTTGGTTTATATAATTATATGCTCAGCTTTAGCATAGGGGTTGTTTTGTATTTATAGCATGACGGGAAGCTAAAACGGCCGAATTAAGACCAATTAATTTCAAAGTGAGAACGAAAGACTGTACATGAGATAGTGCCATTAAAATCTGTGCTCCGAGCAACTCTGATCCTACATGTGTAACCACACTTATATTAGGTGTCGTAGGAATCACCGGTAGTGGTGACAAAAGTTGCCCAAGTGGCAAAAATTCGGGCATGTGTAACCGCCCCTTTACGAATGCTCCATGAAAGTTTAATAGGGGTTACAAAATATTTGTATTTTTGGCGAATTTTGGCAAAAAAATATGCTAAAAATTATTAAAAAAAAAAAAAAAAATGGCTAAAGTGACCAAACTCGGTGAATATGTTTAAAATACCTATAAAACTACATTGTAAACAAACAATAATACAAACAAAAAAATTGGGCCAAAAACCCTGGAAATCAGGCCCTCACCCTTTGCCCTAGCTTTAACCCCGGGTGACGCCGCCATGTGACGTCAATAGGGGTAATAGGCAGAACCCTGGATGATGCCATAATTATGGCGTAGACATGTTTGGCGCCAAGCAATACAATTTTCCATGGTGCAATTGGTGCCCTATCGGCTTTGTGGTTGACTAAGCTCCAGCCCCAGCCCCTCCTACACTCCCGCCTCTCCCTACTCCCCTACCCACAAGCACCTTTAACCATCTCTCCTTCCATCCCCTACCTCTCATGTGATCGCGTCATACCGTCCAGCTCTCAAGATAGTTAGTGCATGGGTGCGATAGGCCTTTGCCTGGGCTACGTGATTGACACACACAAATACACTCACACCCGAATATTGATCGATGACTAGTCCCACGCATATTGTATATACATACGCACGCTCAAGCGCTGTGATTCTTGTCGAAGAACAAGCAGTGATCAACATAGAACAAGGCAATGTAGGACCAAGTGTTTTCACCATTTTCAAGCTGAATAAAGGTATGTGATCATGGTATTTTGTTAATTATCGTCTATATGTTATTATGGAGCTAAAACTAATTATTGTTGTTTTCTGCATAGTTTCCACGGGGCTACAGTATCCGTTGCTGCTAAAGAGTACAAACCACTATGGGTGGAGAAAAAGGAGGCACTGCCTGGTGGGGAAGTGGTAATAAATCGCTCTGGGATGGACTACTTCCTGTTACAGACTGTTGCTAAGGCCATGAACTTCACCTTTACTGTTGTGCCTATTAATCTGTGGTCTGACGTAAGTTAAAATTATATTAAGTTAGGTAATGCGTAAAATAATAATACAAGTAAGGTCATTAATAGAAGAGAAGATCAAGTCAAGTTAGACTAAGGTGAGAAATGGATATAATGAAGCTTAGATTAAAGTAAGTTAAGTAATGGGTATAAGAGAAAGTTAAAGCTCAAGTTAAAAGGAAAGGGTAGGAAAGAACAAGGTAGTTTCAGGTGGAGAAGTGATAATAAATGAATCTCTCGGGCATGAACAACTTCTTCCTGATGTTAGCTTAAGTTAAATTAAAGTTAAGGGGTGTGTTTTTCGGGACCCCCTTCTCCCTCAAGTTTAGCCCCATTAGTGTTGATATCTTAAGACGTTCGCCCCACTAGTTTGACAATTTTAAGAGCTTTCACCCCATGTCTTTGTAACTTTTAAGAGCTTTTGTGCCATTTAGGTGAACACACATTCCTGGCGAGTTACAGCGAGCCTGTACTTCATGAGGAACTTGTCTTAGGTCGGGGTACTTTTTTACCGAAATATATACAAATATATAACGAAGGAGGGGTCTTGAGGGTATATATTTAAGCTTCATGGAGGTATAGGGATCAAGGGAGCAAACTAGCGAAGAAAAAACCCCACCTCGAGTAGATTAATACCTCAATTTCAACGGTAGCACATTTCATATTAAGTTAAGAATCGATATTATTTGTTATTTACTCTCTTAATGTCGTAAAATATATGTAGACGTCTTTCTATAAATGAGCCGTAATATTGAATATGATATTTCATCAAGGCAATTTACGACATTCTATCGTTTTCATAGTGGTGATATACGACATTTTACTGTTTCTTCATATTTGTTTACAGTGCAATCCTTCCACAGGCTCGCGCCATGCACTCTCAGCGGAAAGTGTTAGCCACGCCCGTGTACCACACTCTTCTATACGTCCGCTATCAGTTCTTTGACTTTACCGTGGGCTACACATACGCCAGGTAGGGATGAAGTAAACTATATATGAAACACAAACTTAAATTAATCACTGTTTATATCATTGTATACAGCTTCCTCATATCCAGTAGTGGCCAGGTATAGGTAGCACCAACGAACTTGACAATAATCTTGACTCCTTAACTTCTTATAACTCAAAAAGGCCTAGAGCAAATTGACTGTAAATATCCACATCTATTTTCTGGTAGGCTCTTCCCAAATAATAGAAATTTCAGCTTGATTGCTTTCATTCATGTTAAGCTATGAGAAGCTAAAATGTCAAGATTATTGTAAAGTTAGTTGGCGCTACCTATAGTTAACACCCACCCAACTGAGCTGACTGGCTATTATTTTTATTATTAAGGTTATGGTCTTCGAACAGGGTGAAGTCACACAGTGTGAGGTGAAGTTGAATGGTCAGGCTATGGAGATCGTCAGCTCTTTTAACCCCTCTTTGGCGGGCCCCGACTTAAGGCGGTCTGGAGAACCCAGACCTAAAGAGCGGGGCCCGCCTTAAGTCGGTTGTGATGTTGAGCACATAATTGGCTCTGAGAGAGAATCCGAGCGGTGGGAGGAGCGTAGGTTGGCTCTGACCCTTCGGCACGGCCCCCGCGCCGCGACTGGCCCCACCTCCACACACATCCACGCTCACTGCCTCCCTAGACAGGGAAATATGTAAGGAAATTACCGTATTTTAGGGATTTTTCCTTCGTGTTGCACGATCGTTGCAAGACAACCCGTGATCGTAGAAGGATGGTTCAGGTGTCCATGGAAAGCTCAATTAACGCCCTTTCACGGATATATAATTGTATTACACTCTGGCTCTTGTTTATGCATGAAAAGAGCATGGAATAAAGCTCATTTAGGGTAAATATGCCCGCTGGGCAGGTAGTAGAAGTTATTAACCTAGCCGCTCGTGGAGTGTTAAGTATCTGGGCAGTGTGTTGAGTAAAGATGGGACTATGGATGAAGAAGTGCAGGAGAGGGTACAACAGGGGAAGAGAGTTGTAGGAACGCTAAAAGCAGTAACAAGAAATAGGGTGGTCAGTATGGAAGTGAAGAAGTCCTTGCATGACAGTGTGGTAATCCAGACACTGACTTACGGAAGCAAAGCATGGACGTTCGGGAAGAGACTCGGACCAAGAGTGAGAGCGGTGGAAATGAGTTACTTGGGAAGTGCGTGCGGAGTTACGTGGAGGGATAGACAGACGAATGAGGAAGTAAGAAGGAGGTGTAGTGTGGAGGTAGATGTGCTGGAAAGTGTGAAAAGGAACAACTTGAGATGGTTCGGCCATATGGAACGTATGGAAAGCGAGAGAATGACTAAGAGGGTGTACGAGAGCAAGGTGGAAGGACAGAGAGGGAGAGGTGCACTGAAGGAGAGGTGGAAAGATGGAGTGAGGAAGTATATGAATGAAGGTGGTGCTGGTTGGGAGGAGGGGCACCAACTGACTGAGGACAGAGGTACATGGGGGAGGTTCGTTCGTGTCCACCACTTCGGGGATCACGGTGTCAGGCAATAGATAGATAGATTATTATTATTATTATTATTATTATTATTATTATACAAAAGTTTCACAGTTTAACCCTTGTCTAGCGGGGGGTTTTGGACTTATTTGGGCATATTCAGGCCCTCCTGAATGATAAATCAAGTATCTGCATGAAAAGAAATGTATTCAGCAAAAAAATAGGCGCTAAAAGCTTCAAAATGAGACCAGAACGAGCGACGTAGCATTCGTGGTTCTCATACAGTGATACCAGTAACATGGGAGTTTAGCGTATAGCGGCACATTTTCCCCAGCTATGCTCACTACTGGCTACACTGCCGGCCTCTCGAGAACACAGTGAACATGAGTTAATGGGCGGCGGTAAGCCCTGGGAGTCGGCTGTCTGGCCCGTTGCGCTCCCGGCCATTTGCACTCGATTTTAACCCTTTAAAAGCCTTAATAATGCTCCTAACTTGCTGCAAATTGGAGGCGGACTTAAGTCCGCCCCCGATCTTTAAGGGTTAAAGGGCAAGACTACAGGACCATGGGTGGCCCCACTGGTAAATACACTACATAGAAAAAAAGAAAACAAAAATACAGGAGTAGGTTGGTATTGAGGAGCTAAAGTTAAGCCCTCGGATGTTAAAGTGTGGATAGTATGCTTAAGGGAGCTCAGACGGTATTTTGCAGCATAATTTACTGGTTCGGCTCAATTGTTTAAGGAAGGGGTTTAATTTTCTCTCTAAACCTCTACCAAACTTAAAAAAACATCCACAAGACTCCCCATCGATATAAATTTGTACATTTTTCGGTAGAAAAATGTCCCGGCCGAAGACCGATTCCTCTTCAAATACAGGCTCGCTATCGCCTGCCAGGAAAACAATCGGCACCTAAATGGCACGAAAGGTCTTATTATTGGCAAAGAAATGGGGCAAAAGGTCTGAAAATCGCCAAACTAATGGGGCGAATGTCTTGAAATCTCATAACTAATCGAGCTAAACATGGGGGAGGAGGACTCGAAAAACCAACTGTCTCCCCTTAAATGAGGCAGGGCTATGTAAATCACCCACACAAGCTCCTTAATGATACAACCATAATGGCAAAATACAACCTAGCGCACACCTAATGACGATATGATTTATAGGTACTGCTTCAGCATGGCTCGGCCACGGCTCCAAACTAACTGGCTAAGCCTCTACTACCCCATGGATGACCTGGTGTGGGCCTTGATTCTGGTGGTGCTCCTGCTTGTGCCAGTAATCTTGCATATGGTAAGAACACATTGAGAGGTGTGAATTTGCTTATGTGTTGATAACGGAAGCCAAGATGCATTATTTACCATTGCTTTGTGAAAGTGTCACACAATATACAACTGTGTGTATGATAAAGGTAAGTGCAAATATATAAAGATAAACAGAAAATACTACAATTATCCATTCTTTCAATATTGTTCTTAATCCACGGAGTGTTATAGGCCTCATTTGAGGCACAGTATTAATGATTAGCATCGTAAATATTTACATACCTTTTATCACAACTCTACATTGAACTTGGATCCTTTCAGAAGATGGTTACATTGAGTGAATAGATGATGAATACCTCCTATTCCTCCTCATTTTCCTCACTCGGGGGGAGAGAGAGATTGAGAGACAGAGAGAGGCCACTATCATTAACGTACCATTATTTCTAGATGCTGTATCCCAAAACAAGGAAGGCACAAGAACACAAGAGTATGCAAGGGTTCGAGCTGCTGCAGACAGTGCTAGCGATATTACTGGGCCAGAGCGTCCTGCAGAGAATGTCAAGCGTCAACTCTTCACAAATCTTATTGGCGACTTGGTTCGTGGCGACTCTTATATTGGGAGCTGCTTATAGGGGGTCACTGATTGCATCCCTTACCCTGCCAAAATACCCACCTAGACCTGAGACCATTGAGGATCTCGTTAATTCTGCAGATAAGTAAGTATGCAGTATACAGTACGTATTACACATATTGTGTATGGATGTTCATTGAGAGAGAGAGAGAGAGAGAGCGAGAAAGAAAATATCTATATATCTATATACAGTATATATCATAGTGCCATTGGAATATGGGCGGGTGCCCAATCCCGAAAGGGGTTGAAGTAGGGGAGCTATTCCCCCACCAAAGGCGGCTTTCTAGGGCATTTCCTAGCTGATGCTGAGAGGATTGGGGTCTAGTCATGTGGTGATGGGCTGGTCTATCAGAGTGAGAACTGAGCGATCTCTGCCATACCCATAGCTTACTCTGACTTTTCCTTTTACTTATATATTTTTTAGATCTCAAGTGACGGTGTCTCTTCCATGGATTGACCTTCCAATCTGCCTACCTAGAGGTTGGTAGATTGGAAGCCAAAGCGTCACATTTTTCCTTTGCCTCTCAACTTTCTCTTCATAATTGCTGAGGGGCACAGGGTGGGGATTTGGTTTCCCGGGCGTTTCTGCACCCTCCTCAGCTCCCCGCCATGGAGTGGCTTCGGTCACCCAGGCTTTATTGTGGTAGACAGGGAGGGTTCTGTGGGGGCGCTCGGTTATGGCCTGGCTTGGGGCCTTGGGACTGTTCAGCCAGGCAGCCTGGGGAACAACAACAACAACAACACGCTTATGAATATACTGCCAACGAGCAGCCCTGCATATTTACACATTCTGTTTTATCGGTCCATAATCGATTTCACCCAAAACTAGCACTTAGCCTACAGCCCATCCCTTCATATTGAGTTGGTTGACGTTTGTTAAATGTACAGTTGGCCGCATGTGTCTGTAAATACTGTGATTTTATATATGGAAGTGAAAATAGTGTGATTGATATACCCCCCAAGGGGTAAGGGGGCCTTCATCTAATGCTGGAGGAAAAAAAAGAATATGCCTCACGCATCCTACTGCATGTCGTACAAGGCAACTAATAGGGGGATTGCGATAGAATTGTGGACCAACAGCCATTACTATGCAATAAAGTCTTTATCTTAGCACTATCTTGGTATGGCACTACCGAGGCTGGTGGGGTGCGGATAGGTGCCACAGGGAACTGAGTCTTACCTGGGCACATTTTGGCACCACACTTGTGTCGGCAACAGTGTTTGCATATTGAAGCAGTGTTGGGGCAGGACTTTATTGTTCTATAGTCCAAATTGCCTAGTATACAGCAGAGTCTTGTTGTAACACTGTTAAGGTTGGTGTGGTTGTAGGTACTGCAGGTGTAAGTATTGCAGGGGGACTCTGTTGAATCTTGCTGAGGCACGGTTAGCACTATATCAACATCAGCCACAGTGATGACTAGGTGGGGCAGTGCTGTAGCGGGACTTTATTGTACTACAATACACTCCAACTACTGAAAGGCAACCCCGTCTGAGCCGTTACAATGCATGTAATGGAAAATGACGCTAAACCATTGTATGTATGTATGTATGTATGTATGTATACAAGAACAAATTGCTACATAACTGTTAAGGGGAGATGGGTCATTTTTCTGGTCCCCCTTCTTCCTCATGTTCAACCCCATTAGCTTTGAGATTTTAAGACGTTCGGCCCATTAGTTTGACGATTTGAACACCTTTCGCCCCATTTCCTTGTCAATTTTAAGACTTATCGTGCCATTTATTCCTTGCGAGCCTGTAATTTTAGAGGAATCGGCCTTCGGCCGGGACATTTATCTACTGAAAAAATTACAAATTTATCTTGAAGGGGGTCTAGGGGGTGTTTATTTAAGCTTGGTGGAGGTCTAGCTATGACAATAACTAAACAAGAATATATACATTAATAGACCAAACAAATAGCAACTAGCACCTTAATTGATTATATAATACAACTACTTCACAGGAAACTATACTCCTTATTCAATATTACTAATTCTCCTTCCATACATAAACTACACTCCTTACTCAATATTACTAATTCTCCTTCCATACATACAATCAGGGAGGCTATACAAATTCCTGTGGCCATCTGTACATTTAAGGTTATTGGCATAGTAGCCTCAATCAATTAAAGGGGGTCACCGTTTTTTTTTTTTTATCTGTCTCTCCTTTTCTCTCTTTCCCTGGCTTGTATCCATTCGGCCCAATTCAGCCAACTGTTTTAAGACGTTTAGCCCCATCTAGGTGTCAATTTCTTCCTGGCGAGCGACAGCAAGCCAGCATTGTATGGAGAAATCCGGTTTCGCCGAAGACATTTTTCTTTCGAAAAATGTACAAATTTAGCTTGCTGTGACAACAAAAAGATATATATGCTGGCTCGCTACCGCTTGCCAGGAAATATTGACACCTGGATGAGGTAAACGTCTTAAAACAGTAGGCTGAATGGGGCCGAATAGATACAAGCCTAAGGGAGGGGGAGAGAAAGAGAACAAAAAACGAGGTGGGCTCCCTTAAACCCTTCCGTACCAGTGGTGCACTTTTCATTATATTCTGGCAACTATTAGACGATTTTCTTTGGCTTAGGAAGGATGTCTACTCAATAAAAGGCTACAGACTGTCTCAATTAATCTTTTTAGCTACCATATATCCTTCCTAGGCTTCATAAAATCGTCTAAATGTAGCTGAAACCAAATAACAAAGGCGTCGCCGGTACACTCGGATGTCATAGTATCTAGCCCACACATACAAATTCGTGGACTTCACTTATTTCTAGTTATGGAAGCATATATCTGGAAAATAATTGATGAATATAATTTTGTATAAATCAACTACAAGACTATATAAATACTATTTATTGAAAAGCAAGTTTTATCCAAAAATCAATCCGGATAGCTATAGTTGCATAGAGAAAAACAAAGGGAGTCCAAGAATTCACTTGAGTGGGCTAGGGACTATGGTATCTGACTGTACGGCCGCGCTAATAAGTCATGTCCCAGCTGTCATTACGTTTGCCTTGCTCTGTGCTGTATTAATGTCTGTCAGATGTTAAATAGCGTGAGTAAGTGTAGGAACATGTTTGTATATCTCACTTGAAATTAACAAATCAAGTTTTAGATAGTCTATCTATCTATCTATTGCCTGACGCCGTGATCCCCGAAGGGGTGGCCACGAACGAACCGCCCCCATGCACCTCTGTCCCCAGTCAGTCGACGCCCCTCCCCCCAACCAGCACCGCCTTCGTTCATATACTTCCTCACTCCATCCTTCCACCTCTCTATCGGTCTACCTCTCCCTCTCTGTCCCTCCACCTCGCTCTCATACACCCTCTTAGTCATTCTCTCGCTTTCCATACGTTCCATATGACCGAACCATCTCAAGTTGTTCCTTCTCACACTTTCCAGCACATTTACCTCCACACCACACCTCCTTCTTACTTCCTCATTAGTCTGTCTATCCCTCCATGTAACTCTGCACGCACTTCTTAAGTAATTCATTTCCACTGCTCTCACTCTTGGTCTGAGTCTCTCAACCAACGTCCATGCTTCGCTTCCGTAAGTCCGTGTCGGGATTACCACACTGTCATGCAAGGACTTCTTCACTTCCATACTGACCACCCTATTTCTTGTTACTGCTTTCAGCAATCCTACAACCCTCTTCCCCTGTTGTACCCTCTCCCGCACTTCTTCATCCATAGTCCCATCTTTACTCAACACACTGCCCAGATACTTAAAAGAGTTGACGATCTCCATACCCTGACCGTTCAGCTTCACCTCACACTCTGTGACTTCACCCCTTTCGAAGACCATAACCTTGCTCTTCCCCGCATTTACCTTCAAATTCCGTTTTTCGCACACTGTTCCAAACTCATTTACCAGACCCTTCACCCACAGATCACCTACATCAAGAAACCAAAATCCTCAAAGTCAAAGACCATCTGGACATGAGAGGCACTCAATTCCTGGCAGCAGCCTCTACGAACCAAGACCACCCACTAAACTACATGGCAACACACCCACAGACACCAAGAATATCAAAACAAAACCCACCACACGGTATCACACACAATTATTGTCCTCTCTCCCTCCCTGCCCACCCCGAACCAACTTCCAAAAGCACATCCATACTCATATCTCTCACCGATTCATCCACTCACTCACAGACAAAACGCAGCTGCATGCACGACCTCCCGAAATCCATCCTTCCGAATCCTCCCTTCCTCGCGAGGACAGAGTCCACCTGGCCAGGCTGAGATGCGGACACCATCCAGCTCTCCTGAGCTATCAGAAGAGACTGGATGACTCCGTTGTCGACGCCTGCCCGGGATGTAACACAGCACCCCATACCATTAAACACATCATAGAAGACTGCATTTCACACAACCACTTACGCCAACAACACAATCTACACTCAATGAGAGCTCTGTGGGAAAGCCCGATCGTGGCCATGGCCTTTCTCAGGGACTCGGGGCTGTTCGGCCAGGCAGCTTAGGGAACAACAACAACAACAACAACAACTCCCATTCATTATCACTCATCAGAACTGTATCATCCGCAAACGGCAGTATAGGTAGCTTCCACTCAATTCCCTACCTTTTCAGCGATACACCAACATCCACTGCGCTTTAGATAGTGCTGATACCAATTATTGAGCGATACATACTTGGTGCCCAGATATCACTTATTAGTCCGACTATACATAAGGGGTTAAGGGGGAAGGTTTTACTTTGTAGTTGATTAACCCCTTCTGTACCGGAGGCGTCTTTCGGTTTGTATTTAAGCTGTATTTAGACAATTTTATGAAGCTTAGGAAGGATGTATGATAGCTAAAAGGATTAATTAATATAGTCTGTAGCCTTTCAATTGCTAGACGTCCTTCTTAAGGTTTATAAAATCGTTTAATAGTAGCCAGAATATAGTGAACAAATATGACATCGGTAAAGAAGGGGTTAATTCATATATATATATATATATATATATATATATATATGTATATATATATATATATATATATATATATATATATATATATATATTTATATATATTGTCTTTAATACATACGAGGTTGAAAGAAATGGCAATTTCTGCGTTGGAAATTTTATTATTCAAAGTTTCCAGGTCTCTGATGAGTTTTCGCTGGGTGGCAGGAAGTAGATGAAGGAGATGAGCAAAATTCATGGTGGTACAGGGTTGCATAAATGTACATGATGATACAGGATATACGACGCGTTTCACTGGACAACCAGCATTATCAAGTAAGGAAGGAATGATATAAAAGGTAAACAGGAAGGGTATATATAGAGGGTGGAGGATCAGAGGAGGCGGAAAACAGGGGGCAAAAGTCTGCTATTGGTGGAAGCGTAAACTAGGAGAGAGAAAGGGGTTAACCGCTTCACGCATGCGCACTGGATGCGGGATGGTGGTCAGTAGGTGGGGTCGAAGCTGATTGGCTGCGTGTCGAGGGGCGTGGCCTAAGTTGTGTGGCGCCTGCAGAAGACGAAGCTGAAGGAGGTAGCGCGGGGGGCTGCGTCAAGGGCACCGGGGGGCGAGGAGGGGTGTTAGGTCCTGTAGGGTAGTGCCTTTTGGCAGAAGGAAGGATCTGAAGGTCCAGAGTTTGGTTGTTGATGTTGGGATGTAAGGCTTGGATATATAAAGCTTCGAGTATAGGTAATCTCCTTGGGCCACTTTCTTTATCGAGTATGGTGGTGTGTTTCTCTAACTCGTTGCGTGTGAGGTGAGGGTGGCTAGGGGTGAGATAGTGGTCTTTGATGGCTCCAGCCTGAAGGTGAAGAGTTAACCGACGTGAAAGACGAGTCTGCGTCATACCAATATAGGAATGAGGTCCACAGTCCTCATAATTACAGGTATGTTGGTAAATGACGTGATCGTCGGTCATCGGGCTCCTTATCTTGGTGGAGGCTGGTTTGTTGCGGAGAACGAGGTTGGAGGTCTTGGGGGTTTGTAATAAATTATTAATTTGATTTTGTTTTCCGGGTTGGTTGGGTGGACATGCTTGGAGATTATTTCTTTTAAGACGGCCTCGTCATTTTTGTGTTCAGAGGACATGTAATTGCGGTAGAAGATCTTAATTTCATTGGGGGGGTCAATGTTGGGAGGGCTTTGGGTGTACCATTTTTCAAGATGGTGGTTGATGGTGCTGGAGATGTCGGAGTTGGAGTATCCGTTATTTACTAAAACTTGGGATAGTCTTTCTAGTTGCTGGTGGGTGTCGGCCCAGGTAGAGCAGTGCGTGAGGGCTCTCCTAACATAGGCGGAGATGGAGGATAGAAGATAACGGCGGGGGCATTCACTATCGCCGTTGAGGCATTGTCCTGTGTTAGTAGGTTTAATGTAGACGGTGGTTTTGAACCCATGGTCGTTCAGAGCTACGAGGATGTCGAGGAAGGGGAGTTGTCCATTGTTAGATTTTTCAAAGGTGAAGTTAAGTCCGGAGGAGGTCATGAAGCGACGCTGGAGTTCCTGTAGTTCGTGGAGGTCCTTGATTTGCACGAAGATGTCATCCACGTATCTACAGTAGACGGCTGGTCGTTGGGCAGCTAGGAGCTCTTCCTCGATGGTACCCATGAAAAAGTTCGCAAAAAGAACTCCTAGGGGGCTGCCCATCGCCACACCGTCTATCTGCTTGTACATGTTGCCCCGGGGGCAAAGGAAGGGGGCCTCCTTGGTACATAGCTCCAGTAGTGTTTTCAGGGCCTTCTCCGGGATGTCCAGTGTAGGTGTATCAGGGCAATGATAAATTCGACGTAGAATCATGTCAATGGTCCTATCCACTGGCACGTTGGTGAACAGGCTTTCTACGTCGAGAGAGGCGATAGTGTGGTTGTTGTTACGGGGGGCGTCTCGTAAAATTTCCAAGAAATCGTGGGCTGAGTTAAGGTTGAATTGGCTGGGCACGTAGGGGGTGAGGAGGTTGTTCAGGGCCTTGGCGATCTGGTAGGTGGCAGTGGGGATCTGGGAGATGTGGTGTGGTGTGACTTTCCTTCCCTCCTCCCTCATGCAGCAAGCAACGTCTTCAGGGGTTCAAGTGTAGTGCATTCTTCCATAATATTATACTGTATGGTGTATATAGTCCGGTTTTTACGCAATAACTCCGGAACCGCTTGTCGGATCGGGACCAAACTTTGACACAAGGTTAATTTTTGTATTGTGCAACTTTTGATATGATATCCAAAATGGTGGCCCGACACGCCCGTGGCAGCCTTTCACACCCAACCCATCTCGTCCTATCTAATTTTATGTTGAACTCTATTGTTCTTGATCCCACTATAGCACTCGGTAGCCTATTCCACATATCTACAACTCTGTTACTAAACGAATAGAGGCAGATCCCTTACACACCCAGTCTCTCTCTCTCGCTCGTTTGTTTACACACCGGTAAAAATGAGGCAAATCACTTACACTTGCAACTAAGATGAACATCAGAATCTGCAGAGAGACAAGTGGCCCACAGAAGGCATATCCCTTTCACATCCAACCTATTTCGTCCATATGACTATCTGATTTTATCTTGAGATTCTCTATTGTTCTTGATCCCACTATAGCACTAGGTAGCCTATTTCACATATCTACGACTCTGTTACGATAGAGGCAGATCCCTTACACAGCCAATCTCTCTCTTATTTGCACATTGGTACAAATGAGGCAGATCCCTTACACATGCTACCAAGATGAAAATGGGAGCTTACAGAGAGCCAAGTGGCCCCCACAAGGCAGATCCCTTTAACACCCAACCCCTATCATAAACGTGATATGTTACACACTTACTATACACAAAATAATGTTATCATATACACTCAATTTAATCTGTGATTAATTTCCCTTACACAGCCAATATCTCCCTCTCTCGCTCTTGTTTGTTTGCACAATCTGTGCTTTCTATACAGTATATATATATATATATATATATATATATATATATATATATATATATATACTGTATATATATATATTGTATATATATATTTTTGTTTTTATGTTTTGTTTTGTTTTCCTCCAAAGGTTAACTATTCTGCCTTGGGGTCTGGACTTCGCACAGGACTTCAGGAGATCTAAATCACCCCTTTTCGGACGGCTGGCAGATATGATGGTGGTGGAAGAAAGTGATATTGTCAGCCTCCAACAAGCCGTTCAAAAGAAGTAAGTAATTTTGATTAATGACTTATTAATTTTGTCATTAATGCATAGAGGTATATAGCTGGATATGTCTAAGAGAAGAATAATAGGACTTCAGATCTAATACCCCACATTTCGAACGGTTGTTCGTAAAATTTTAAGTTCTATTCGTAAATGTTGCTGCGGCTGTTGTATGTGATGTGTGTGAGTGTGTGTTTTTTTTTTTTTTTTTTTTTTTTACATTATGCTATATAATAGGTCTACAAAATATGTTGCGTGAAACCAAAACAATATATATATACATAAATAAGTAGATACAACATAAAGGAAAACAATTAATAACAAATACATTAAACATACCACATGCATTATTAATAATGAGTCTTTCTTACACAGCAAAATATTAACGATGCATACATATGAAGCTTTCTTACCGAGCAAAATGTTTACCTGTCACCTTTCTCCGCACCATAATTACTGTATATACTTGCACATTTGTAAACGAGCTAGAGAATCGAACACTATGCCTTGGAATATGGAAGCGATTCATTCGTAGCCACCCCCTCGGGGATCAAGGTGTCTGACAATCGATAGATATCTTTGATGTTTACATATAAGTACAACACAAAACATGCAAACACAAAACGACACATACATTGATAAATTGGCTCAGTACCACGCTATATCAATTGCCCACTTGCGAATTTTGGGCTATAGGGAAGTTGGAGTTGTTGGAGTTGTTGGAGTTGTTGTTGTTGTTGTTGTTGTAGTTCCCTAGACTGTCAGGCCGAGCAGTCCCGAGTCCGGTAGACCGAAACCATCCAGATGCTCGGGCCCCCGAAGGGGCCAGGGTGAGATGAGATCTGTCCCTGAGAGGGTAGTGGAGGAGGAGATAATCAGCCCATGGGCGTGCACCCCCGGGCCAATGCCCCCACCGTCTGCAGCCCACCTTGCAATGCCACCCAATCGGGCGATCTCGCCAGCACCTACAAGGAAAAATAGTATAGGAAAAGAGACAAATAGAAACAGTTAAGTTTGGGTAGAGGAAGTACACCAAACGTCACTCTGGATAGGACCGGCCCTTACCCGGAAGTTGTAGTTGTAGACATCGGTGTTAAACAGAATTGCAATAATAATGAAGGTGTGTGGGAGATAGAAAGTATGTTGAAATCGATTGTATGTTTTAATAAATGCACTACAACCGTATTTATAGCGGGTAATTCTGCAAACTATTGATGTCTACAGCTCCAACTTCTCCATAGCCTAAAACTCGCTAGTGGTCAATTCTGAAGTGGCTAGTTAAACACCTTAATTTCAAGGGGTTCTTGTACTGCATACATTAAAGTGGATTAAGGGTTAATGATGCATAACATAAGGACATGATTAAGTAAATACTTTTGGAGTATGTAGCATTTTACTTATTATTTTCATATTCACATTATTTGCATTACTATTATTAAATGTATTACGAATAAAGCGACTATTACCGGTTCACTAGATTCCCTAATGGGTTCCATTTAATCTATGAGCAGTTCATATGATATATCTGCAATGTGATTAAATAGATTGAATACTGCTATAATTGATATATGTTCTTCTGTATTAAATTTCATTCTCATCCCCTCCCCTCTCTCTCCCTATCACACTCACACACTCTCACTCCCACACACACACGTACTCTCTCTCTCTCTCTCTCTCTCTCTCTCTCACACACACACACACACACTCACTCACTCACTCACTCTCTCTCTCTCTCAGCCAAGCTCACTTTTCCGGTATCCACAAGATGCAGCAGGACATCGCCGACCATTTCACCGACGCTGACGGCTCCTCCAGGTGATGTATTGCAGGGTTGCCAATTTAAGGGGGGGCACCGGCTTGTTTTATCTTTCTTTCCTTTTCTCTCTTTTCCTGGCTTGTATCCATTCGGCCCCATTCAGCCAACTGTTTTAAGACGTTTATCCCCATCCAGGTGTCGGTTTCTTCCTGGCAACCGATAGCGAGCAAGCATTGTATGGAGAAATCCGGCTTTGCCGGAGAAATTTTTCTGTCGAAAAATTTACAAATTTAGCTTGCTGTCAAAACAAAAATATATATTTGCTGGCTCGCTAACGCTCGCCAGGAATATATTGACACCTGGATGGGGATAAACGTCTTAAAACAGTAGGTTGAATGAGGCCGAATGGATACAAGCCAAAGAGAGAGGGAGAGAAAGAGACAAAAAAGCGAGGTGGGCTCCCTTAACCTTTCCCGGTAGATTAGAGGCATTAACTTCGATCAAGAGGCAAATTTGTACATCTAGCGACGTGAATTCTAGGAATATTCCGTATAATTCAACCATTTGAGAGAAATATTGCAGAGATTGAGCCATTAATCTAGCGAATAAAATGCTTTGAAACATCGTAGGGATTGACATACTGTGACGGTATATATGACAAAAATAATCCTTGTAACAGTATTTTTCTTTTCCATAGACTGTACATTGGTCGTGAGACTATTATCCCTGGCCTCTCCGGTTGGCCTATCCCACACGACGCCCCTTATACCCCACAACTCAACAGAATTATTAATGCTGTCGTGGAGGTGAGGGAGATATATAGAGATAGATACATGAACAATTAGATAGATAAATTGATATGTGAACAAGTAGATAGATAGATATAGATAGATAGATAAATAGATAGATATATTGACCTATCCCACACGACGCCCCTTATATCCCACAATTTAACAGACATATTAATGCTGTCGTGGAGGTGAGGGCTGTTGTAGATAGATGGATAGAGAGATAGAGAGATATTATGGCCTATCCCACACGACGCACCTTATACCCCACAACTCACGACATATTAATGCTGTCGTGGAGGTGAGTGGTGTTGTAGAAAGAGATAGATAGAGGAACAGGTAGTTAAATATATATATATGAACAAGTAGACAGATAGATAGATAGATAGACAGATAGTCAGTCAGTCAGTCATATTTGTATTTCATAAAAAGATACAAGGTATGCTTTTTACATATTGGTTAAAGCAAAAAAACAGTAATAATACATACACATATATATTATACAGTGTACATACGATATCGATCATAATTTGAGTATTAACTACTCATCCTCTTCATTCTTGTGCATGAAAGGTGGTTAAGAGCACGTTTAACCATCCTGTAGCTTAGTAAGTAACACTGCACGATATTTCGCTGTGTATTGACTGATAAACTTTGTGTTTATCACAAGACTCCTGCTTGGACAGGGCGCCACTAGCGCCATCTATTGTTTTGTTTTGCTTTGTAAACAAACGCTCTCTTATTACTATTTTATATAAAATCGTAGCCCCTAATTTTACCCATTACCTACTGTAGTAAGTATCTATTTAACTGCCTTGTATGTAAGTAAAGCTTTGCATATTAATTTGCTAATAAACAATATTGTTTACTAACTAACCTGCCTACAGTATAACGCCGACGCCATTTTGTAAAAAACATTTTTGGGGGATTATACATATTAAATTCCAGCAAATTTTGTACCAAATTTTAGTGCATTCATTTATCTTTTCCCCCTAGATATATTCTTGACTTTTTCTCCTCAGACTGATTTAATTTTAAGCTAAGGGTGGTATTTGTACAAACTAACCTAGCCTAACCCAACCTGCCAAGCTTTTAACCTAACCCAAACCTAGCCTAGCTTAGCCTATAGCCAGCCAATCTGTTTTATTATTAACTCTTGTAGATATTGTATTTAGTATCCTACTGTAGCTATACATTATATATCTGTAATTTTAGTTGTTGCTTGCACGATCTTGTAATAACCTTTGACTGATACACTTTTTTATCTAAAAAGAGTAGGCTACTGCTTTACACTCACCAGGGCCATCTGTTGACACAGTATATTAACCCCTTGTGTGCAGTCACACTTTATTTTCATATAATCTCTATTTGGTGAATTGTATATTTAGTTACATATTCTGTTATACATATATTTGTATAAGGTTAGGTTATCACACCTGGTAGCCTATTTCTGCGAATTTCAATTTTATTATTTTCGGTTAGGCTATTCAAAGCTGGTAGCCTATTATTGCGTATTTCAATTTAAAAAACAAACTTTTGGTTAGGCTATCACCCATGGAAGCCTAATTCTGTGTATCTCAATTTTTTTGTTTTCGGTTAGGCTATCACCCCTGATAACCTATTTCTGCGTATTTCAGCATATATTTTTTTTTTTTTTTTTTTTTTTTCTATGTGATTGAGGGAGGCAAAAGGCATTACTGCCTATAGCGAGTGCCTCCCCCATAGTTGAAAGAGTGACAGGGCCAAAATCAAGGGACGTTCGAGCCAAAATGCCTGGACACACGGAGTTTGAAGCAATTTAAGTCATAGGAAGAGGGAAAGACTGATTCTGGGAGAGAGTTCCAGAGCTCAGCTGTTGAGTAGAAGAAAGTTTGAGAGTAACGTTTCACGCTTGGGTTGGAGAGTCGCGCAGAGTAGGGGTGGGATTGAGTTGCAAGACGGGTACCACGTGCCCTACGTAAAGGAGGTGGTATATGCACTGGGATAGCTCTGAGGAACACTGATTATTATAGTAGCGATAGAATAGCGAGAGAGATGCAACATTGCGGCGGAGAGAGTGAGACTGCAGAGAGTTGGTGAGTGGACGGGAGTTAATGATACGAAAGGCCTTCCTTTCAACTTTGTCTAGGAGAGCGGTGTGAGAAGAACCTCCCCAGACATGTGAACAATACTCAATACAAGGGCGCACTATGCCCCTGTACAGAGCAGGAAGCTGTGCAGGGGAAAAGAACCCCCTAAGGCGGTTGAGCACACCGAGCTTCTGGGAGGCTGCCTTAGCAAGACTGGTAATATGGTCCTTCCAAATGAGAGCAGAAAGAAAAGAGACACTAAGAATATTGAGAGAAGATGAAGGGTTGATTTTTGTATTGTTGAAGAATAAGGGATAGTCCGCTGGGAGATCCTGACGGGTAGATAGATGGAGAAATTGGGTTTTGGAAGCATTAAAGTTAACAAGGTTTTCTCTGCCCCAATTGGAAATAGTATTTAGATCAAAATTTAAGAGTTCTATGGCTTCATTACGTTTGTCGTTGAGGAATTGCTGGCTGGGGCGTTCTGAAAACTAATGGAGTAGTGTAAGGTTGAGTCGTCTGCATATGAATGGATGGGAATTAAGGTACAGTTCATTTATAAAAATTAGAAAGAGAATAGGAGATAGGACAGAGCCCTGAGGAACACCGGAGTTTAGGGTGAGGAAGTGAACAATGGCCGTCCACAACCGCGGCTATGGAACGGCCGGAAAGGAAATTAGAGACAAAGGCACAGATGGAGGGATAGAAACCGAAGGAGGGTAGTTTAAAAATTAAAGATTTATGCCAGACTCTATCGAAGGCTTTCGATATGTCTAGTGCAATAGAAAAAGTCTCACCGAAGTCCCGAAAGGAGGATGACCAAGAGTTAGTAAGATATGAAAGAAGATCACCAGTAGAGCGACCTTTAAGGAAGCCATACTGGCAATCTGAGAGCAGATTATGAGAAGAGAAATGCTTAAGAAATTTGGAAGCAAGAATAGTTTCAAAAACTTTAGAAAGACAATAGATGAGAGCAATTGGACGATAGTTGGAGGGTTGAGAGCGGTCACCCTTCTTTGGGACAGGTTGAATGTGAGCAAACTTCCAGCATGAAGGGAACACGTTAGAGGATAGACAGAGACGAAAGAGTTTGCCTAGGCAGGGAGTCAGCATGGAAGCACAGTTTTTGAGAACAACAGGAGGAACACCGTCCGGACCGTACGCCTTATTAGTGTTAAGCCCAGAGAGGGTAGAAAGTACATCTTTAGAAGAGATTAGGATATTAGGTATAAGTAAGAGAGAGGAGGGCGGAGAGGGAGGAATAGCACCGGAATTATCCAAGGTGGAGTTTCTAGCAAAAGTTTGAGTGAAGAGTTTAGCTTTGTCAGAGGAAGAAGTGATGGTTGTGCCATCAGAGTGGGAAAGGGGAGGGCAAGACGAGGAAGAGAAATTGTTGGAGATGTTTTTGGCTAGATGCCAGAAAGCTTGGGAAGAGCTAGAGTTGGATAGTTCAGTGCATTTATTATTGATGAAAGAGTGTTTGGCAAGTCGAAGAAGTTGAAGTGATTGAAGTGTTTTTAAAGTGAGTGAAGTGTTTTAACCCTTAATTAGCGGCTCACCACATAAGTCGAGTTAAATAAAGCTGGACTATGTGGCGGCGCTCGACATAGGTCGAGTGGCAATTTCAGCACGTAATGTTGCTGAGAGAGAGAGACAAGTGGTGGCAGGAGAGTAGCGAGCGTATGACTGCTCCAGACCACCGCGGCGAACATACTGACACGAATCCCGCTCCTCCCTCTTCCACTCGCTATATAAGGAATTGAATCGGGAGAGTGTCTAATTACCTGCTTTTGCACTCGCGTTGCACGGTTATTGCAAGAAAACTAGCCATCATAAAAGGATCGTTATGGTGTCATTCGAAAGCTCTGTTTATGCCCTTTCAGGGATAGGTACTTGTTTTACGTTCTGGGTCTTATTTAGGCATGAAAATGATCACGTAAACACCCCTATTTTGGCTAAAAACACCCCGCTGGGCGGTACATATAAATAAACCGCATAGGCCGCTCGTAAGGTGTTAAAGTGAGTGAAGTGTTTTTTAAGTGAGTGAAGTGATCTGAAGAAAGTGACTGTCACCATGCCTCGCGCTTGTACGAACTGCGCCGGTAGGTTTGGTGAGTCCATGTTTGCTACTGTCGATCTTCAAGTCTGCCGGCTCTGCCAGCAACGAGAGAATTTTACAGTGAAATTAGATGAAGCCTACAACAAGATCAACATCCTCACCATGAAGCTGGAATCACTCCAAGAGTTTGTAACACTCAACGTTGGAGTACCACAAACTTCCTGGCTCAGTGTAGAGAGCCGATTTTACAACATAGCCACCAGCACAAATCGTTGTCTAGCGAACCTCTGCAGGAAGGAGAACGTGGGATTCGTTAGCACCTGGAACAATTTCTACTATGATGACTATTTGTTTTCGGACGATGGAGTTCATCTGAACCAGGTGGGAGCAGCACGTTTTGGGCGTCTTCTCAACGATGTGGTGACGGATTTTCGGAGAAGAAATCGACTCAGCACAGGACAACCAGGAAGGAGGACCGAAGACAGCGAGGACGGCAACCTACAAAGGAATTAAATACTAATCCGTCAAGAACCGCGAATTTGGATAAAGCTCCACCAACACGACCCAAATTCAAAACCGCCAGGGATAACGACCGAGGACCGAGGACAGCCATGAATGTAAATGTAGATCCGACCAAACCAAAAATTCGATGAAAGAACGTTCTGTGAGTTCTAAAACCGCAACTTTAAAGGTTTTCTATGCAAACGCTCGTAGCATACGCAATAAATTTTGAGATTTAGAGGAACTAGTGTTTACAGAAAATTATGATGTGATTGGCATAACAGAATCTTGGCTCAATACAGAAGATAGAGACTTTTTAGCAGAGTAATCACTTCCTGGTTATGTAATGTTTGAGAACAGCCGAATAAATAAAAATGGAGGTGGCGTTTTATTTTATATCAAAGAAAGTCTTAATCCGACCCTCGTGTCTAAACCTCAAATTGTGAACGTCGACACATCTTTTGTGCTAATAAAGAATAATAAAGGTACAAAAATAATACTTGCATTAATATACAGACCTCCAGCTCAATCAGTCCAAACTGACCGAGAAATTTACGAACAAATTGCAGATGTAAGTAACTCACAAGATACCGTAATTTTTGGCGACTTTAATTTACCTGTGACCAAGTGGGGCGATACTCTTACTTCACACTCCGGACATGACTTGTATACGAACTTGCAAGAGAGTTCGCTTTATAAATTTGTTCGAACGCCGACCCGTGGTAATAACGTTCTTGACATTGTACTTGCAACAAAAGAAGAATTGATAGAGAATTTGAATGTTGGTGATGAATTCAGTAACAGCGACCATCGTACGATAACTTTCACTTTAAAGTTTACTAGTAACGAACCAAATAGTAGCATCGAAAAAGTCCCTAATTTCAAGAAAGCAAACTTCCATAAACTTAGAGCTATGTTTAAAGAAACTGACTGGAGCTTTTTAATTAACAATAACGACATAAATACATCTTGGAAGTTATTCGAAACCACTTACCTAAAAGCAGTGCAAGACTGCATACCATCGAAAATACGGCGTTCAGGCCATAATAATAAGCCCAAATGGTGGAACAAAGATATTTCAAACTGCCTGCTTGCTAAAAAATTTGCTAATGATAGATTAAAATCCTCACAAAATGACGAAGAACGGGTGAAATTTGTAGAGCTACGACGCAAAGCCAAAAAGTTAATTAAGCAAAGTAAAAAGACCTTAGAGTTACATATTGCGAATCAAAGTAAAACAAACCCGAAATAATTCTATAGTTATATCAGAAAGAAAAAAGTAGTTACTTCAACTATTGGACCGTTAGTCGATGAAAATGGAGAATACACCAAAGACGAAGTACAAATGAGTAATGCCCTCAATACCTTCTTTGCATCAGTTTTTACAACAGAAGACCTCAGTGATATCCCTACACCATCGCCGATTCAGATTGATAATTCAGATGTTCTAAGCAATATCACCATTACAGAGAGAGAAGTATTGAATTGTTTAGATAAACTCAAGGTAAATAAAACGCCAGGACCTGATACAATCTCGCCTAGAGTTCTAAAGGAAGCTAAGGATGAGCTCTCCAAACCACTGACATTACTATTCAATAAATCCTTGCAGTCTGGAACTATGCCTGATCAGTGGAAGCTAGCCAACGTAAGACCGATATTCAAAAAGGCAGCAAATCCCTACCCAGTAAATATCGTCCAATTAGCTTAACCTCAGTTGTATGTAAAATGCTAGAAACGGTCATACGAGACAGACTCGTAAATCACTTAGAGGAAAATAACATACTTAAAGATACTCAACACGGCTTTCGTAAAAAACGTTCCTGTTTAACAAACCTCTTAGACTTCTTCCACGATATCCTCAACCTCTATGATGAGAGTAAAGCTGTAGATATTATATACCTTGATTTTCAAAAGGCCTTTGACAAAGTTCCCCACAAACGTTTACTGCTAAAACTAAAAGCGCATGGAATACAAGACGGTGTGTTGAAATGGATAGAAAATTGGCTCAGCAACAGAAAGCAAAGGGTAGTCATAAACGGTAAGGCATCTAAATGGACCAATGTAAGTAGCGGGGTACCCCAGGGATCGGTACTAGGACCAATTATTTTTCTAATTTACATCAACGACATAGATGAGGGTCTCACCTGTACAATCTCAACATTTGCTGACGATACAAAAATTGCAAATAGCGTACTCTCAAAAGAACAAGTTGACGATATGCAACACAATCTAGATAAATTGTCATGTTGGGCCCAAATTTGGCAAATGAGTTTCAATGCGGATAAATGTAAAGTACTACATGTCGGATACCTAAATGAGAAAGCAAACTATTCGATGAATGGCACTCAGCTTAAGAATGTAAACAGAGAAACCGATCTGGGAGTAACAATATCGAGTAACCTAAAACCGAGTCAACAATGTTCAGAAGTTGTTAAGAAGGCAAACAAATAATTGGCTTTATAGGCAGGTCATTTGAGCATAAATCCAAAGAAGTTATCCTAACCCTTTACAATTCCTTAGTCCGCCCTCTTCTGGAATATTGCGTTCAATCCTGGTGCCCTTATTACCAAAAAGATATAAACAAGCTAGAACGAGTTCAACGTAGAGTTACCAAAATGATACCTAGCCTAAAGAACAAACCATACAAAGAGCGTCTTAGAGAATTAAATCTATTTCCTTTAACCCAGCGCAGATTAAGAGGTGACTTAATTCAAGTGTTCAAAATCATCAAAGGCATCGACAATATGAACTGTAGTAAGTACTTCACTATCGACCAATCTAATTACACGCGGGGAAACGGTTGCAAAATTATTGGTAAATCTTTTAACTCGCACGAATCTAAGAATTTCTTCTTCAATCGAGTTGTCAACTTGTGGAATGGGCCTCCCCGAAACGTTATAGACTGCATCACCGTTGATTCATTTAAACTCCGCCTAGACAAGTACCTCTCATCAAACCCGCGACTGACTGCGTTTGTAAATGAATAACTTTATTTTATCCCCCCCTCAGTTACTAACCCATCTGTCCCCTACTAACTTCCTAATCCTGCCACGGACATTAGTTCCAGGGCAGTAATTCTCTTTCCAATGTTCCCTTACCCACTCTAAACCACTGTTTGGACACTTGATCCTCAGTGTTTTGGAGGACAAGCAATCTAGAAGGGTCACTAGATCTGGTGTTGCTTGATTTCCTTTGTACTCCTTTGTAGTATATACATTCACACACATTGTGTCTATAACATGTTCATAAAATAAGAACACACATTTATATATATACTGTTCTTTCCTTACCGCAATATGGGCTCATTATGCTGCACGTGAAACAATCTTGCCTTTATTGCCTTTATTGCATCAATGTAATTTGTAATTAAGTTCCGAAACCCATATACATCCATCAATGTTTTCTCCACGTCTTTAACAATAAATTATCTTTGTTTGAAATATATAATATTTTTACTCACAAAGGTACATGGATTCATGAGAGTTCTATGGACGTATCTAATTTTTATCCAGTTAATATAATGCTTAAAATAATGTCATCAGGCCACACATATAACACGCATAATGGTTGCTCTCCCAATACTTCACATTCAATATTTTCTTTATAGCTTGATGGTACCCAACTGCAAATTGTTTAAGAGCAATGTATCACCTCTTGTTGAAAAACCATAGTTCAGACCCATACAAATTCAAACAGTAACGTTGAAAAAAATATATATAAAAACATTAAAATCAATTGTGCCAAACTTCCTTAAAATACAATTAAATTCATTATAACATTTATTTCTACATCTTACTACTGTATGTCTTTATCATTCTACAGATTGCTATCAATAATAAAACCAAGATATTTATGGTCAGCAAACAGAGTTTAAAATGTTACCATTCAAATCTATTTCAGGACCTACTGTACGATCGTTATTGCATTTAAAACAACATACAGACTGTCTTATTCTCGTTAATTGTTAAATCTAATGATGTTGATGACAGTTGTACTTTATCTATCAGATATTGTAAACTTTTCGCTGATGGAGCCATTAAAACAAGATCATCTGCATAGGCAATTATATTACAAGACTGCACCCTTGTTTACATGTAGTCAGTTCATTTAAGATAGAGTCAATGTATATAGAAAACAATAATGGTGATAGAACACCTCCTTGTCTAACTCCATTCCTTATTGCCAATTTCTTAGAAACAGTACCTTCATATGTAACCATTACAGCCTTATGCCGGTAAAAATAAAACAATATATGTACAATACAAATTGGAATATCCATTGCTAAAAAGCTGATTTAAAAGTTTAAAATGTTTAACTTTATCAAAGGCTTTACTATAATCAATGACACAGGAATACACATATGACCCACTACTAGTGTACCTTAATACCGTTTCTTTCAATACCATACAGGCTGAGGAAGTGGAATATTTCTCCCTGAAACCATGTTGCCTATCATTTAAGCTTACATATTTAATTATTTTGTATTGTAGACAGTATTCAAATAATTTCATAAAGTTTGAAGATAACATTATTGGTCTATGATTGTCAATTGATGATTGATTCTTATATTTATCTTTGGTTAAGGGCATGATGATTCCATATGTCATTTTTGATGGTAAATAACCATGAACAATAACAGAAGAAAACAATTTTTATATTAACACTAGCATTTCTTCAGGACAATATTTCAGATGGTTTGAATGAATATTATCAGGGCCTATTCCACAGTTGAGGTCTGATATAGCTTTTGACATATCATATGTCGTTATACTACCATATATTTCACCTTTTCTAACTGAACTGGCATACATAATTTATCATACTGTAAGTCATTTGCATTCTGACAATAATTGCTATCATCAAATATACATTTTAATTTATTTGAAAAAAGCTCCACAATCTTATTGGCATCATATTCTCCTTCAATGTTTACATTCAGGAAAGTTCCGGCGTTATTATGCTTTACCTTTATAACTTCTTTCCAGAATACCTTATATATCTTATTGGTAAGTGAATCAAGCAATTTATCATTTCTAATCCTCTTTTCATTTTTCTTGACAACTTTCAAGGCATTCTTAAACTCTTTCCTAGACTTCTTCATGTCATCTAATTGTGGACCAGATGTCGGACATCCTATCGTTTTCCAGTTTAAAAATCTACCTCTTGCTAGTTTATATAAGCCCTTCACATGATCATTCCAGTCAGGTACCACCCTTTGATTATTCTTTGATTCATAATTATATTGAAAAGAAGCTTCCAAAAGCATGGAAACTATATTGTTATAAAGATGGGTTAAATCATCATTATGATTTTTATCAGCACATCGATATGTATCACAGTCTATGCATTCACAATTTATCATATCCAATTTGTCAATTAATGAGTTAATGTTTCTTTTATATTCAGTAACTACATCCAGATTACTAATTAACCCGGGAACTGCGGGGAGACTCTTAAAAGTTCCCTCGGCGGACTGCGGGGAGACTCTTAAGAGTCAGAGAAAAAAAAAAATCAAGTTTTGACATAAAAAAAAAAAAATTATTTACTTTTTTTTTTGTTGGCCCCTGGGCCATGCAAAATCTCAGTCCTCTACCTCCCCTCCTTCCCCACTTTCCTCCTCTCCTTCAGTTATCACCTATTTTCCCTGTTATTCCCTTATTCTGAGGTATATTTTCGTGCTAACATTAGAAATCCGGTTGCAGGGTGTGGTCATCACTGATAGCAAGCGAATGCAAGAGAGAGAGAGAGAGTATCGATCGACTGTGTCTCAGTGGGCTTGGGGGAAATTGGCGGGAAAGCAGCTTGCCTCACCCATACATTATACAACTCGCGGGCTATATCTCCGATTTTGGCCATCCAAACGCTGTTTTCACTCGTTTTATTGTTGTTTCAGGTTAATACCTTTATAATCAACCCATAATAGGCGCATATGGATAAGTATTAATGCTATTAATGGTACAATGAATATTTTAGTGACGGAAACACCTCAAATACATGCGCACAGGGAGAGGTGTCTAATTACCCCCATGCGCACTTCAGAGGTTAACTTCCAGTCAACAAAATCATGTGTACTTGTCTCCCGAGTTAAATAAATTGCAGTAGACACATTAACACCCAACTCAAATGCTAAGGGGAAGTGGTCAAACAGAGCAAGCTCATATCGTATAACAATGTCATTAACGTTTTCAAGGATATTTTCTGATTCAGTTCAAGGCATCTCAAGGAAACATTATTTCCTTTCGTGTTCCAGGCTGGGATATACGACAAATGGACGGAAGACATGATGGCCCTGGCTCGCAAGGAAAGCAAAACAAGAGGAAAGAAGAACAAACAAATAGCCAGCAAAGAAGAAGAAGGAGAATGGAAAGAAGAGGAGGAAGAAGAAGAGACCAGAAGGGCTTTGACTATTACTCATGTGCTAGGTCCTATTCTTATTCTTACCATTGGCCTAACCACTGCTACCCTGTCTTTCATTATTGAACTGCTGATTTATAATGCATCTATTAAACCCTTCATTGCGATACAAGTGTAATTTTCACTTTTTGCTGGCTACATCTCGCTGACACTATTCAGTTTAGGACGTACATGAATTAAAAGAGGTAATAACTATTGTAATGATTGTTTTAACTTGCACACATCCCTATGCTGTATCGAAAAAAATAGAACGTATGCTTGTGAATAGATGAGTGAACACGTGGTCATTTGGGAGAAAGGGTCGGGCGCCAGTTGGACTAGATAATAGTCCGTCAGGCGCCTGAACCGGGGAGCCGGTATATATGAAGGGTGCACCTGGAAGTGTGGTGGGCGGGCTTGCGGTTTCGGCTCGCTGCATGTCTGCCTGCTGAGACCAGAACCTCTACGGGTGGTCGGGGGCCGGGGGATTGCTGGAGGGACCTTGGTGATCCCTGGTCTCTCGGTTTTCTCCTGGGTTACCTAGATGTGTGTGAATTTGTGTTTTGTTTTTGTGTGTTCATTGTTTTCTGTTGTGTTGTCCCTCTTCGGGCTCAGTCTCGAGTCAGCCACCCCCAGAAAAAAAAGGAAAAATGGGGAATGGGGCATATATACATTATGTTTCTGCATCGTATCATTGCCAAGTTTTCGTAATTAACAACATATTTGGCTATTCAAACGTTGTAATAGTTGAGTAATTAACCCTTTCAGACTCATATGACGCAGAGGTTGCCAGATTAGCAATAAGAAATAGAGTTCTCTCACGCTTATAATTACCTCTCCAAAATTTTGTTTTCTGCCCACAGCTAACTCAAAGACAACTGCAGAGGTTGAAGTAACTAAACTAAAGGTTTCTAAATACCCCTGATAGTAACAAAGGTTTTACAGTATCCCTATAGGCTCAAAATCGCGTCATATGTCGGAGAGGGTTTTAAGATGGAAACAAGCCAAATTATCGGCAACAAATTAAACTGTAGGTTCCTATTCTGTTGCTCTATTTGTCAATCTGTTGTCTGTTAACTGTCTTGATGGAATAATGGTTAGAGTGTATAAGATCTGTATGTGGTAACCCAAGTTCGAATCCCGGGAAAGATCACATGTTTTCATTAATTTAAGTGGAAGGTGTTTGGTGTTGGGAGTGAAATTAATAAACTATATCATCATCTTTTTCTCAAAACTACAGTACAGTATTACAAATACAATATTACACCGTTCATTGATAAGTACGACTCTTAAGGGGAGATGAGTCGCTTTTCTGGTCCCCCTTCGTCATCATGTTTAGCCTCATTAGTGTTCAGATTATAAGACGTTCAGCCCATTAGTTTGGCGATTTAAAGTCCTTTCGCCACATTTTTTTGTCAATATTAAGACCTTTCGTGCCATTTAGGTGTCGATTTTTTCCTGGCGAACGATAGTGAGCCTGTAGTTTTAGGAGCAGGACACGTTTCTACCGAACAATGTACACATATATCTTGGAAGGGGGTCTAGGAGGAAATTTGTATTTAAGTTCAATGGAGGTCTAGGGAGGAAACTAAAGAAATATTAAATAAATAACCAAAATCGACCAGCAAGTTAACCATCCCCTCCGAGGAAATGGCCTCCGAGGAACAATGTAGGATCTATGAACCTTTTCTTCGTGTTCCGGACCCCCTTCTCCCTCATGCATAGCCCCATAGTTTGGAGATTATGAGACGTTCGCCCCGTTCGTTTGGTGATCATAAGACCTTTCGTGCTATTTAGGTGTCGATTATTTACCTGGTGAGTGATAGCGAGCCTGGAATTTAGGAGGAACAGGTCTTAGGCTGGGAAATTTTTCCACCGCAAAATCCCTCTCCAGCTAATATAGTGATGACATGCAATAATTAAGACGATGTCACACGACCGCTTTTTTGAGCAATTTTGGCCGAGCAGGTTACTTCACATACTACTGTATTTTGAGGTTATTTTGCATTGAAACCGAAAACTAGATCGAAGGTAGGTTATGTTAGTTACTTTAAGGGGGAATGGTTTGTTTGTTGGCCAATTTATTCATTTATTTATCAGTTTTCTAGTTTCCTACCTAGACCTCCATCAAGGTTATACAAACAACCCCTAGACCCCCTTTCAAGATCAATTTGTGCATTCGCTCGCCAGGAAAAAATCAACACCTAAATGACACGAACGGTCTTGATATTGACAAAGAAATGGGGTGAAAGGTCTGAAAGTCTCTAAACTAATTGAACGAACGTCTTAGAATCTCAAAACTAATGAGGCTAAACATGAAGGAGAAGGGGGCCCAGAAAAAACGGTCCATCTCCCCTTAATTCTTGTGAAACATATTTTTTGAAGCTGCCCGACTACAAAAATTGCTCTAAAATTTTGACGGAAAAATAGCGCGTGTCATTACAAATAAAATAACACCCCGTTCTTTGATAAGTAAGGCCCTTAAGGGGGGTGACCTGCTTTTTGTTATTTCTGTCCTTTTCTCTTTTTCTCTGGCTTGTATCCATTCGGCCCCATTCAGCCAACTATTTCAAGACGTTTATCCCCATCTAGGTGTCGATTTCTTCCTGGCGAGCGATAGCGAGCCAGCATTATAAGAAGAAATCCGGCTTTGCCGGAGAAATTATTCTATCGAAAAATGTACAAATTTAGCCTGCTGTCAAACAAAAATAAAAAATATGCTGGCTCGCTACCACTCACCAGTACAAAATTGACACCTGGATGGGGATAAACGTCTTAAAACAGTAGGCTGAATGGGGCCAAATGGATACAAGCCAGAGAAAGATAGAAAAAGGAAAGAACCATAACAGGTCACCCCCCTTATGGGGAGAAGGGTTGCTTGCCTGTTCCCCCTTCTTCCTCATGTTTTGCCCCCATTAGTTTTCAGATTATATGGCGTTCAGCCATAGTAGGCTTCAGGGGAGATTTCCACGTGGACCCCTCTCTCCCTCATGTATAGCCCCGTTGCTTTTGAGATTTAAAGATGTTCGCCCTATTAGTTTGGTGATTTTAAGAACTTTCACCCCATTTCTGTCAAAATTAAGATATTTCGTGCCACTTAAGGTCGTTGCACACTGACACGAAAGCCCCTCCAGGCGAGTTGCCGACTCGAAATTTCAGCCTGATACGGCGAATCGGCAACATAATCGTGGATATCGGGAATTAGCCGTGGGTGACTCTCATGGTCCAAGCGACGTATCGGGGGTCGATACGAGATTTTTAGCTGTTCAAAAGTTCGTGGGAATCCCCCGGCAACTGCAATAAATCGTCTGAGTCTGGTCTCAATCACGAACTCGCCGTATCACAATCGTATGGTCCGTATCAAAGATGTATGGTCCGTATCAAAGATGTATGGCCCGTATCAATGTCATCTGGTGCGTAAGCCTGCCGTGCGGACCGTATCCCTTCCGTGTGGAAAATTGGCAATGGTCGAGTTGGCAACCGTGCGTCTAGCCTCAATCCAGTTGCACGTCTCACGGCGTCGATACGGCATCGATACGATTCTTCTGAGTTGTATCGCAATCTTTTGGGTCATATCTTTTCCGTGGACTAGTCGTGTACCCTTCGCACGACTTTCCCTATCTTCTTAGCATTCGTTTCTCCACTGTATCAGGATCGCTAGAGTCTTATCAAGTTGTGCGGAAGAGATACGGTAGAGATACGACTCTAACGATGCCAGCCATTTTTGCCGCGATCTCTAGAAAATTCGGCAAGACACAGGATTTGTATGTGTCGTGGGTGTTCGTGCCAGTCTTGAAGGGGCTGTCGTGTCAGTGTGCAACGAACTTTAGGTGTCGATTCTTTCCTGGCGAGCGATAGTGAGCCTGTAATTTAAGAGGAACCGGCCTTTGGCCGGGAAATTTTTCTACCGAAAAATTTACAAACTTATCTTGAAAAGGGGTCAAGGTGTAATTTTGAGCTTAATGGAGGTCTAGGGAACAAACTAAAAACATCCCCTTTACCCTTTGAGTACCAGCAATGTGGGGTATATAATATTCTATCTATATTTAGACGATAGTATGCAGCTTGGGAAGGATCTGTGGTAGTTAAAAGGGTTGGTCGAGATAGTTTGAAGCCTTACCATTGCTAGAGGTCCTTCCCAAGTTGAATAAAATCGTCAAATAGTCGCCAGAATATGATGAAAGGGACGTCCCTGGTATTTTTTTTCTTTTTCCATGTGATTGAGGGAGGCAAAAGGCAGAACTGCCTATAGCGAGTGCCTCCCCCATAGTGGAAAGAGTGACAGGGCCAAAATCAAGGGACGTTCGAGACAAAATGCCGGGACACACAGAGTTTGAAAATTCGCCAAATTCGCATCATACAATGGGAAATAAACACCTGCCCCAGCGACAACGGGATCACCCCTCATGAGATGGTTTTTGGGAGCCCACCTCTCTTCATACCACTACGTCACCTCCTTTTTCTTAACTATTTGGTTAACGCCTGTTACGACTGAGGTTTAAATATATCAGGGCTCTTATTCATTGGACTAGTAATGGCATAAATGCTACAACGGAAAGTGCTAGTTGTTTGATTATCTGCTTTTGCTAGAGTTATATGATTACGAATGTCCCCCTCCAGTCTTAGATATCAGGCATAATCGTCAATGATGGAGGGGCCACTAATAAATTATAGGTTTGACTCCTGCAAGGAGATAAAGAAAACCTAATATTTAGTAGTGGGGGTGAGAAAAACGGTGGCGGCTTTAGATTTTTTTTTTTGGTGGCCGGGGTTGAAGGGGCAGGTGGCAACCTGGATAGCAAGGTGTCATACGTGCCAGAGGGTTGGAAAACCTAACCAAACAATTCCGAGAGCCCCGTTGCACCCCATTCCTGTCAGTGGACCGCCCTTCAGTAAGAGGGAAAGACTGATTCTGGGAGAGAGTTCCAGAGCTCAGCTGTTGAGAGGAAGAAAGTTTGAGAGTAACGTTTCACTCTTGGGTTGGAGAGTTGCACAGAGTAGGGGTGGGATTGAGTTGCAAGACGGGTACCACGTGCCCTACGTAAAGGAGATGGTATACATTGGGAAAGCTCTGAGGAACACTGATTATTATAGTAGCGATAGAATAGTGAGAGAGATGCAACATTGCGGAGGAGAGAGAGAGATTGCAGAGAGTTGGTGAGTGGACGGGAGTTAACCTGACAAGCGCGATATAGACGTAGGTGCTAGGGTAGTTATTTGTGCATTTCTAGCCCTGGATTCTGACAGAATTCGTTATATTTACAATATAAACCATTATTTGTTTTCGGTATGCTTTTATTTTACATATATGATGTATATATGAACCTTCAAGAGTGCTAAAATAAGTGGGAAAAGCATTTGGGTGGTGAAAAACAAAGATATTGGCCACCCGGTCATAATCTCAGGCGAGAGAGAGAGACAGGCAGCCCTCCCCTCTCGCTGTCTGGGAGTCAACTGAGACGAGCGAGGCGGTGTGTGCCGGTGTCTGGGTGTTGCATAACGATCTTTTATGCAACCCACTTGTGCTACATTATCGCGGGAGAGAAAAATAACCGATAAATGATGATAATAAGAGGAAAAATAGGTGATAATTGAGGAGGGGAGGGAGGGGGAATAAGGTGGGGAAGGAGGGGAGGGGGGTGGGTGAGATTTACATGGATGAGTACTGGAGGGGAATTATCTCACCTAGAGACAAATTCCTTTGTTTTGATAGGCCCTTTTTTTTTATGGAAGGCTTTTTTTATGGTCCTGCTTCCGTGAGGCCTATCGCGTTCCCTATAGGAAGCCTTCCGTGAGGCCTATCGCGCTTGCCGGGTTAATGATACGAAAGGCCTTCCTTTCAACTTTGTCTAGGAGAGCGGTGTGAGAGGAACTTCCCCACACATGTGAACAATACTCAATACAAGGACACATTATGCCCCTGTACCGAGCAAGAAGCTGTGCAGGGGAAAAGAACCCCCTAAGGCGGTTGAGCACACCCAGCTTCTGGGAGGCTGCCTTAGCAAGACTGGTAATATGGTCCTTCCAACTGAGAGCAGAAGAAAAAGAGACACCAAGAATATTGAGAGAAGATGAAGGATTGATTTTTGTATTGTTGAAGAATAAGGGATAGTCCGCTAGGAGTTCCTTACGGGTAGATAGATGGAGAAATAGGGTTTTGGAAGCATTAAAGGTAACAAGGTTTTCTCTGCCCCAATTGAGATAGTATTTAGATCAGAATTTAAGAGTTCTATGTCTTCATTACGTTTGTCGTTGAGGATTGCTGGCTGGGGCGTTCTGAAAAACTAATGGAGTAGTGTAAGGTTGAGTCGTCTGTGTATGAATGGATGGGAATTGAGGTACAGTTGATGAGATCATTTATAAAATTAGAAAGAGAATAGGAGATAGGACAGAGCCCTGAGGAACACCGAAGTTTATAGGGTGAGGAAGTGAACAATGGCAGTCCACAACCTCGGCTATGGAACGGCCGGAAAGGAAATTAGAGACAAAGGCACAGATGGAGGGATAGAAACCGAAAGAGGGTAGTTTAGAAATTAAAGATTCGTGCCAGACTCTATCGAAGGCTTTCGATATGTCTAGTACAATAGAAAAAGTCTCACTGAATTCCTGAAAGGAGAATGACCAAGAGTTAGTAAGATATGAAAGAAGATCACCAGTAGAGCGACCCTTAAGGAAGCCATACTGGCGATCTGAGAGCAGATTATGAGAAGAGAAATGCTTAAGAAATTTGGAAGCAACAATAGTTTCAAAAACTTTAGGAAGACAAGAGATGAGAGCAATTGGACGATAGGTGGAGGGTTGAAAGCGGTCACCCTTCTTTGGGACAGGTTGAATGTGAGCAAATTTCCAGCATGAAGGGAAGACGTTAGAGGATAGACAGAGACGAAAGAGTTTGCCTAGGCAGGGAGTCAGCACGGAAGCACAGTTTTTGAGAACAACAGGAGGAACACCGTCCGGACTGTACGCCTTATTAGTATTAAGCCCAGAGAGGGTAGAAAGTACATCTTTAGAAGAGATTTGGATATTAGGCATAAGTAAGAGAGAGGAGGGTGGAGAGGGAGGAATAGCACCGGAATCATCCAAGGTGGAGTTTCTAGCAAAAGTTTGAGCGAAGAGTTTAGCTTTGTCAGAGGAAGAAGTGATGGTTGTGCCATCAGAGTGGAAAAAGGGAGGGAAAGACGAGGAAGATAAATTGTTGGAGATGTTTTTGGCTAGATGCCAGAAAGCTTGGGAAGAGCTAGAGTTGGATAGTTCAGTGCATTTATTATTGATGAAAGAGTGTTTGGCAAGTCGAAGAACATGTTTGGCTTGATTCCGGGCAGAAACATAGGAAGAATGAGAGTCTTGAGTTTTAAGGCGTCGGTACCGTTTGAATGCTTCCTCCTTATTGCGGACAGCAGTAGAACAGGCATGCGTAAACCAAGATTGTTTAGCATTAGTCTGAGAGAAAGAGAATCGAATGTATGCTTCCATGCCCGATAGGATTACCTCGGTAATGCGTTCAGCACTCTCCGAGGGTCCCCGGTCACGGAAGCAGAAATAATTCCATGGGAAATCAAAGAAGTACTGCCGGCAGCGCCGAAGTGCCACAAGCGCCGCCGGCTAGGAGAATCGGGGGGCCGTACTGGAGAGCTAGGACAGGTGACAGAGATAAGTTTATGGTCGGAGGAGCCCAAAGGAGAGAAAAGATTGACAGTATAAGAAGAAGGTTTAGAAGTTAGAAACAAGTCAAGAATGTTGGGCCGATCTCCAAAGCGATCCGGGATACGGGTTGGTTGCTGAACTAACTGCTCTAGGTCATTTAGGATAGAAAAGACGTAGGCTTGTTCACCAGCTGGGTCAGTAGTGTGAGAGGAGAGCCATTGGCGGTGGTGAACATTGAAATCTCCTAAGATGAAGATTTCTGAGAAAGGAGAAATGGATAGAATGTGTTCCACTGTAGAGTTTAAATAGTCAAAGAATTTGAGAAAGTTGGTAGAGTTAGGTGAAAGATAGACAGCACAGAAATATTTAGTAAGAGAATGACAGGAAAGTTTGAGCCATATACTGTAGTTGAGAATTCAGAGGAGTCGAAATCGGGAACACGAGAGCAAGTGAGTTTGTTGTGCACGTGTGCACAACATCCGCCTCTGGCTTTGAAACTAGGATATAGAAAGTGTGACGCATGTCCAGTGTGAGCATGCTGTACAGAACGCCTAGTCATGCCCCACTCTCGCTAGGATCGTCAGGGCAGGAACTTTGGCTGTAGTCTATGTAGAGTTTCCTAACTTAGTTCATGTGAGCCGTTGTACTATAAGTAATATGAATATGTATTTTGTTTTCATCTGAGTCAACGAGTTCTATTTTATATCATTAGTTATAAGTATTGTGTGTAAAACTTATTTGTAATGATGGGAGAAGCGGCAGCCACAGTTGGGGGTCAGTGGGTGCGCCATGCGGGAGGTGGGCCTAACTCACTAGCACTCCCCCCCCCCTCCCCCCTCCCCTCAGTGCTAGGAAAGCCTTTGTCTATCCCAGAGGAGAGAGAGAAATTACGTAATGATTGTCAGTGGGCGGTCCTTAGTAGTTCACGTTGGGCTCACTAGAGGGCCGAGTATAAAAAGGGAAGTCTAGCCATTTTTTGATCAGAACTCATTAGGCAGAGCGACTTCTCATTTCCCTTGCTAACTATATATATTCTTCTGACTGATGTGAACTTTCTCTACTACCTTACATTCTTATCTCCTCTTTTCCCTACCCTTTTTAACTTCCATGGTCCCGTTGGTGCAGAGCTAGTCAGCCAACGTATTATCGCTTGAGTTCTCATGAGATACATGCCTATTAGATAGCCTATTTTGGAAGGGTTAACTTAGAATAGGATTGATTTATGTTTGTTGCACTTGTCTATGCATTTCCCTGTGTGTTATTATTATTATTCCTGGTTTCTGCTAGTCTAGGTAATGCTAGACTGGGGTAAGGCTTTTCTGTGTTACGAGTTGTTGTTTGATGCAGTGGTTAAGCGATAAACCTGCATACTCGTTTCGGTTCAGTGAAGCCTAGGTTGTCTTCGCGGCTGACTGTGTTGAGTTAATAATTTACAGTGCGTGAGGGCAAGAGCCTAACCACCCTGTATTTTATTAACAGCTTGTTTTTACTTTGTCAAGGAGCCGGGAGAAAACCAGATACAAGGGATCTGGATTTCTCAAAGTGCACTTGTTAGCGTTAACGTAATACTTTAAACAGTTGTGAGGACTTCGCTAGGCTACGAGCCGTTTTTGCTCAGTCACTGCTACCTTTTGCCCACAGTACCCCAGCTAGACTTTACTCGATTAGTAGATACAGAATAGTATTGAAGCTTTCCTTATGTATGATATTGTTTATGCACTATTGATTTCATGTGTTGCAAGCTTGGCTACTTTAGTGATTAGTGGCCCACGAGCACAATCCGAGTAGGCTATTGCCGTTGCATTTGCGGAGTACTTCTTTTTAATGTTTGCCATTTACTATTGCATATTCTTTTAATTATTCTTATGCCAATTTAAACCTGTAATAGTATTTAATTGCCAGTGTTTTCTTATTGAATTACTGTTCAAAATCCGATACGTACTTCTTACGAGCATCCGAGAAGCATCTAACTTTTTTCAGAAGATTCCTTGCTCGATGCTTAAGGACTATTAATTAACGTAACGTAATAGTGCCGATCCGAAGTAGAGGGTGGAGGACTTCTTAAGTTCTTAGTCAAGGGTGGATTACTTCGGCTTCGGCCAACACTATTCTTTGGTGTTGTTGTTTCTTACTTCTTTGTTTGATTGTTGACCAGACTAGAGAATTCCTGTCTCTTTATTAGTCTGTTGTTGAACACTAGTACCGAGTTCTTGTATACCCCGTTATAGCAGATTGAACTCTGGAGGGTATTGGTGTTTTTTGTTCGGCTGGCAGTACTCAGGGGTTGGGATCGTGTGTTTCCGTTGTGGCAGCGAGCCGTATTAGAGTCCTGATTGAGAGCCCTTGTGTACCCGAGTGCCAGGTCGTAACAAATGGCGACCTTGCTTAGGATTTTGTGAACAGTATAAATTTTTGCAGAGTTGTACAACATTTGTTTGTTTGTATTTTAGCGTGCATATTGAAGAATATTTGTTTTTGTATGGCAATTAGTAAAGCATTTAAGAGACTCCAGTTAATTTAGTAATTAGTGCTTGCATAGGAAGTTAAACACTTTTGTCTCGAGAATTTTTTTGTGGACTTCAGTATGTCGTGCATTAGCACTGACGATGAGCGAGAGATGCCATTTGAAGGTGTGCCGTTAGTAACCAGTGAGGAGGATGCTAGAGTTTTTGTGAGTAAGCGGTACCACGTGACGGAGGAGAGGCTGACTGGGGTGGATGTTTGTGGCTTGCACCTGATAGCCAAGGTTTTGGGAATTTCCAATGTAGTAGGGATGTCCAAGGGGGAGCTGATTTCCTGGGTGTTGCGTGGGCGACATGGGGTTTCGGAGGAGAGGGCGTTTGGGGGGGTTCCTCCCCAGATCCCCTCTCACTCGACTCCCACAGTGCCGTCCACTCAGTTACCGGAGGTTAGCACTCTCCCACAGAGGGATGAGAATTGGCAGATTGGAGTGCCCTCGGGTGGTGCACATGGTGGTTCCCCAGTTTTTGCCCCCCCTCCTTCAGTAGTGGCAGCTCCCTCTTCCTGTCTGTCTCCAGATATGGTATTTAGACTTGAGCTTGCTAAGATTGAGGCTAGGAAGCAGGAGGATGAGACCAGGAGGCATGAAAATGAGACCAGGAGGCAGGAGGATGAGACGAGGAGGCATGAGATTGAGGTTAGGAGGCATGAGGCTGAGCTTAAGTACGACTCGGAGAAATATTGTGCTAAATTAGATTTAGATAAGTCTCGTGCAGAGTCGACAGGGACTTGGATGGGCCGTGAGGGCCAAGTAAGAGAACAGTCCTTGGCCCAATTAGTCAAATTGGTGCCGGTATTTAGTGAAACTGAAGTCACAGAATTTTTAATCGTTTTGAGAAGAAATGTAGGGAGCATAATTGGCCTGAAGAGAAGTGGGCAGCTCTAGTCTCCTCAAGACTTACGGGTAAGGGTCTGAAGGCTTATGATGCACTGCCTTTAGAGTCTTGCATTGACTACCCAGAATTGAAGAGAGCTGTCCTACGGGCATACGAGTTGCAACCGGAAACATATCGATTGAAGTTTCGGGGTGTTACAAAGACTAGGGAGGTGACCTTTCTTGAACATGCCCGGGACTTAAAAGATGCACTTAAAAACTGGACACGTTCTGAGAAAGCTGAGACGGCCGAACAGTTGACTGAGCTGTTTCTGCTCGAGCAGTTTTATAAGTGTACTGGTGCAGAAATGACTTTAACTATTAAAGAAAAGAACCCAAAAACTCTACAGGAGGCAGCTGAGATGGCTGACCTCCGGCTATCACTAATTCGTGGGTGCGGGTCTGCCCAGCGTAGTGAGGCAGGTAACAAGGGGCGTGACGCCCCACCCCCCCGAGTTAGTGATATACCTTATGCAAACAAGTACAAGAGCCATGATACCAAGACTGACCACAAGACTAGCACCGTCCCATTTAAGAAGGGGCCGGGCCCTTCCCAGTACCAAGGGAAGCCCAAAGGGGAGGTGGAGTGTTATCATTGTCATAAAAAGGGGCACTTTGCAAGAGTCTGTCCTAGCAAACCACCTACAGCAGCTGTGTCTTTGGCCTGCAACATTGGTGTGTCTCCGAAGTCATCTGAGTTTGCCTGGGGCAGTTCGTCAGAGGCTGAGGCACAGCCAATGCAGAAGCACCTGGGAGGCTCGAACCCTGCTCAGGATGTTTTTTGCGACCATAGAGGGCGGGGTTGCGTGATGTGGGCGGGGCGCAAGCATGGAGTAGAGGTCTTGCGTGATACAGGTGCTTCCCAGACTCTGATGAAAAACTTGACTGGCTACCCTATAAACGCGGCTCGGGTGGTAGTGGTGCAGGGTATTAATGCAACTCGGTCATACCCGCTGGTGCGGTTGGAGTTGGAGGTGGATGGTGTGGCACGTGAATTGGATGTCGGGATTGTGGAGAAACTGCCAGTGGAGGGCGTCGACCTTCTTCTCGGCAACGACTTTGCAATGCCCGCTTCCGAGGTTCTACCCTTAGTCGTTGCCGAGAGGCCGGCCGACGTGAGTAGGGAAGAGCAAGAGTGGGTCGAGCGGTGCCAGACACAACCCATGGCGTGTGTTGTCACCCGAGCTCGGGCAGCTAAAGTGTCACAGCCTAGTCCTCCGCCTTCAGACCAGCGGAGGAACGATCAACAGGAGGAGGCTAAAGCTGGAGTTGGTTTTAAGAGTTTTGACTCGGCGGCTCTCCTGGGTGATTCAGTATTAGCACCATTACTTAATTCTGGAGTAGCCCCTGGGCCTGTCATCGAGAGTGACGAGGCTGGGCATGACGAGTCTCCACGACAGCAACGTTATGTACATCGAGAGAGACAGAGGGAGCAGCCCAGTATCGGGGAAGGTCATGCATTGCTCCGGGAGCAGTTAGATCGCTTGGCACCCTCAGATATAAGTCGGTTGCAACTAGAGGACCCTGAGCTCCAAACGTGTGCTAATGGAGCTGTAGAGCTCGACGAGGACGGCGATGCACAGCCAGGAGATTTTTTTTATTTAGAAGGCATCCTTTATAGGCGTTTTCAAGACCCTAAACGTAGTTGGCAAAAGGGGTCCGGAGTAGTGGACCAGTTGGTGGTGCCACGGGAGTGCAGGGATAGCCTACTGAGGTTGGCGCATGACACACCACTGGCAGGACATCTAGGGGTGAGAAAAACGGTGGCGGCTTTGGGGAAATTGTTTTGGTGGCCGGGGATGAAGTCTCATGTGCAGTCATGGATAAACTCCTGTGATATTTGTCAACGTGTCGGGAAACCGAACCAAGTTATTCCTAAGGCTCCGTTACACCCTATTCCTGTGATTGGGCCACCCTTTAGTAAAATTATTGTTGACATGGTTGGTCCACTCCCTCCCACTAAGGCGGGAAATAAATTTTTGTTAACCATAATGGATGTTGCCACTAGATACCCCGATGCATACCCTATGAAAAATGGAATGGCTAAGACGGTAGTCAGTAACTTGTTGTGGTACTTCTCAAGGTACGGGTACCCGGAGGAGATTCAGTCTGATCAGGGATCTAATTTCACCTCCAACATGTTCAAGCAAACAATGCAACAGCATGGGATACGAGCAGTAGTATCGTCAGCGTATCACCCTGAGAGTCAAGGGGTGCTTGAGCGGTGGCATGCTACACTTAAAAGCATGCTCAGGTGTTATTGTGCTGACAACGGTATGGATTGGGATCTTGGATTGCCTTATGTGCTGTTTGCTGCTCGGGAGGTACCTGGTGAGAGCCTGGGATTTAGTCCAAACGAGCTGATTTTTGGACACCGTGTCAGGGGCCCCCTTAACATGCTGAAAGAAATTTGGGAGGGGACTGTGCAGCCTTGTCCATTATTAAAGTATGTGCTTGAAAGCCGTGAGCGCATGCTTAAGAGTCTGGAGATGGCAGGTAGAAATTTGACAGAATCACAAGCTTTGATGAAGGACAGGTATGATCGCAAAGTGAGGCTCCGGAAGTTCACTGTAGGACAAGAGGTATTAATTTTGTTGCCTTTGGTTGGTAACCCCCTCTCTGCGAAGTACACTGGACCTTATAAAATTGTAGAAAAAATTTCAGACTTAGATTACCTTGTTGCCACTCCAGACAGGAGGAAAAAGAACCAGTTATGTCACGTGAACCTTATTAAAGAGTATGTGAGGCGCCCCTCTGAGCCTCTCACTGTCCCTGTGTTGGCTTGTTGCGGCCGTGGTGGAGAAGGAGAGGGGGACAGTCAAGCTTCAGAGGAGGATAGCTGGGATCAACATGTTTCAGCGGATCAGTGGGCGGGGAACTCGAGCCTAAGGGCTGACGAGGCTATAGCTCATTTGCCTGAGCCGCAGTTTGATGCTATCCGTCAGTTGTTCGGTTCATACCCCACTGTATTTGCTGAACACCCAGGCCTCACTACTCAGGCTATGCATGATGTTGACGTGGGGGACCATCTACCCTTTAAGTCAATCCCGTACCGTGTGCCCCCCATAAAACTACCAGCTCTGAGGGATGAGTTGGAGTATATGCTCGGTAGAGGGTTGATAGAGAAAGTTCTAGAGAGTTCTCTTCCTCGGGTTGATGATAGTGTTGACAAAATTGGTAATGCTCGTTTTTTGTCTAAAGTAGATTTAGTAAAAGGTTACTGGCAAGTACCTTTGTCCGAGCGTGCTAAAGAGGTATGTGGTTTTGTTGTGGACGGGAGTACCTACCGGTGCAATGTTATGCCTTACGGGCTTAAGAATGCACCAGCAACGTTTCAGAACCTGATGAATGAAATTGTAAAGGACATTCCAAATTGCACCGTATATTTGGACGATGTAATCATTTATGATGACGACTTTGAGAGCCATTGTGAGCACCTTGAGACCTTGTTCCGGAAACTTAGTGAAGCAGGTCTGGTAGTAAATTTGGCAAAGTGTGACTTCGTAAAAGCCACTGTGCAGTACCTTGGGTTTGTAGTGGGAAGGGGACAGGTGTGCCCTCCTCAGAACAAGGTACAGGCTATCAATAAATTTCCGCACCCAACAACCAAGAAGCAGATTATGAGATTCTTGGGTATGATAGGCTACTACAGACGCTTCATAAAAGGTTACTCAACGGTGTTGGCACCTCTCACAGATTTGTTATCTAAAGACAAAAAGTTTTTGTGGGCACCTGAGTGTGAAAAGGCTTTCACTTTGGTGAAACATTTGCTATGTACTCACCCGATACTCAGGGCCCCAGACTTTAACAGGCCTTTTCAGCTGGCAACAGATGCTAGTGGTGTAGGGGCTGGTGCCGTCTTGCTACAGACAGACAATGAAGGTGTGGAACACCCAGTAAGTTTCTTTTCTAAGAAGTTCAATGCTGCACAAAAGAACTATTCTACAATAGAAAAGGAATTACTGGCGATTGTGCTGTCGCTCAGGCACTTCGAGGTGTATGTTCCAGCCTATGGCCCAGTCGTGGTTATCTACACTGATCATCACCCTTTGAGATTCCTGAATCAATTTCACAATCACAATATGAGACTGACCAGGTGGTCTTTGATGTTGCAGGAGTATAACCTGGACATCCGTCATATTGCTGGATGTGACAATGTGATCGCGGATTGTTTATCAAGGGTGGATGATCAGTCGTAGGCTATCACAGGTGTGTGGGTTTGAGTGGAGGAAAATAGGCTGCCCTTATAGTGCAGCCGGGAAAAAACATATTAAAATATAAAAATCATATAAAAAACTCTTTCTTTTGATATAGGTAATCGTATAAGTTTGTCATAGCCTATAGAGTTTGAGTAGTCCACAAACTATCAAACGGCTGAGCTGCTGTAAGCTCGCTCTGGGAGCATGATATTGTGTCTTTTTGCTATTGTTGGGAGGAGTTATAAAATGTGAATTTTTGGTTAATAATAAGATGCGTTTTGGTGATAAACTCAGCTTTGTTTTAGTGCCATGCGGTCGCTGGGTCGCTGGGTGTGAGGGGCTTGATGGGGTTCTGTGTTTGTCAGATTTTAGCTCAGGGTTGAGCAAGTAAAATCTTGGGGGAGGTGTGACGCATGTCCAGTGTGAGCATGCTGTACAGAACGCCTAGTCATGCCCCACTCTCGCTAGGATCGTCAGGGCAGGAACTTTGGCTGTAGTCTATGTAGAGTTTCCTAACTTAGTTCATGTGAGCCGTTGTACTATAAGTAATATGAATATGTATTTTGTTTTCATCTGAGTCAACGAGTTCTATTTTATATCATTAGTTATAAGTATTGTGTGTAAAACTTATTTGTAATGATGGGAGAAGCGGCAGCCACAGTTGGGGGTCAGTGGGTGCGCCATGCGGGAGGTGGGCCTAACTCACTAGCACTCCCCCCCCCCCTCCCCCCTCCCCTCAGTGCTAGGAAAGCCTTTGTCTATCCCAGAGGAGAGAGAGAAATTACGTAATGATTGTCAGTGGGCGGTCCTTAGTAGTTCACGTTGGGCTCACTAGAGGGCCGAGTATAAAAAGGGAAGTCTAGCCATTTTTTGATCAGAACTCATTAGGCAGAGCGACTTCTCATTTCCCTTGCTAACTATATATATTCTTCTGACTGATGTGAACTTTCTCTACTACCTTACATTCTTATCTCCTCTTTTCCCTACCCTTTTAACTTCCATGGTCCCGTTGGTGCAGAGCTAGTCAGCCAACGTATTATCGCTTGAGTTCTCATGAGATACATGCCTATTAGATAGCCTATTTTGGAAGGGTTAACTTAGAATAGGATTGATTTATGTTTGTTGCACTTGTCTATGCATTTCGCTGTGTGTTATTATTATTATTCCTGGTTTCTGCTAGTCTAGGTAATGCTAGACTGGGGTAAGGCTTTTCTGTGTTACGAGTTGTTGTTTGATGCAGTGGTTAAGCGATAAACCTGCATACTCGTTTCGGTTCAGTGAAGCCTAGGTTGTCTTCGCGGCTGACTGTGTTGAGTTAATAATTTACAGTGCGTGAGGGCAAGAGCCTAACCACCCTGTATTTTATTAACAGCTTGTTTTTACTTTGTCAAGGAGCCGGGAGAAAACCAGATACAAGGGATCTGGATTTCTCAAAGTGCACTTGTTAGTGTTAACGTAATACTTTAAACAGTTGTGAGGACTTCGCTAGGCTACGAGCCGTTTTGCTCAGTCACTGCTACCTTTTGCCCACAGTACCCCAGCTAGACTTTACTCGATTAGTAGATACAGAATAGTATTGAAGCTTTCCTTATGTATGATATTGTTTATGCACTATTGATTTCATGTGTTGCAAGCTTGGCTACTTTAGTGATTAGTGGCCCACGAGCACAATCCGAGTAGGCTATTGCCGTTGCATTTGCGGAGTACTTCTTTTTAATGTTTGCCATTTACTATTGCATATTCTTTTAATTATTCTTATGCCAATTTAAACCTGTAATAGTATTTAATTGCCAGTGTTTTTCTTATTGAATTACTGTTCAAAATCCGATACGTACTTCTTACGAGCATCCGAGAAGCATCTAACTTTTTTCAGAAGATTCCTTGCTCGATGCTTAAGGACTATTAATTAACGTAACGTAATAGTGCCGATCCGAAGTAGAGGGTGGAGGACTTCTTAAGTTCTTAGTCAAGGGTGGATTACTTCGGCTTCGGCCAACACTATTCTTTGGTGTTGTTGTTTCTTACTTCTTTGTTTGATTGTTGACCAGACTAGAGAATTCCTGTCTCTTTATTAGTCTGTTGTTGAACACTAGTACCGAGTTCTTGTATACCCCGTTATAGCAGATTGAACTCTGGAGGGTATTGGTGTTTTTTGTTCGGCTGGCAGTACTCAGGGGTTGGGATCGTGTGTTTCCGTTGTGGCAGCGAGCCGTATTAGAGTCCTGATTGAGAGCCCTTGTGTACCCGAGTGCCAGGTCGTAACAAAAGTAGGAGGATACAGAGAAGGGGCTGCTGGATGTTGCTACAGACATCTGAGTTTCGGTGAGGAAGAGAAGATCAGGTTTGTAGGAGAAGAGATGGTGTTCAACAGAGTGAAAGTTAGAGGAAAGTCCGCGAATGTTGCAGAAATCAATATGGGTTTATGGTACAACATCAATTTTCTTATTATACGGAATAATAATCATGTCAGAATGGGTAGAATACACGGTGAATCATTCATTTGTTCTAATTATACGGAACTCTAATTACATGTGATATATAATTAGTAGGCTAAAAGGATAATTCGTGATAGTCTGTAGTTCTGTTAACCCGTTCTGTACCGGCGACGTCTATTACTATTTATTTCAGCTACATTTAGACGATTTTATGAAGGTTAGGAATGATAGGCTATATGGTAGCTAGAAGGATAAATTAAGATAGTCTGTAGCCTTATAATTGGTATTTATTATGGGTTTCAGAGGCCGTGTGGCATCGTTTTTCGGGAATAACTTAACAAACATTTGGATCAGTATGATATTTTGACACAGCTTTTTTCAGACCATCCCCTAATGTTTTCAATATATATGCATTACCAAAAGTGCAGAAATAAGCCACTTGTTCCTGTGTCATGAGGTTAAAGTCTCACATTAATGACTAAGAGACGGACAAGGCTACCGTGGCTTACCTGTGAGAACCACCAAACCATTATTGCTCCTCCATCAAACACGGTAGTTATCAGCCACCACCCAACCCTATTATCGCCTTTAAATTCAAGTAATCTGTCAATATCAAGTATACATTTATATTATACACAAATCATAGGACACAAATACATACTAGGGCTAACATCTAGGGCATGAATTCTAGCGATATTCTGGAGATTTGAACCACTTTACAGCGATATTCTGGTGATTTGAACTTCTTGAGAGCGATATACTAGAGATGGTGGCGTTATTCTACCGATGTTCGGCATGTATCTACTATCTAGCGGACTTGAGTTGGTAACCCTGCATTCCGTCATACCCATATTTCATTCACTATAGTACTGTAGCTTTCACATAATTAACTGAGGCATTACCAATTCGTCAGGCACCCTCCACTTATACCAATTATATTTAATCAATACTCTACATTTATCATAAGGTAATCCCATTCAGTATATTCTGGTAACTATTAGAACATTTTAGTCAGGTTAGGATAGACGTCTACCAATTAGAAGGCTACAGACTACCTCAATTAATCCTTCTAGCTACCATATATCCTTCCTAAACTTCATAAACTCGTCTAAATGTAGCTGAAATCAAATACAAAAGACGTCGCCGGTACACAACGGGTTAAAGACTACAGACTATCTCAAATTATCCTTTTAGCTACCATAATTATATCCTTTCTAAACTTAATAAAATCATCTAAATGTGGCTGAAATCATATATAATAGACGTCGCCAGTACTAAAAGGGTTAACAACATAATTATCAGAAAGTGGCGTCACACGGACAATTTTGTTCGGCAATTTTCTCCAGCCTGCAACAAATACTATACCCTGTTCCAAATAATTGGGCTAAAACTCTTGAAGGTTTCCTCTATAAATCGCAAACAACTATGGGTTTCAGAGGCCGTGTGGCATCGTTTTTCGGGAATAACTTAATAACAAACAGTTGGATCAGTATGATATTTTGACACAACTTTTTTCACACCGTCCCCTAATTTTTGTCAGTATAGTTCATTGCCAAAAGTGTAGAAATAAGCCACTTGTCTCTGTGTCTTGTGGTTAAGGTCGCACATTAATGCCTAAGAAACGGACAAGGCTACCGTGGCTTACCTGTGAGAACCACCAAACCATTATTGCTCCTCCATCAAACACGGTAGTTATCAGCCACCACCCAACCCTATTATCGCCTTTAAATTAAAGTTATCTGTCAATATCAAGTATAAATATACAAACAGTATGTACTTGTGTATATTGTATTCAGATTAGGAAGGGCCTCCAGCAATTAAGAGGACTATACACCCCCCCAGTCCAAAATTTCATGATGTATTTTTTTGGTCTAAAATGCTTCTTTCAACATAGGAGAATAGTATAGGAGCGCATAAACAATCATATGACATCCCCCCCCCCCAGATGCACACAACCAAAATGTCTTGTTTTTTTTGTTTTTTTTGGGGGGGGGGTCTAAAATGCTTCTTTCAACAATGGAGAATAACATGAGGGCATAAACACCTATATGACATAATTATGACATCAATACCCCCCCCCCCCCCGCTTCCCCCCAAAAAACACTGACATACACCTATTATAAGAGGTTACATATAGAAAAATACTAGTTTACCCTAAATTACTGGCTAGTTTACGTTTTTTTCTAATATCTAAATCATAAAACTTAGTTTTTATGAGTAACTTAACCATTTTTTCCTGACACACCACCAAATAATTGAGATGTTATATAATTATATTTTACTTTCGTCTGCGATTTCCCACAATCATATATTGTCAAATTCCAAGTGTAACTACTCCATTGTTTTGTATTGGAGCATCTTGTAAACGCTCATGTTAACACATATTGGTTGTGCCTTCATCGTGTATTTTTTTTTCTTTTTCGATAAAGTGAAAAACTTGAGTATCAGGGGGAATTTTATTAAACAAAATCGCAATTTTCGCGACGTCGCGCATGACGTACATTTTATGACCTCGATATCTCATGATGTATTGGAAATTTTAAGAAAAACTAAATTAAACGCTCTCGGTATGGTATTCGAGTATTTACATGTAACAGCAGGAGCCTCTAGGACAAATAATAAGACCGCAAGAAGTTGTGACATCATCATGACATCATGACGTCGTGACGTCATGATGTCATGACATACCACATTCTCATGCTCCCACAAAGTCGGCATTGATAATATGATTATACCCTAAAGGTATCGAGATGAAAGATATAATATTTGTTTTTTTATTAATGTTTTTGTGTCGGAGGGTGTATAGTCCCCTTAACAGATGTCCAACTATCTCACTTAACCCTTTATAATGCCACAGATCCTTCTTAAGCTACACACAATCGTCTAAATATAGCTAGACAAAATTACCAATCAGGTCGCCGGTAAAGAAGGGGTTAATCATACCCGGTACTGTTTCATTCCATACATTAAATCACGTGTATACAAAATTAAGGTGGCCAACTGTATAAGCTGTATGTGATTTGAACCAATGCCGATCGTCTTTTTATTCTAGCAACTACCAGATCACTTTATATATAACATCTATAAAGGAAATCCAACTGGAATTATTAGCACAAGAAATTCAATATCGACCATTATATAGCTTCACCTCTTCAGTAACGGCGACGTCCTTTCCTGTCAATTCTGGTGCTTATTTGACAATTATATTCAGCTTAGGAAGGACATCTATCAATTAAATGGCTACAGACTCAATTGTTCCTTATATCTACCGTGTATCTTTCCTAAAATGCATAATCTCGCTTTATAATAGCTGAAATCAAATGAAAAAATACGTTACCGGTACTGTATGGGTTAACATTTTGATCTTGCTTATGTTCTGGTGTGTGGTGTTCCGAGTTCGAATTCCGGGAAGACCATATGCTTTCATTAGTTTATGCAAGTGCATTGGGGTTTGTAATTGATGATTAATATTAAAAAAGGGTTGTTACTTAATCATGGAGATAGAACCAGCTATAATATTTTCTTCCAATACTGTTATGTATATAGTAAATGGTCAATGTTTGCTTCGATTACCCAACCACTGTATATTAAGACCATTAACCCATTCAGTACCAGGGACGTCCTTTAAATCATTTGCTGACAACTATTAGACGATTGTATTCAGCTTAGGAAGGACCTCTAGTAATAATAAGTCTTCAAACTGTTTCAACCAATCCTTTTCACTACCACAGATCCTTCCTAAGCTGCATAATATCGTCTAAATATAGCTAGAATAAAATATAACACACGTCGCTGGTACTCAACGGGTTAAGTATGACAGAGTCATTATATGTATTTACATTAAGTAAAATAATTATATATTTATTATTCATACGCTAAGACCATTTTCATTTATCTTTGATATCCGGAGACGACTTTACTCAGTTTTAGAGCGGCCTCTAAGAATCAAAGTTCAAACTATCTCAATAATAATAACCGAAATTCCCATAATTACTTCCCAAACAGAGTAAAAGCATACACTGTTGTTACAGTCTATTCGCTGTAAGTAGGCGAACAATAATGACCTCTAACCTCTGTAACTCGAAAATTACTTGAGTAATCGAGCTAATATCTCTACCATCTGGGAAGAGTCAGTCAAGAAATAGATATGGAAATTTACAGCCAACTTGCTCTAGCCTTTTTTTTGTGAGTTACAAAGGATAGAGGTTCAGTTCAGTGACAGTCAGTGACAGAGAAGGTTGTGTTAATCTGAGCTCCTGCCCGGACCACTTACCAGTGACCTTTAGTGACCATTACACCTACCTGTGTTTGGGGGCAGTGCACTCGTGTTATATAAAAGTGTTATAGCTCAGTTTTTAGCTGTTAGTTTACTTGTTTTTGTTTTTCTGTACTTAGTTTCTTGTTCCTCGCTAAGCTTATTGGGATCATGGCAGGTATGGAGTGCGAGTCTCTAACTGATCTGCATCATCTTATTCTCCAGGTAAGAGAGGAGATGGTTGTGGTGAAGGAAGAGGTCTTGGCTCTAAGGGAGGTTAATGTTAAACTTCAGAGGGAAGTGGATTTGATTAAAGACGAAAATCTAGCTTTCAAGCTTAGCCAAGAGGAAATAAAGTCAAGTAAGGGGAAAAGGGAGGAAGTTGATGAAAAATTGTATTCATGGCAGGTTGTTAAAAATACGGGTGGGAAAGTCACACTCAAGAAGCAGGATAGTAGATTAGGTATGAGTGTGACAAATACATTCTCTCCTTTGCGAGACGAATGTGAGGGAAAAGATAGTCAGGATAAGGGAGGGATAACCGAAGTGCCTGCCGCCGACTCAGCTCCAACCTCTGACGCTGTGCTACCTACCACCACCACTACCCCCCACCACCACCACCAAGGGACCTTCTGCCACCACCGGGGGTTCTCCAACTGCAGCTGCTGGATCCTCCCGAGGGAAAGGTAAGTCTGTGTCCCGAGAAGGTAAGTCTGTGTCGATTGTGGGCGACTCCATGGTAAGACATTTAGTTAGGGCTACCCGCACTAAACTTAGGAAGGTTGTGTGTCTGCCTGGCCATGGAGTTGGGAGGGTTTTAGAGAAGATGGACCACATCTTGGAAGATAGTGGAGATAACCCCATTATCTGTCTCAGTGCCGGGAGTAACGATGTTGGTAAGGGTAGAAGTGAGGAACTGCTGCAGCAGTATCGGGATGTGTTAGATAAAGTTAGGATGAAGGGAGGGATCCCTGTAGTACATTGTATCCTACCCAGAAGAGGAGTTCCCAAGGAATGGACATCCAGGGCGATTGGTGTCAATTGCCGTTTGGAGAAATATTGCAAAGAAAAAGCAATACCATTCATTGATAACTGGGATAGTTTCTATGGGAGAGATGGGATGTACGCAAGGGATGGGGTTCATCTTTCACGGTTAGGGGTTTCTACATTAGCTAGTTCTTTAGATAGGGTGGTTGTGGGGTTTTGAACAGAAATATTGAGAGTGTAAATGAGAGGTTAGCGATAAGGATATTCAGTCTCATGCTAAAAATGATGACGTAAATTAGGTATAAAGAAAAGAAGTAAATTGAGAGTATATTACACAAACTGTAGGAGTCTATGTAACAAAATGAACGAACTTAGAGCCCTTGTTAGCAAAGAAAATATAGACACGTGGATTAATACAGGCAGAATTTGATATACCAGGATATAGTTTGTTTAAATATGACCGAACAAGTAAGAGGGGTGGCGGTATAGCAGTGTTTGTCAGGAGTACATTAAAAAGCTGTATTAAATCAGGTATTAGACTAAATAACGATAATGAAAGTGTTTGGGTAGAGGTTAACGAAGGTAGTGAGACCATAGTTATTGGAGTTATGTATAGACCGCCAAATATGAGTAGAAATGACGGAACGTCATTATGGGAGGAAATTAAAATGGCATCAAGGTTTAGCAATGTGTGCATTATGGGGGATTTTAAGTTTTTTATTTCAATTCATAGATACGCCGAATAGTGACCACAATTCTGTGTATAGAAATGTGCAGTACATTAAATGGTCAATTTCTTTCCGTTTTCACTCCGTAAGGTATATAGCGATAGTATAGAAAATAGGTTAAGTACGGTTACTATAAGTAGAAATGATGTGCTTAAGGAAATTGACAGACTGAAACCTCATAAATCGCCTGGTCCTGATGAGGTATATGCTAGAGTATTAAAAGAATGTAGGGATGAGTTAAGTTACCCATTAACAAAGTCATTGGAGACAGGTATAGTTCCAGAAGCTTGGAAGCTTGCAAACGTAGTTCCGATCTTCAAAAAAGGTGACAAATCAATAGCATCCAATACCGTCCCATTAGTCTTACATCAATGAGAGAGTACAACGTAGAATGACAAAAATGATCCATAATATTAGAAATCTTCCGTATAAAGAAAGGTTGAAGAAATTAGGCTTACATTCGTTAGAGAGACGCAGAGTTAGAGGGGATATGATAGAGGTGTTCAAGTGGGTTAGTGGGATTAACAAAGGGGACATGACAAATGTACTAAAGCTCAGTGATAGCGAAAGAACTCGTACCAATGGTTTCAAATTAGATAAATTTCGTTTCAGAAAAGATATAGGCAAATATTGGTTTGGTAACAGAGTTGTAGATGGGTGGAATGGACTACGGGATGGATAAGCATATGGACGAGAAGGGCGCTCTGCAGACCCCCGTAATCCTGCGTTAATCTCTAACCGTTTTGGTAAGATGATCCTCAGGGTATTAGAGTGTTGAGGTTGTGTGGGACAGGGATCTGCCTTGCTTAGGCCAATCGGCTTTCTGCAGACTCCCATTTTCTTATGTTCTTATGTTCTTATGTTATGATTTCTCGCCTACTTACAGCGAATAGACTATAGCATAATTATAATGAAGAAAGGCTCAAGGATAAACCGAAATGCTTAAGAATGTCTAGATAAATCGCTGGAAAAGCTACAGGATCATTACCACCACTAAAGTTTCTACTTAGAGAGGGTCACCGTTTTTTTTTTTTTTTTTTTTTTTACCTTTTTCTCCTTCCCTGGCTTGTATCCCTTTGGCCCCATTCAGCCAACTGTTTTAAGACTTTTATCCCCATCCAGGTGTCGATTTCTTCCTGGCAAGCAATAGCGAGCAAGCATTGTATTGAGAAATCCTGCTTCGCCGGAGACATTTTTCTATCGAAAAATGTACACATTTAACTTGCTGCCATAACAAAGATATATACATGCTGGCTCGCTACGGCTCGCCAGGAAAATATTGACACCTGGATGTGGGTAAACGTCTTAAAACAGTGGGCTGAATGGAGCCGAATGGATACAAGCCAAAGAGAGAGGAAGAGGAAAAAAAAATCGAGGTGGGGTCCTTTAACCTTTTCCAACACAACACGCAGACTCGTTCTCACAATTACCCCCCTCCCTGACACATCAACCAATAGGAAACTGGCTATCAAACCCCCTGGCCAATACAGAGCTTCCTCTTGCCTCCTGAATCTATGGGGAAGGGGGGAGGGGGGGGGGGGGGGACTTAAAGCTGAGTTGCCAGTGCTGCTTATTGACTAACATAAAGTACAATTCATTTCGGGAAAGCCTCACTGGAGAGATAGCGTCTGGTGAAGGAGGAAGGACAAGTCTCTTACGAAGTGAACCAGGTAACTTGCTGATGGGGATAGTTTGGTTGGAGGCTTATTTATATTTTTTCACCAACCAACTTTACTTCTAAACTCAATTAATGAAATCAACGAATACATGTGGTACTTCAAGGACTCGAACCTAGGATACTCACATCGAAATACAGTACAGCGCATTTAAAAAAATACGCTATCAAGACAGTTATAACAGAATTAGTTGAGCTGAAAGTGTTTCTAAAATTATACCTATGCCCTGTTCCAAGTAAGTAAGCCGACACTCTTATACCTCTGTACCTCACGAATGACTAGAGTATTCGAGCTAATATGTCTAACATTTGGGTAGGGTCAGCCAGGTAATAGGTGTGGAAATGTACAGCCTATTTGCTTTAGCCCTTTTTTAGTTACTGAGGGTAGGGTTCACGATTTCTGGTCTACCTATTTGGAACAGGGTATTATAGCTCTACAAGGGCAAGACAAAGTAATATACAGGGTGACCTCTCTTAAGCAGTATATATATCATATAATTGCAGATGGAGTAGAAGCTTGGTTATTTGTACAGAACATGTAATATATTTCGGATAACTTATATCTCATGTAGGTTAAGTCACGGTCAATGTATACAGATAATTTGTATAGCTAAAGATGTTTAAAGGTAAAGCTACTTAAGGGGGAGGGTTGATTTTGATTCCTTCGTGTTTAGCCATTAGTTCTCAGATTGTATGAGTTTTCACCTCCTTTCTTTGCCAATATTAAGACTTTTCGTGCCATTTAGGCGTCGATTTTTCCCTGGCGAGCGAAAGCAAGCCTGTAATTTAGGAGGAACGCCAGCACATTTCTCTACCGAACAATGTACAAATAGTCCCACAGTTCAGTTCAGTCAGTGAAAGGAGGAGGTTGTGTTAATTTGAGTTCCTGCCCGGACCACCTGCTCGTGACTCAGTGACCATACGCACCTACCTGTGTTTGGAGGCAGTGCACTCGTGTATATATAAAAGTGTTTTTAGCTCAGTTTTTAGCTGTTAGTTGACTTATTTGTTTTTGTTTTCTGTACTTAGTTGTTTGCTCCTCGCTAAGCTTTTTGGGATCATGTCAGGTATGGAGTGCGAGTCCTTTACTGAACTGCATCATCTTAATCTCCAGGTAAGGGAAGAGATGGTTGTGGTGAAGGAAGAGGTCTTGGCTCTAAGGGAGGTTAATGTTAAACTTCAGAGGGAAGTGGACTTGATTAAAGACGAAAATCTAGCTTTCAAGCTTAGCCAAGAGGAAATTAAGTCGAGTAAGGGGAAAAGGGAGGAAGTTGATGAACAATTGTATGCATGGCAGGTTGTTAAAAATACGGGTGGGAAAGTCACACTCAAGAAGCAGGATAGTAGAATAGGTATGAGTGTGACAAATACATTCTCTCCTTTGCGAGACGAATGTGAGGGAAAAGATAGTCAGGATAAGGGAGGGTTAACCGAAGTGCCTGCCGCCGACTCAGCTGCAACCGCTGACGCTGTGCTACCTACCACTACCACCACCACCACCACCACCCCCACCACCACCACCACTACCACAAAGGGAGCTTCTGCTACCACCAAGGGAGCTTCTCCAACTGCAGCTGCTGGATCCTCCCGAGGGAAAGGTAAGTCTGTGTCCCGAGAAGGTAAGTCTGTGTCGATTGTGGGCGACTCCATGGTAAGACATTTAGTTAGGGCTACCCGCACTAAACTTAGGAAGGTTGTGTGTCTGCCTGGCCATGGAGTTGGGAGGGTTTTAGAGAAGATGGACCACATCTTGGAAGATAGTGGAGATAACCCCATTATCTGTCTCAGTGCCGGGAGTAACGATGTTGGTAAGGGTAGAAGTGAGGAACTGCTGCAGTAGTATCGGGATGTGTTAGATAAGGTTAGGATGAAGGGAGGGATCCCTGTAGTACATTGTATCCTACCCAGAAGAGAAGTTCCCAAGGAATGGACATCCAGGGCGATTGGTGTCAATTGCCTTTGGAGAAATATTGCAAAGAAAAAGCAATACCATTCATTGATAACTGGGATAGTTTCTATGGGAGAGATGGGATGTACGCAAGGGATGGGGTTCATCTTTCACGGTTAGGGGTTTCTACATTAGCTAGTTCTTTAGATAGGGTGGTTGTGGGGTTTTGAACAGAAATATTGAGAGTGTAAATGAGAGGTTAAATGGAACAATTTTAGCGTCAGGCGAAAGCGATAAGGATATTCAGTCTCATGCTAAAAATGATGACTATATTGCAAATGATAGTAGTGATGGTGCAACGGAAGATGGAAATGTTGTTAGAAATAAAGGTAAATTAGGTATAAAGAAAAGAAGTAAATTGAGAGTATATTACACAAACTGTAGGAGTCTATGTAACAAAATGAACGAACTTAGAGCCCTTGTTAGCAAAGATAATATAGATATAATAGCGCTAACTGAAACGTGGATTAATACAGAAACCAGGCATTTTTTAGCATAATTTGATATACCAGGATATAGTTTGTTTAAATATGACCGAACAAGTAAGAGGGGTGGCGGTATAGCAGTGTTTGTCAGGAGTACATTAAAAAGCTGTATTAAATCAGGTATTAGAATAAATAACGATAATGAAAGTGTTTGGGTAGAGGTTAACGAAGGTAGTGAGACCATAGTTATTGGAGTTATGTATAGACCGCCAAATATGAGTAGAAATGACGGAACGTCATTATGGGAGGAAATTAAAATGGCATCAAGGTTTAGCAATGTGTGCATTATGGGGGATTTTAATTTTCCGAATATAGATTGGCAGCATCAAATAGGAGACTCTGATTCTGAGGAGTTTATAGAGGTAGTACAAGATAGTTTTTTATATCAATTCATAGATACGCCGACTAGAGGTAATAATATTCTCGATTTAGTTTTCAGTAACAATGAACATATGGTAAATAATGTAGAGATAGGGGACCACCTAGGAAATAGTGACCACAATTCTGTGTATTTTAATATACAATGGAAAGGTAATACCAGAGAGAATACAACATTAATACCTGACTTCAGAAAAGCCAATTATGGTGGGTTAAGAAGAGCCCTATTAGCTGATCCTATGGTAAAAAAATTAAGTCGGTCCAGGTGTCCAAATGAGTGTACCCCTTCTCAGGCACCTGTCATCTTAAGTCAGGAAGAGACTTCAACCTTGGTAGATACATACGATAATTTTATCGAGTCAGTATTCAATGCACAAAATAAATACATCCCCAAAAGAAAATTTAGATCAACACAGAACCAACCCAAATGGATGAATAATAGACTATTAGATCTTCTAGGACAAAAGAGAGGAATATATAGAAAAATTAGGAAAGGCGAAATTCACCTACTTGCTTACTATCATAATATATCAAGACAGGTAAAAAAGGATATTAGGAAAGAAAAAAGAAATTATGAAATTAAGGTTGCCAATGACTCGAAAAATAATCCTAAAGCTTTTTACCAACTATATAAATCCAAGGTTAGAGAGGTAATTGGTCCCCTTAAAACTTCGATAAGAGAAATGACAGAAAATGATTTAGAAATGTGCAGTACATTAAATAGTCAATTTCTTTCCGTTTTCACTAATGCAAATTTGGCACAGTTTCCAGAAGTCCGTAAGGTATATAGCGATAGTATAGAAAATAGGTTAAGTACGGTTACTATAAGTAGAAATGATGTGCTTAAGGAAATTGACAGACTGAAACCTCATAAATCGCCTGGTCCTGATGAGGTATATGCTAGAGTATTAAAAGAATGTAGGGATGAGTTAAGTTACCCATTAACATTTTTATTTAACAAGTCATTGGAGACAGGTATAGTTCCAGAAGCTTGGAAGCTTGCAAATGTATTTCCGATCTTCGAAAAAGGTGACAAATCAATTGCATCCAATTACCGTCCCATTCATTAGTCTTACATCAATCATAGGAAAGCTACTAGAGTCAATTATTGCTAGTAAAATTAGAAACCACTTAGATACATTTAATTTAATACATTTTTCTCAGCATGGATTCACTCAGGGACGTTCTTGCCTTACTAATTTGTTTAGTTTTTTCTCAGAGGTATATGAAGCAGTAGATAATGACAAGTCATATGATATAATATATTTAGATTTCAGTAAAGCTTTCGACAGAGTCCCCCATGAGAGATTGATGAGAAAGGTTGAGGCGCATGGAATAGATGGGGCGTTGTTGGGATGGATTAGGTCATGGCTAATTGGTAGGAAGCAGAGAGTCAGCATAAATGGTACGAAGTCAGAATGGGGAGCAGTCAAAAGTGGTGTCCCCCAGGGATCTGTATTAGGTCCTCTGTTGTTTGTTATATACATAAATGATCTTGATTTAGGTATAACTAGTAGGATAAGTAAATTTGCAGACGATACCAAAATGGGGAGAACAATTGATTCAGATAGAGATATAGAGTGCCTCCAAAGGGATCTAGATACCTTACACGAATGGTCAGTAAATTGGCAGATGAAGTTTAACATTGACAAATGCAAGGTAGTAAAGATAGGGAAGATGCATACAAATGTTAAATATAAACTAGCTAATATGGAATTAGAAAACTCGAATTGTGAGAAAGATCTAGGTGTGTTTGCTAGCAATGATTTGAAGCCTAGACAACAGTGTAAAAGCGTTCGAAACAAGGCAAACAGGATTCTCGGGTTAATCTCTAGGACTGTGAGTAACAGAACTGCTGATGTTATCTTAAAACTTTACATTAGTGAGACCCCATATGGATTATGCTGTTCAATTTTGGTGTCCTTATTACAGAATGGACATAGATTCTTTGGAGAGTGTACAACGTAGAATGACAAAAATGATCCATAATATTAGAAATCTTCCATATAAAGAAAGGTTGAAGAAATTAGGCTTACATTCGTTAGAGAGATGCAGAGTTAGAGGGGATATGATAGAGGTGTTCAAGTGGGTTAGTGGGATTAACAAAGGGGACATGACAAATGTACTAAAGCTCAGTGATAGCGAAAGAACTCGTACCAATGGTTTCAAATTAGATAAATTTCGTTTCAGAAAAGATATAGGCAAATATTGGTTTGGTAACAGAGTTGTAGATGGGTGGAATGGACTACCAAGTGCTATAGTGGGATTAAAAACGATAGGAAGCTTTAAGATAAAATTGGATAAGCATATGGACGAGAAGGGTTGGGTGTGAAGGGGGATCAGCAGGGTTGGGCCAATCAGCGCTCTGCAGACCCCCGTAATCCTGCGTTAATCTCTAACCGTTTTCGTAAGATGATCCTCAGGGTATTAGAGTGTTGAGCCTATAATTGGGCTTTGTAATTGGGGTTGTGTGGGACAGGGATCTGCCTTGCTTAGGCCAATCGGCTTTCTGCACACTCCCATTTTCTTATGTTCTTATGTTCTTATGTTCTTACATTTAGAAGTGGAATCTTGGAGATGTTTTTTTAATAAATACATATGTAAATGGACCAATACATTAACTCTACCCCATTAATACATTCACCAGAAATCACCGTGGATACCGTATAAGTATCACGGTGCTCATTCCGTTCATATACTGTAGCCTAGCCTAGCCTACGTGAGTTGCAGTTGGGATGTGTGTACATGCTTAGATTGATATGCAGGATTCGAAATTGCATAATAAATCATAGGCAGTGTCCACCATTCTTTAACTGCTTTCGTGGTGCAATGTATAAGGTGTTGATATTCGGTGTGAGCGTCCTGGGTTCGAATCCACGGACTGCCACATGTGTTTCTAATATTTCATTAATCGATTTTAGGAGGAGAGTTGGTTGTTGGATAGAACATAATAATTATTATGCAACCATTTTATTTCATTCTATTTTACATTATAGTCTGCAGTACTCAGTATGTTTGCAACAAACGGTAAAGTGATAGCTATGTCGGCATCTTCATTCCTCGGCTATTTAAGAAGATTTTGTTGCGATAATTATATGCTGTTAATTGTAAACACTTAGCAGTAATGTGATGCAGAGGCAGTAGTTTTTTATATATTATTTAAAATCGACAAATCAGCTGCTAAAGGATGACATTTTCCACTAGGTGAAAATCATGGACGATAAGACAATAATGCAATACTGCTGGGCTGACATCTTACGACAATATTTGCACAAATAAGACATGTGGTTAGTGATATATACATGATTACCTAAAAATTATATAATACATTTCAAGCAACATTTCTACATATCTATCGTAAATAAATCAAATTAATAGGAAGAAGAAGAAGAAGAATTATATTAACGCCCTCCGACATCTTAATGAAACTTATTTATCTGTTGCCAGTAGCCACACTATTTGTCAATAAGTGGGTGAACTGTTATTTGTAGTACTGCCTGGTTCGGTAGGAAGTTGCCAACTAGCTCCACATTTAGTGTTGCCTTTACCGAGCACCTGTTAAAATTACACGTGATTATATAATAACTTAAGTTAACACTAAGTTTCCCATTTTATATACGCGATCCGATCCGCGTGTAAATCGGTGTTTAGTCTAAGCCCCTTATATAAGTGATCACGTGCAATCTAACATGGGGGATTTTGCTTCACATTGATAGGTAGTCTGTTGTGCCAGTTTTCAGAATAATGAAGGTGTCGGCAACAAAAATCAATGGATCATACCCTTACGGGCACTAGTACACAATTTTGCGTTGCCATTGAGCGAGCAGTGGACTGAATATAATATTGGATTAACAAAATTATATTTCTGATACTAAACAGCAAGCCCTGGTGCATGAAAGGTGGATAATTTGTGTAAGTCTTAAGAAGTAATATTAAGGGAATTGGGTGAAACATTCCGAAAAACTGGAAAAGATTGACTAGATTATTTAAAAAATACGTGTATATTTGCAGTTTTCTCAATGCTTCAACTAAGCAATTCTGTGCATGTTTTGCACCAAGCAATCAAATGTTCCATAGTACAATCTCGGACCTATCTGCCTTGTGATGAACTAAGCTCCAATCCCCAGCAAAGTGATTACTGGCCGGGGACTGGGAGTTAATCTGTTGATTCTCAAAGAATTATATAAATCAACATTCAAGAAGAGGAAAGAATGGCAAGATGGCAGAGAACACTGTCGACCTGTATATAGTGAATTTAATTATTTCCCATTTAATATATGACAATCTTGATGCTTCAGTAGATCAACATTTTTCTTTTCGTACCCCTCAAAACACGCCTTTATCAAAACAGCAAGACAGACAGACAGCCCTTCACCTTTCACTCTTCTACTTCCTTCTTCCTTTCTACGCTACTCCTCATTCTATCCTCTAAGAACACATTTTTTTCTCAGCTGTCCATCCACCCCCTCCCTACCTTAGCATACTTTGACTGACTACTGTATGAGGTGTATTTAATTATGTTTATTTAGTATATGAACTATGAAGCTTCAGAGGGTAGACAAAAGTTCCTCCTTTCATGCCCCCAAAGCACAAGTTGACTGACTTTACTCTCAGGACTCTGGAAAGAATGGCGAGACGACATGGAACTCGATCGACTGGGGTGGCTGAACGAACCATGATAGTGTGGATGTGGGAGAGAGGCACCCCACCCTGTATCATAGCCAGGGACATCAATACCAGCCTCACCACAGTCTACAGGTGGATCAGGAGGTGGAGACAGGAGAGGAGTCTGAGGAACAAACTACGATCCGGGCGTCCTAAAAGTGTAGGGAGAAATATGAGACTGCCGGGCGATGGACTCCTTAATGCTACAAGCAATTCTGCAATCGTAAGCGTTAAAGACAAAGTAGTGGATATCCCGGGATTTTCAGATTCTAGGAACAAAATGCTGCAGACTGGAAGATTCGTAAACCATGGCAGCAAACATACACGACGTGAAGCATTCCTAGATTCGGGGAACACACTGCTACAGAACGAAAGCTTCCCAGACCCTACAACAAAATTGCTACAAACTGAAGCATTTGTAGATTTTGGAAACAAGCTAGTACTCACAGAGTCATTTATAACTTCTGAAAAGAAACTGCACGAAGGACTATTAAACACCGACTACAAAATGCCCCCAAATGAAAACATTCTACACAATGAATCCTTGGCTTCAAACCAAACATTAATTCCACTGTATCCTTCACAGTATTACCAGATCAATAGTTCACATGCATCTACATCACAAGACAAAATTACTGTTCCTATGCAAATTTATGATCATGTACAAGCAGAAACAAAGAGTCCAGTCAACACATATGAACAGGAATATTGGGAGAGGCATCAAGCTATGACTGGAAATTATTGGGACTCATCAATGACTGGGTATAATACTACTTACAATTGGATGCATCAACATCAATTGAATTATTCAGGCCATTTTCCTCTGACTACATCTTACATTCATTAGTTACAACTTATTATTACTTATATTTGTATCACATTCATTATAGGTAGGCCAAACATCTTGACCAATAACTTCCATAGTTCATAAGCGACTGGAGTAATGGAGCTAATAGTTCTACCATTTAGGAAGGGTCAGCCAGGGACGCAAGCTATTTTTCGAGTTAAAGTCGTCCTGGGTCACGATTTCAGGCCGACCTATTATACACAGACTATATTTGTATGCAAATTACTCCTACCAATCATACCATCTAGATAATGAGGAGTATGCATTTCAGGAATGATTATTAAGGGGAGATGGTTCGTTTTTCTAGATCCCCTTCTCCCTCATGTTTAGCCCCATTAGTTTTAATATTTTAAGATGTTTTCCCAATTAGTTTGTCGATTTTAAGACAGTTTTCCCCCATTGCCTTGTCAATATGAAGACGTTTCGTGCTTTTTAGGTGTTGATTTTTGTCCTGGCAAACGATAATGAGCCTGTTATTTTGGAAGAACCAACCTTCAGCCAGGACATTATTCTACCGAAAAACGTACACATTTATCTAGAAGGGGGATCTAATGGATGTGTTTTCTAAGTTTGAAGGAGGTCTAGGGAGAAAACTGAAAAAAAAAAAAAACATTCATGAAATAATCGACTAATAAATAGACCCTTCCCCCTAAATAAATTATGCTGTAAAACCACACAATTTTGAAACCGATATATTGATAGACCCTTCAGATTATTTTGTTAAAGGGGGAATGGTTGTTGTTTCTCTGGACCCCTTTCTCCCTTATGTTCAGCCCCATTAGTTTTTAGATTTTAAGATGTTCGGTCCATTAGTTTGACGATTTTAAGACCTTTCGCCCAATTTCATTGCCAAGATCAAGACTGTTCGTGTCATTTAGGTGTCGATATTTACCTGGTGAGCGATTGCGAGCCTGTAATTGAGGAGGGATCCCGGCCGAAAAACTTATACATATATCTAGAAGGGGGATCTTAGGGGTGATTTTTAAAGTTTGATGGAGGCCTAGGGAGGAAACTAAAAAAAAAAAAAAAAAAAAATTATAAATTGACCAATAAATAATCCCTACCCCCCTTAAACAATACCCTTTGCAATGTATAATTATATGCAACCGATTTTAAAACTATACCAAATGCTTTGTAATCATGCTTGTAAACCCGTACGTAGTTTGTAATAGTACTATAGAAGGTTTTCGTTTTCCAGCTGATGGTAAATTGAATCCCTAGCATCTGATTTCTAGATTGTTTTGTGGAATAATATAATAGTGCTATGTCTCTGGGTCATATTATTACCAAACGTCCATAATTAGCGACATAATTCGATACACAGTCTCGGTAATAACCGAGTAATGAGGATGGTGAAATAGCAATTTACCATCAGCTGGAAAAGAACAGTCTACTCTTATTTCCACTCGAACTATCCTACCCATTATACAGTGTGTGCATATATTTCAACCAATAAACAGTGTTTACTCCAAAAGTTATATTTATCCTGTAATTAATCATTTTTTCAAGGCTATATAGTTTGGGGTGGTTCCAAGCTTGCATGGAACTGCATATATATATATTCAATTTCATTTCATTTCATTTCTCTCTCTCTCTCTCTCTCTCTCTCTCTCTCTCTCTCTCTCTCTCTCTCTCTCTCCGCTGACTTCCACAAAGCCATCCTAAACCAATTAAAATCGTCTAAAGATATCGAAAATACACTGCTAAAACGCGTTATAACCCTCATATAGTTAAATAATTTACCAGTTCACACCTAGATTGAAATTGTGCGCAATTTATGCGAGAGTTTGTGTTCTTAACCAATTCAGTACCGGTGACGTCCTGTTTATCCTAGTCTGGCAACTGTTAGACGGTTTTATTCAGCTAAAATAATTAATTGAGATAATTTGCAGCCTTTTGATGGTTAGAGGTCCTTCCTAAACTTAATATAATTATCTTTTAGTTGCCAGCATATAATGAAAAGGATGTCAACGGTACTGAACGGGTTAGAATCCGAAGCAATACTTTTCCTACAAATCACTGGAACAAAGGTGTATAAATAAATTTAACTGAACAGTAACTTGCATTTTAAGCTTCACATCCCTTTATAGGTATTTTTTGTTTCTGGACCCCTTTCCCCTAATGCTTAGTCCCACTAGTTTTGAGATTTTAAGACGTTTCATCACAATGCTGTATCAATTTACTTCGAAGGGGAGAATTTCCCAAACTTGATGGAAGTCTAGGGAGAAAAAATGTACAAATATATAAAAGTAAATTAAAAAACATAAATGTCCCTTTAATTCATGGACTACGCATTAATGGACAAAAGATAAGGTCAAGTTGAGGGAGGGAGGGAGGGGGGTGGGGCATAAAGAGGGGGAAGAGTGGAGGATGTGGTACAGGGAGATACTACTACTTTCTATGTGTCATACAATTTTGAGACATTTCCCGGCACTGGCACGGTATTTGAAGGGTTGTTTTTGCAAATGTTTAAATACCGTGCCTTCTGTGAGGCCTATCTCACTTTACGGGTTAAGCCGCCGCATACGAACTGACGAGCCAACTAATGTGGTAATACAAATGACAACAAACTGTATAGAACTATTCAACGTATTTGTGTATTTATATATCCTCTTTTTAGGTCCGTGCGAAGTGAGGATCTCTAAGAGCAACTCATGTCGTTGTTTTCGTTGTTCTTCTTCTTTTTAGGGCGACTCTTTTTAAAAATTTCTATTTCTCGGTTACTACAGAGCCAAATTTAATTATCTTTCACATGCATATACTCTGATCTATCCTCTAAGGCAGTGGTCAGAAATCCTTGAAGCTAGAAGAGCCATTGTTTAAAGTTTCATAAAAAAAAATTGTACTGTCGGAGCCGCAATACAAATATATTGGTCTCATAACCCGAAATCTACAGTACTTCAGAAAAAAGAGAATATACCCTCTGAACTAAACAATACAGTGATATTGTTCAATATACTTGTATTCACAAAGCTTAGGAAAGACATATTTGTTACATTTCTAGGAATCATAACGATTGATACCTATAGATCTTTTCGAAGTTGAATAAACAAATCTAATATTGCCTTGACTGAGTTATATGATGCCTTCGTTTTGAAGGAAGAATTATAATTTCTGAAGCTTCTGGAGCCACACAAGTGTCCTGGAAGAGCCGTATGCGGCTCCTGAACCGCAGGTTGCCTACCCCTGCTCTAGGGCGTAACAGAGCCTCATTTGTTTTATTTCGTCCCATGCGTCGCGCTACGCTCCTCGGAGCTAACACGGCCGCAAAAACCTGTAGTTCGCTTGAACTTTGTTTATTCAACTTCGAAAAAATCTATAGGTACCAATCGTTATGATTCCTAGAAATGTAACAAACATGTCTTTCCTAAGCTTTGTGAATACAAGTATATAGAACAATATCACTGTATTGTTTAGTTCAGAGGGTATATTCTCTTATTTCTGAAGTACTGTAGATTTCGGTTTATGAGACCAATATATTTGTATTGCGGCTCCGACAGTACAACACGGCTTTCGTAAAAAACGTTCCTGTTTAACAAACCTCTTAGACTTCTTCCACGATATCCTCAACCTCTACGATGAGAGTAAAGCTGTAGATATTATATACCTTGATTTTCAAAAGGCCTTTGACAAAGTTCCCCACAAACGTTTACTGCTAAAACTAAAAGCGCATGGAATACAAGACGGTGTGTTGAAATGGATAGGAAATTGGCTCAGCGACAGAAAGCAAAGAGTAGTCATAAACGGTAAGGCATCTAAATGGACCAATGTAAGTAGCGGGGTACCCCAGGGATCGGTACTAGGACCAATTTTCTTTCTAATTTACATCAACGACATAGATGAGGGTCTAACCTGTACAATCTCAAAATTTGCTGACGATACAAAAATTGCAAATAGCGTACTTTCAAAAGAACAAGTTGACGATATGCAACACAATCTAAATAAATTTGGTATGTTGGGCCCAAATTTGGCAAATGAGTTTCAATGCGGATAAATGTAAAGTACTACATATCGGATACATAAATGAGAAAGCAAACTATTCGATGAATGGCACTCAGCTTAAGAATGTAAACAGAGAAACCGATCTGGGAGTAACAATATCGAGTAACCTAAAACCGAGTCAACAATGTTCAGAAGTTGTTAAGAAGGCAAACAAAATAATTGGCTTTATAGGCAGGTCATTTGAGCATAAATCCAAAGAAGTTATCCTAACCCTTTACAATTCCTTAGTCCGCCCTCTTCTGGAATACTGCGTTCAATCCTGGTGCCCTTATTACCAAAAAGATATAAACAAGCTAGAACGAGTTCAACGTAGAGTTACCAAAATGATACCTAGCCTAAAGAACAAACCATACGAAGAGCGTCTTAGAGAATAAAATACATTTCCTTTAACCCAGTGCAGATGAACCCACTGAGCCCCAGCGACGCAGCGTTTGCGTCCGCAATGTATGTAACGCTAAACCCCAGCGACTCAAAGGTTGCGTCCATGTTACTCCGGTCCTATGGCACCTAGAGGACTCAGATTTGTATGGGAACTGTGTAAGTATCGCACACAACCATGCCGATGGTTGAAATCTCTCAAAGTCCAACCGTGTGCGCATGAGCGCGCAAAAACCGGTATTTTGGGTGTATTTGCCTTCAAGTTTTTACTCTTGTAAAATCGACTTTCGGGGGCTCCGTAGGACCAATTTTTGACCTTTTTGATAGTTTTTTTGTGTTTTTTCCTTCATTCCTAACCCATTCGCTATTGTTACTGGAAAAACAAAAATTTCAAATCCTGCTGGTCCCTGGTGATACATTTATTCTAAACTAGCTGGGGCTCAGTGGGTTAAGAGGTGACTTAATTCAAGTGTTCAAAATCATCAAAGGCACGACAATATGAACTGTAGTAAGTACTTCACTATCGACCAATCTAATTACATGCGGGGAAATGGGAAACGGTTGCAAAATTATTGGTAAATCTTTTAACTCACACGAATCTAAGAATTCCTTCTTCAATCGAGTTGTCAACTTGTGAAATGGGCTTCCCCGAGACGATATAGACTGTAGCACCGTTGATTCATTTAAACTCCGCCTAGACAAATATCTCGCATCAAACCCGCGACTGACTGCGTTTGTAAATGAATAACTTTATTTTATCCTCCCCTCAGTTACTAACCCAGCTGTCCCCTACTAACTTCCTAATCCTGTCACGGACATTAGTTCCCTTTCCAATGATCCCTTACCCTCTCTAAACCACTGTTTGAACACTTGATCCTTGGTGTTTTGGAGGACAAGCAGCCTAGAAGGGTCACTAGACCTCTTGTTGCTTGATCTCCTTCCTATGTACTAACTTGTTTTTTTAGTTATCTCCCTTAAACCTGACAAGCGCGAAATAGACCTAGGGGCTAGGATAGTTATTTGTGCATTTCTAGCCTTGGATTCTGACAGAATTCGCTATATTTACAATATAGAGCATTATTTGTTTTCGGTATGCTTTTATTTTACATATATGATGTATATATGAACCTTCAAGAGTGCTAAAATAAGTTGGAAAAGCATTTGGGTGGTGAAAAACGAAGATATTGGCCACCCGGTCATAATCTCAGGCGAGAGAGAGCCACAGGCAACCCTCCCCTCTCCCTGTCTGTGAGTCAACTGAGGCGAGTGGGGCGGTGTGTGCCTGTGTCTGGGTGTTATATAACGATCTTTTATGCAACCCACTTGTGCTACATTATCGCGGGACAGAAAAATAACCGATAAATGATGAAAATAATGGAAAAATAGGTGATAATTGAGGAGGGGGAGGAGGGGGGAATAAGGTGGGGAAGGAGGGGAGGGGGGGGTGAGAAACACATGGATGAGTACTAGACGGGAATTATCTCACCCAGAGACAAACTCCTTTTGTTTTGATAGCCCCTGGGATGTTTTGGAAGGCTTTTTTTATGGTCTTGCTTCCGTGAGGCCTATCGCATTCCCTATAGGAATCCTTCCGTGAGGCCTATCGCGCTTGCCGGGTTAAGGGGGGTGACCTGCCTTTGTTCTCTCTCGGGGTTGTATCCATTCGGCCCCATTCAGCCCACCGTTTTAAAGACGTTTATCCCAATCCAGGTGTCGATTTATACCTGGCGAGCCTTCATATTTTGGATAATGAATTAGACAGCTGGCTAAATTTGTAAATATTTCGATAGAAAATTTCTCCGGCGAAACCAGATTTCTCCATAAAATGCTGGCTCGCTATAGCTCACCAGGAAAAAATCGACACCTGGATGGGGATAAATGTCTTACAACAGTAGGCTGAATGGGGCCGAATGGATTCAACCAAGAAAGAGAAAAAAGCTGATCACCTCCCTTAGCCTCTATTAAGCTTGAACTAAATACCCTCAATCCCCCTTTTGAGATAAATTGTTGCATCTTTCGGCAGGAAAAGCCGGTTCCCCCTAAACTGCAGGCTTACTTTCGCTCGCCAGGAAATAATTGATACATGAATGGAACGAAAGGTCTTAACATTGACAAAGAAATGGGCAAAAAGTTTTAAAATCGCCAAACTAATGGGACGAACGTCCTAATATCTAAAAACTAAGGGGGCTAAACATGAGGGAGAAGGGGATCTGGAAAAATCACCCCAATAAGCTGTATAAAATAATTTGAGTTAGCAAGAATAAGGAAGGACAACGCTAGCGTGACATATATTGAGCGGAATTAACAGAAAAAAGTCCGATCGAGCATATCTTTAACTATGTAACTCACCGCAAGGAAAGGGACAATGTATAATCATATCGTAAAATCAAGATATTATTTTCTTAAACATAGCCTAGTGAACGTTAAGATAATCAAAACATTTACATTCCATGATTATATATACGTAATATCAATGCAGATGTAAATCACTCTCCCCCTCTCTTCGTAACTACATATTAAGGGGGGGTCAACGGATTTTGTTATCTTTCTCTCCTTTCTCTCTTTCCCTGGCTTGTATCCATTTGGCCCCATTCAGCCAACTGTTTAAAGACGCTTATCCCCATCCAGGTGTCGTTATCTTCCTGGCGAGCGATAGCGAGCCAGCATTGTATGGAGAATCCGGCTTCGCCGGATAAATTTTTCTATAGAAAAATGTACAAATTTAGCTTGCTGTCAAAACAAAAATATATAGGAAGAGAATCACCAGAGTCGTAACAAAAATCATCTTTATTTTCATAATATTTCCATCATAGACGTTTCGACATTTTATTATATCATCATCAGTATTTTCTGTGAAAACAAAACATACATATACAAATATTGAATATATATTATATTGCAAAAGCAATTGTTTTTAAATACCTTACAAATAATGAAAGTTAACGTAATCAAAAGAACAAAATATCTAGATCAGACAGAACTATACAAGATAAAATAATGCGAAATGTTATGACAATATTAAGCTTAGTGGGAAATAAGCGTTCGGGAACAAGCTACAGTCGCTTATTTTCCACTAAGTTTAATATTGTCATAACATTTCGCATTATTTTATCTTATTGTATATTCTGTCTGATCTAGATATGTTGTTCTTTTGAGTACGTTAACTTTCATTATTTGTAAGGTATTCAATTTTGTTTTGCTTTTGCAATGTAATACATATTCAATATCGTTATATGTATGTTTTGTTTTCACAGAAAATACTGATGATGACATAATAAAATGTCGAAACGTCTATGATGGAAAAATGATGAAAATAAAGATGATTTTTATTACGAATCTGGTGATTCTCTTCCTACTCAAACTGGGATTCCCTAGGAACACCCCTGTGTCTGAGAGTCTACAAAAATATATATATGCTGGCTCGCTACCACTCGTCAGGACAATATTGACACCTGGATGGGGGTAAACGTCTTAAAACAGTAGGCTGAATGGGGCCGAATGAATACAAGCCAAAGAAAGAAGGAGAGAAAGAGAAAACAAAGCGAGGTGGGCTCCCTTTAACAAAAAAACAAAAAAAATAGAGATGGGAGGTAATATACCAGCATAATACATGTATAATTTTCGAATTAAAAATTACATAAAACAACAATCTATTTATTGTACCGAGTCTAGATATTGTGACCCCTAGCTTCTTGTAGCATGGGCAAGTTGATTACACTGGTCACATACTACATTCATATCCACAGCTATTTCAACAGTAGGATAATATTCTACATGCACCTCCACACGCTGTACACACCATAGGGGGACAGCCTGTACACTCGGATGCCTTATGCCCCTTTCCCACTGATGCGATTTCACACGATTTTCGTCGCCGAGGACGTAGTATTGTCAATTCGCAACGAATTTATGCGACGTCAACGATTTTGACCGTTAAAAACACTTTGGCGACGATGTTGCCGATGGATACGACGTAATCGGCGACATTATGCGATGTCATCAGCAAATTGAGCGATGGTTCGCCTATGACCTCGACGAGAACTGTCACATTTGAATAAAATAGTGCGAAATAATGCGAAGGATGAACGAATCCTCGGCGTATGTTTTGCGACGTCTTCGGCGAATTAAGTGATACCCAACCCATCTCGTCGAAAATGTACAAATTTATCTTGAAAGGGGGTCTAGAGTTTTTTATGTTAATTTTGATGGAGGTCTAGTGAGGAAACTAAGAAATAAAGGAATGAATGACCAAACACACGGTCCGTTTCTCCGTAAGGGGGGATGGGTGTAATATTTGCTCATTTATAAAATTATATTTGTTCATGATTTATTTAGTTTGATCCCTAGACCTCCATCAAGCATATAAAGCACCCCCCAACACCCTCCTTCAAGATCAATTTGTAAATTTTTCGATAGAAAAATATCCTGGCCGAAGGCCGGTTCCTCAAAAAGTACAGGCTCGCTATCGATAGCCACGAAAAATTCGACACCTAAATGACACGAAAAGTCTTAATATTGACAACGAAATGGGGGTAAAATGTCTAAAAAAACGCCAAACTAATGGGCCGAACGTCATAAAATATGAAAACTAATGGTGTTAACCATGAGGAAGAAAGGGGACCCGAAATCGACCCATCTCCCTTTAATTCGGAGATTGGTAATGTCCTTGCCGTATGTTTACGTTACGGCTTAATTGAGCTCACCTCGCTTTTTTGGTTTTCTCTTTCTCTCCCTCTCTCTTTGCCTTGTATCCTTTCGGCCCCATTCAGCCTACTGTTTTAAGACGTTTACCCCCATCCAGGTTTCAATATTTTCCTGGTGAGCGGTAGCGAGCCAACATATATATATTTTTGTTTTGAGAGCAAGCTAAATTTGTAAATTTTTTGATAGAAAATGTGTCCGGCGAAGCCGGATTTCTCCATACAATGCTGGCTTGCTATCGTTCGCCAGGAAGATATCGATACTTGGATGGGGATAAACGTCTTAAAACAGTTGGCTGAATGGGGCCGAATGGATACAAGCCAGAGAAAGACAGAGAAGGAGAGAAAGAGAAATAAAACAGGTGAACCCCCTTACGAGAAGTGCATAGAAAAAATGGTTGACAGGTTCACTATAGGCCTAATCCTTTTCTTTTACCCACCTCGCCGAAGGTGCTCTTTGGTCTCGGCGAGGTGTTTTCCAAGCATTCATCTACGTCGCACAGCCCTTTGCACGCCTCTGCGAAATATACCCGTGGTGGGTATACTCTCGGCGACGCTTTTTTTTCGTGCGACACCCTCGTCGATGTCTCGCCAATGTCGCCGAGGATCTCCGAGGGCCTCGTCGATCCCTCGGCAATGTTCGACGATGCTTGCGAGGGTTCGGACCCCTCGCAAGTCCTCGTCCTATATTTTGAACAATCCGAAAATTTGCGATGACCCGCGAGGGACCTTGCGAGGCCTTGCGAGTCAAACGATTATCATGCGAGGGTTCAAGATTTTGTTGCGACATGTCACGAATGTGCCCATTTCTTGGTGTCTGCGATAAAAATTGTATAAAATCGAATCAGTGGGAAAGGGGCATAAGTCTCCAGCCCACTAATAAGAATGTGTGGACCGCCTTTTTCTTTCTTTATGCAATTATAGCTATTTGGATTGATTTTCGGATAGATCTTTCTTTTTAATAAATAATATGTATAGTTTAGTAGTTGATGTATAGAAAAATATTTTCATAAATTAGTTTCCAGAGATATACTTCCATAATTAGAAATAGGTGAAGCCCACGAATATTTACAAGTGAATCTAGGCTGGGCCAGCAGGGGGAGGGCAAAAGGTCTGAACTTGCAGCAAGCAACTTCGCAAAAAGAAGAGCTCGGGGAAATTTACAGCAAATGGGACGGAACTTTTGCACAAATGTAACTGGTTGACCCTTCTCAAATAGTAAAAGTATAATAAGATCGATTATGCATGTCCTATATGAGTTATTAGAGGTTGGATTTCTCGAGTCTCCATATGGTAGCCCTTTTGTACCGGCGACATAAGTATGTTATAAATCTAGCTATAACTAGATGATCATATGTAGATTAAAAAGGATCTGGGATAAATAACTTTCAGGTTTGTCATTTAAAAGGGTCTAGAAACCTTCATGTACAGTACACTCGACCAAAACACAATCTTTACACTGGTAAGCTGTAAATATTCTAGTGTGAACGGAATGAATCGGGTGAAACATACGTCTGTTAGATATTATCATATGATTTCGACCAACTTCCAGAATGTTTAGAGCGTTAGTGTAATGATTGTTTTTTGGTCGAGTGTACACACTGCTTACTTTGTCTATCCTTCGAACTCCAGACGGATTTCTTAGCAAATCCATTTCAACTGCTCTTACTCGAGACTTTTCATTACTATACCATACCAGAGTTTCACATCCATACATCAATGTCGGCACCAACACACCCTCATGCAATCCTCTCACTGCTTCCATATTCAAGTTTCTGCTACTAAACAAGGCTTTCATTGCTCCAGCTATCTTTTTTCCTTGTGTTAGTGTTTTCTACTTCTCTTGTACATTTTCCCCTTTTCTCAATCATGGCTCCCAGATACACAAATGTTTGTACTATTTCAAGCTGTTCTCCATTTTTTTTTTTTTGTCTATGTGAATGAGGGAGACAAAAGGCATAACTGCCTGCAGCGAGTGCCTCCCCCAGATTTGAAAGAGTGACAGGGCCAAAATCAAGGGACGTTCGAGCTAAAATGCCTGGACACACAGAGTTTGAAGCAATTTAAGTCATAGGAAGAGGGAAAAACTGATTCTGGGAGAGAGTTCCAGAGCTCAGCAGTTGAATAGAAGAAAGTCTGAGAATAGCATTTCACTCTAGGGTTGGAGAGTTGCACCGAGTAGGGGTGGGATTGTGTTGCAAGGCGGGTACTACGCACCCTACATAGAGGAGGTGGTATACACTGGGATAGCTCCGAGGAACACTGATTATTGCAGTGGCGATAGAATAGCGAGAGAGATGCAACATTGCGGCGAAGAGAGAGAGATTGCAGAGAGTTGGTGAGTGGACGGGAGTTAATAGTACAAAAGGCTTTCCTTTCTACTTTGTCTAGGAGTGCGGTGTGAGAGGATTCTCCCCACACATGTGAACAATACTCAATACAAGGACGCACTGTGCCCCTGTACAGAGCAAGAAGCTGCGCAGGGGTAAAGAACCCCTTCAGGCGGTTGAGCACACCCAGCTTCTTGGATGCTGCCTTAGCGAGACTGGTAATATGGTCTTTCCAAGTGAGAGCAGAAGAAAAAGAGACACCGAGAACATAGAGAGAAGATGAAGGGTTGATTTTTGTATTGTTAAAGAATAAGGGATACTCCTCTGGAGGTTCCTGACGGGTAGTAAGATGGATAAATTGAGTTTTGGAAGCATTAAATGCAACAAGGTTTTCCTTACATTACAAACAGTGTTTCCTTCTCTTTCTACTAACATGACTTTGCTTTTATTAATATTTACTTTCAGACCTAGTCTTTCACGTACTTCCAAAAATAGCTCCACTATCTGGCACAGGTCATTCTCGCCTCTGCACGTAACACTGCGTCATCTGCATGCAACACATTAGTGACAGTCAATCTGTTGCCACTACTCACCATCTCTACTCCCTTTCTTCTTGTTCTGTCATTTACTTCTCTCATTACCCCATCCATGTAAATATTAAACAACCAAGGTAACATCACACATCCCTGTCTCACTCCGACCTGCACATTACACCACTCACTTAATGCACCATTTATTCTTACGCATGCTTCACTACCATCATAAAAACTCTTCACAGCATTCAACAAATTGTCTTTTACATCATACAGCTCTAAAACTGTCCATAATCCTTCTCTATCCACTCTGTCTTAAGCTTTCTCAAGATCCATAAATGCCCTGTATACCCTCTTATGTTTTTACATGAATTCTCTATCATGTCTCACTGCGAAAATCTGATCAACACATCCTCTTCCACTGCGAAATCCACCCTGATCATCACTCAGTTTTCCATCGGTAATTTGTTTCACTCTGTCAATCACTATTCTCGTATATATCTTACCAGCCACATTCAGCAGACTAATACCTCTGTAACACTTACATTAATTTCGTTCACCTTTACCTTTATACAATGGGACTATCATTCCCTTCTTCCATTCCACTGGCACCACTCTATCACCGTGACAGAAGAGTTTAATACAGTAGACTATAGTACAGTTTGCTTTCTTCTACTTCAGATAGTACCGTATCGACCATGACACTGTTCCTGATCAACGTTCTTCTTGGGCTATCTTTAGTTCACTATTCCATCTCTCAAAGGCTGCATCCTAAAAGTAAGTAGGCTAATTCTGTGTCAACTCACCCATTTCACCCAGTCGATTTAAATGTGCACCAACTAATCCAGGATCAATTACACAATTGTTGTCTAAACTAGAGGGACACTCAGTAGAGCGCATACCTCTGCCTTTGCTTTTTCTCAAAATATATTTATAAGAAAAACAATTACTTCAGTGTGACATCAGCCAAGAAGCTGATAGTGTACGAATTGCCTCCGAAATTGAATCACTTCTTCCTTGGTGCATATCCTGTCTCCCCACGAAATTTCGTGAACATCGGTTTATACCTTTGGGAGGTATCTTGTTTACAAACAAACGGAGACGAAAACATAACCTCCGTCCAACTTAGTTGGCAGAGGTAATTAATATATATTAACAAAACTTGTTAATTTAGAACTTGTTGATATCTACTAGTTGATATGGTATACTGGTTGATTAGATGGTCACTATTTAGGCTGATTTCATTGCTATCGATAATTATGTAATATGCATGTAATGAGTAACATAATACATGGGCATCCTTATAAAATATTACACTCAGGTGATGAAGCCACTTTCCCGCTGAGCAAACTATTGACAGCGATGGTACCATCATTGGATCCCCGTTGTTCCCTGCATATATTCAATAGTGGGTCCTCTACAACGTCTATGGTCAAGGTAAGGAAAATCAACCACTCCTGTATCTCTAACATTACCAAATATATATACAGTATATATATATATATATATATATATATATATATATATATATATATATATATATATATATATAAGCACCAAATGAGGAGCATTTCACTTGATTTTGGCTCTATCACTCTTTCAACCTTGGGAGGGACACTTTTTACAGGCAGTTTTGCCTTTTGTCTCCTCCATGCACCTAAACGAAAAAAATACCTTTTTTGACAACATTTAGCTTGAATCTCTCTCTCTCACCGGATCACAAACCCAACTCAACCTATCCCTTTTACAATTATGTTAGTACATGATATCAATTGAATTGTAGGACACAGAAAAACTTAAGCACTGAATCCTTTCCATTTACACATTAAAATTGCATGCTATAAAAATGGAAGGTTTCTATCAATGACTAAGTTGATGACAAGGGGGTGTAATTATTAACCCCTTCAGACTCATATGACGCAGAGGTTGCCAGATTAGCAATAAGAAATAGAGTTCTCTCACTCTTATAATTACCTCTCCAAAATTAGTTTTCTGCCCACAACTAACTCAAAGACAACTGCAGAGGTTGAAGTAACTAAACTAAAGATTTCTAAATACCCCTGATGGTAACAAAGGTTTTAAAGTATCCCTAATAGGCTCAAAATTGCGTCATATGTCGGAGAGGGTTAAACATAACACAAAACAAATATATACATATATACATATGAGTCATGCTACTGGTGTATATTGGCTGACCCTTTGTCAGAGTGAGGGTTGGTGTCCTCTACTTCCCATAACCCCTTCTATCTTTTTCTCCCTCTGCATCTCTAATTTTGTCAAATGGCGTAGGGATGCGGCGACCCCAACACCCGCCACTTTCTGGTGCAGATAGCCTCCTCTGTGGTGGAGGGGTGAGAATTTTCCACCACCGTTTTCTCCTGCGAGACGTAGAAGTCGGCTAAAGGGGATCGGTGGCGGGGGGCCTGGTCTCCTTCTCTCCTTAAATAAATCTACCAAAAAAACGAGACAGAGATAGGGGCGAGGGAATGCGTCGTGGTCCCGGACCCTAAGAATAGAAGCTTTAAATTTTGTGCAAGGATGTAGTACGAATGGGAAGCGAGAGGACATTGGAAGGTTATTTGAAAGAAGGAAGTATGATGTGCTTGCACTGAATGAAACAAAGATGAAAGGAGAGGGAGAAGTTGATTGTGGAAACATGATAGGTAGAAAGTCTGGAGTAGATGAGAGAGTCCGTGGGAAAGAGGGAGTGGCTATTATTGTGAAGGAGGAATTGAAAGTGCTTATAAAAAAGTGGAAAGAGGTTTCATCAAGGCTAATGTGGGTGCGAATGCGATTTAAGGGTGAAAGGTGGGTTTTGTAAGTGCTTATGGGCCAGGAAGTGAAAGGAAGTTAGACGAGGTGGAGGGTTTTTGGGAGGATTTGAGAGATTGTTTACAAGGGTTTGATGAAAATTAAAATGTTATAGTTTTAAGGGACCTAAATGCTAGGGTAGGAAATGAGCCTGTTGAGTGAGTCATCAGTAGTTTTGGTGTGGATGGTGTAAATGAGAGTGGAGAAAGACTGAAAAATGTATGTGGAGAGTGAAGATTGAGTGTAGGAAATACGTTCTTCAAAAAAAAGCTGTATACACAAGTAGTACAAAGGAGTACAAAGGAGTACAAAGGAAATCAAGCAACAACAGGTCTAGTGACCCTTCTAGGTTGCTTGTCCTCCAAAACACTGAGGATCAAGTGTCCAAACAGTGGTTTAGAGTGGGTAAGGGAACATTGGAAAGGGAATTACTGCCCTGGAACTAATGTCCGTGGCAGGATTAGGAAGTTAGTAGATGACAGATGGGTTAGTAACTGAGGGGGGGATAAAATAAAGTTATTAATTTACAAACGCAGTCAGTCGCGGGTTTGATGCGAGATATTTGTCTAGGCGGAGTTTAAATGAATCAACGGTGATGCAGTCTATAACGTTTCGGGGAAGCCCATTCCACAAGTTGACAACTCGATTGAAGAAGAAATTCTTAGATTCGTGCGAGTTAAAAGATTTACCAATAATTTTGCAACCGTTTCCCCGCGTGTAATTAGATTGGTCGATAGTGAAGTACTTACTACAGTTCATATTGTCGATGCCTTTGATGATGCCAAGTACACATGGCATAGACTTGTGAGGGGAGAGATTGTAGAGAGGGCTTTGATGGATTATGTGCTGGTGACAAGGGAAAGATTGTGTAGACTGCTGGATGTGAATGTGATCAGAGGTGAGGCGGAGGGTATGTCGGATCATTACCTGGTGGAGGGAAAGCTAAGAGTTACAGGAGAATGAGAGACAAGCGTGAAGTAAGAGAGGTAATAAAAGTTAGTGAGTTAGAGAAGAGTGCAAAAGAGAGGGAGTACAAGGAAAGGTTAAATTAAAAATGGATGGAAGTGAGAGAGATGGAAGAGAGAGAAGTAAAGGTTGAATGGCAACAGTTTAAGGAAGGAGTGAAAGCAAGCGCAGAGGTAGTGTGCGGTAAAAGGAAAGTAGGAGGCAGAGGTATCAGCAAAGGAAGCGAGTGGTGGAATGATATGGTGAGAAAGGCGGTTGAGGAGAAGAGACAGTGTTTTGAGAGGGTTTTACAGGATGGTAGTGTTGATGTACAAGGAGAAAAGGCGAGAGGCAAAATTGAAAATTAGAGAAGCGAAAAAAGATGCAAACGAAAGGTGGGGTCAAAGGTTGAGTGAGAATTTTGAAGAACAAAAGAAGATGTTCTGGAAGGAGGTAAATAAAGTAAGGAAAGGAGGACAAAAGAACGAAGAGTCAGTGAAAGACGCAAATGGAGAATTACTAGTGGAACCAGTTGAAGTGAGGAAAAGATATGCTGAGTATTTTGAATATTTGTAAATGCAAGAGATGGAAGAGAAGCAGTGATTGAAGAAATGGTGGATGGAGATAGGTTACCCAGGCCACCCAGGTGGCAGGGAATGAATGAAAGGATTGAGGAAAATGAGGTGAAAGAAGCAGTGAAACAAATGAGAGTGGGAAAAGCAGAAGGTTTGGATGGTATTGCTGTGGAGTGTATAAAGAAGGGTGGAGATGTGATAATAGATTGGTTGGTGAAAGTGCATGTATTGTGGCTTGTACAAGGGGAAGGGAGATCGGCAGGAGTGTTCAAGTTATAGACGTATTAGTTTATTATCAGTGGTTGGAAAGCTGTATGGCAGGGTGTTGATAGAGAGGATAATAAAGTGTACGGAAGTTGCAATAGGAGAAGAACAGTGCGGTCTTAGGAGGGGAAGAGGGTGCATGGATCAGATGTTTGCAGTAACACAGTTTACTGCAAACATTATGCGAGAAGTACTTAGAGAAGCATAAGGAGATATTTTGGGCTTTTATGGATTTGGAAAAAGCGTATGATCGTGTGGATTGTGAAGCAATGTGGAAGGTGTTAAGGATTTACGAAATTGGAGGAAATTTGTTAGAAGCAGTTAAGAGCTTTTATGAAGGGAGCAGAGCATGTGTTAGAGTAGGAAATGGTGAGTTGAGTGAATGGTTTGAGGTAAAGGTAGGTTTGCGACAGGGTTGTGTACATACATACATACATAACATTTTAAGACTGAGTGTTCCACACATACGTGCAGTTTCAGTCTCTTGTCCTAATGGCGGCGTTCCAGGCAACCCTGTTAAGGGCTGCTTCACTTGTCAAGTTCTTGGATTTGAGATCGGCACGTATAGTCCGATCCCAGGTCTTCCTCGGTCCACCCCTTGGTGCAGCTCCCTCCACAATCACAGACCTGCATTTTTTCACCCAATTTTGTTCATCCATTCTCTCCACATGTCCATACCATCCCAGTCTACTTGTATGCATCACCTCGCTAATACTCTTTATACCTAAACTTCTCCTCAGCTCAATATTTGTTATTCTATCCTGTAGCCTGGCCCCACACATCCATCTCACCATTCTCATCTCATTACGTTCCATTCTGTTGACATCCTGTACTTTAACAGCCCGTGTTTCTGAGGCATACGTCATTGCATTTCTAACACATGAGGCATACACCTTTCCCTTCAGGGGGAGAGGCATTCTTTTCATGGTCAGGATTGGCAGCAGTTCTCTGAACTTCCCCCAGCCACATCTAATTCTAGCAACAGTGGCAGCCTCGGCCCCACCACCGGCAGAGATGGTATCTCCTAGGTAACAAAACTTGTTCACCAGCTCCAATGACTCATATACAAAATTCACAGCCACAGGATCATTACTTAACACAAGCTCGCCTTTGCACACTACGCACTCAAATTTCTCTATTTCTGACTTATCCTTCGGCAGGGGTCCCTTTATTCTACTACAACGCTTATTCCCATGGTGCACCCAGCGTCGACAGATGCTACATTGAATCGCGTTAACGCCCACACCCTTTCCACACACTGCACATGGGTATGCACCGCTTTTTTCCACATTGCCTCGTCTCAATCTACAATGCATAACCTTGGTTTTGTTAATATTGACTCTTAAGCCCTTGCTCGCCATGCCCTCTCTCCATTCTCTGAATTTGGCCTCAGCATCTTGCATACTGTCAGCTATTAGGACTAAATCGTCTGCATAAAACAGTTCCGACAGGAGTCCACCTCTAAAAACTCTAGACAGTGCCTCCAAGACCATAATAAAGAGGAGGGGGCTCAACACTGAACCCTGATGGACTCCAACACGGCCTGCGAACTCATCACTCGGTACACCCTTCACCCTCACCGCACTTCGCGAATCCTCATACATCTTCATTATCACACGCACCAGCCACTCTTCCACACCAAGTTTCCTCATAGCCCACTGCACAACATCTCTAGGCACTCTATCAAAGGCCTTCTCCAGGTCTACAAACACAAAGTAAAGATCCCTGCCTTTTAGTAAGTATCTTTCCTGCATCTGCCTGACTATTAAGATAGCATCGGTTGTACCCCGTCCTGGCATAAAACCAAACTGCATATCATCAATGGAGATGCTTTGCCTGATCAAACCCTCAAAGACTCTCTCACAGACCTTCATGATTTGGTCAAGCATTTTCAGGCCCCTATAATTTCCTCTATCTAGCACATACCCTTTTCCTTTGTATATATTTACTATTACACTTTTGAGCCAATCCTCTGGGATTTTCTCATCTTTAACCCTTAATTAGCGGCGAGCAACATAAGTCGAGTTAAATAAAGCTGGACTATGTGGCGGCGCTCGACATAGGTCGAGTGGCAATTTCAGCACGTAATGTGGCTGAGAGAGAGAGACAAGTGGTGGCAGGAGACTAGCGAGCGTATGACTGCTCCAGACCACCGCGGCGAACCTACTGACACAAATCTCAGCTCCCTCCTCCCTCTCTCACTCGCTACATACTCAATTATGTACCGAAAGTACCGAATTACCTGCTTTTTGCACTCGCGTTGCACGGTTATTGCAAGAAAACTATCCATCATACAAGGATCGTTATGGTGTCATTCGAAAGCTCTGTTTATGCCCTTTCAGGGATAGGTACTTGTTTTACATTCTGGGTCTTATTTAGGCATGAAAATGATCACGTAAACAGCCCTATTTTGGCTAAAAACACCCCGCTGTGCGGTACATATAAATAAACCGCATAGGCCGCTCGTAAGGTGTTAATAATGGTGTTTATCAACTCAGTGACTAAGTTGACACCAGTCTCCCCAGAGGCTTTTTCATCTCAGTGACAATGTCAGAGCACCCTGGAGCTTTACCGTCCTTCATTTTATTGATTGCGTCACTCACTACAGCTGGTGCTATCAAAGGAGGGGGTCCAGATATTGGTTTTTCGATACTAAGCTGTTCCTTATCCCATTCAAACTCTACATTTAGCAATCGTTCATAGTGTGCCTTCCATGCTTCTCTGATTTAATTTTCTGCATGTCACCATGGTTGTTTAATATGTTTATGGATGGTGTGGTGAGGGAGGCTAAAAGGAGAACTATGGGAAGAGGATTGGGTTTAGTAGGAAAGAATGGTAGAGATTGGGAGTTGAATCAGTTGCTGTTCGCTGATGACACAGCATTGGTGGCGAATTCTGAGGAGAAACTGCAGTGGGTAGTCAAAGAGTTTGGTGTGGTTTGTGGAAGGAGGAAACTGAAGGTGAACGTCAATAAAAGTAAAGTAATGGTGTGTAACAGGGGAGATCATGGGGTGAATATAGATGTGAGGCTGGATGGGGAAATATTGAAACAAGTAGAGTGTTTTAAATATCTAGGAGGAACGATAAGCAGGAGTGGAGGTATGGAAATGGAGGTAAAACAGAGAGTGAGTGAAGTAAGGAAGGTTTTCGGAGCAATGGGAAGTATGTGGAAAACGAGAAATCTCGGAATGAAAGTAAAAAGTGCACTGTAACAAGGAATTGTTGTGCCAACAGTGATGTATAGGGCTGAGACATGGGCTCTGAAGAAAAAGGAGAAAAGAAAGCTGGATGTGATGGAGATGAGCTGCTTGAGGAGTATGTGTGGAGTTACTCGTAGAGACGGATTGAGGAATGAAGAGATACGTAGGAGAGTGGGGCAGCAGGAACATTTGTCAGCCAGAGTGGACAGAAGGGTGCTGAGCTGGTATGGTCATGTTGAACGAATGGGAGATGAAAGGCTTACACAGAGAATATGTGAGTCAGATAAAAGGGGAGATAGAAGGGCAGGAATGATAGAGGAATGACTATAGATCAGGCAAAGGAAGTGGTAACAAACAGGAATGAATGGAGAATGCTTGTGAATAGTTGAGTGAACATGTGGTCATTTGGAGGAAGGGGTCGGGTGCAAGTTGGACTAGATAATAGTCCATCAGGCGCCTGGCCCGGGGAAACGATTAATATGAAGGTTGCGCCTGGAAGTGTGGTGGGCGGGCTTGTGGCTTCGGCTCCGCTGCATGTCTGCCTGCCGAGATCGGAACCTCTCCGGGTGATCGGGGGCCGGGGAAGTGCTGGAGCGACCTTGGTGACCCTGGTCTCTGGGTCTTCTCCTGGATGACCTAGATGTGTGTGATTTTTTTTTATCTGTGTTTGTTCGTTGTTTTATGTTGTTTTTGTGTTTTCCTGTTCTTGCTCTGTCTTGAGTCGGCCACCCCCAAGAAAAAAGGAAAACAAAAAATAATAAAATAGAATAAAATAGAAAATACAAATATAAATAGAAAAATGGGGATTGGGCCTGAGCATATAGATAGATAGACTACTCAATTCTCCCTACAAGGAATTCACCGGAGACCTCTGGTGGACGCTTCCGAAGTAGCGCCAGAGCTACGTCTGTCGACATAAACAATACTCAACACCTAGGCTATGCAAAGTTCATCACGATGTCTTACGATTCTGCATGTTTTTACTATATAATAGATGGCTACACTAAGTGCTTATATAGTATGGTAGTTGTGGGGGTAATGTGTCAGCTATAGAAAGTACGACATATAGCTTATAATTAAGAATGATTGATGGAGAGGGAGGGTGAAGAACTGCGGGATATCGCCATTTAAAGGGCCCAGGTCCCTTACTGTACAAAACAATGTGTCTGGCGTGGCAACTCCAAGAATTTCTGGTGGGGAGAATTATCACAACAGTATTGACCTCGGCTTCAAAGATTTATTGATAGAGTTCTGACAAGTAAAATCTAAGTACCGGTATTGCGGAAAGTAATAGTGATATCCTTAATATCTTCTGCCATATATGTCAAATCATATCAGTATATTGTTGTCGGGCCTGCTTATTAATTTGGTTGTAAGCTTCTCATACATTTCTGAGCAATATCCTATTGTATGTAAGTCTTGCTAGCCATATATAGTTAGTCATAATTAGTTGTTACTAGTAGTCCGTACACTTTTCATCAGTATGAACGAAATTACAGCTTAACATTTTTAACTATTCACGTTACTGATTCCACTTTTATATACACCAGTAGCCTGACTCCTATATATATATTTGTTTAGTGTTAATTATGCTTTATAATTATCTATTTTGCAAAATGCGCTCATTACAGAATTCCTCAAGTAAATCCTGGTTCGAGATCGAGTGGGATAGCCAAGATGTAAATGCTACAGTGGAAAATCTGTCTTCGGCAATCAAGCAGTCTCGCTATGTAAGTTACTCCAATATTTCCTGCCAAAATGTTGCGTATTTCAGTATATTTAGTTGATTATCTATAGGTGAATATTTGTCATTCCATTGCAGTCGAGGCGTTGATATTTTAAAACTTAAAAAATGCTGGAATTGTTGCCCATGTATGTACTGTACATGTAACCATAGATAATGAATAATGGATCAAATGGTTGATTAACTGTATGTACTTCTTTAATTGTTGTGTAAATAACCCTCATAATGGCAATTTGGAATATTGATCATATTCACATTTAGCATCAGACAATACAAAAATCAACTAGAGGGGCACTCAGTAGAGCGCATAACTCCGCTTACGCTGGCGGAGGTATGCGCTCTACTGATCGCCTCCTAAATGGAATCACTTCTTCCTCCACTTTGCGCCAAGCATATCCTATATGCCCACCAAATTTCGTGAACATCAGTTCATAACTTTGTGAGCCGCCTAGGCTGGCAGAAGTGTGTGCTTTAACGATCACCTAAATTAAATAAATTCTTTCTTGGTGCAAATCCTATCTGTTCACTAAATTTAATGAAAACCGGTTCAAATTTTTTTGATATATGTTGTTTACAGACAAATGGAGACAAAAATATGACCTCCTCCAACTTCACTGATGGAGGTAAATATCATAAATTACGATTCCGGGTATCACAAACAAAAAACAGAACAAAAACAATATTGATCCAAGGTAAATCAAAAGAAGCAAATGAGCAATATATAGAGCAAAATATATTTTATTTTTCTACAAGCTTCTCACGGTTTTCTCTAGCTGCGTCAGTCCTCGTGGTGCGTAACGGTGGTGGTGGTGAGCGACGACCCAGCGTTCCTCGCCACCTTCGCCGAGAGGTCCCTCAAGGGCCGCCTCCTAGTCTGGTCTATAAAGCTCATCGTCTTTACCCGCCTCTCCTTGCAAGAGCAACGATCGTTGATGGCCATGAAGTACACTTTTACAAATATGAATGTGTTGTTCGTTATCCCAGTTAGAAACGAGTAAGTACCATAATATGTGAGCAGTATCGTATATAGCATATTTTCGTTTTAATGGGTCAGTCATTGTAATTATACTACATTGAACTAATATTTGTTTTTATATTCCAACAAGTTTATATGAAATGATAAGCAGTGACGGATACGGAAGATTATTCATGGCTAATTGGACCGTGGAGAAGACGATAACTCCATTACACACTAAACTACCAAAATATTAAGTAATATGATAATTTAATATGTGCACAACGTAGTATGTCTCTAATGCCACCTAATATTCAACAGATTCAGTGTCTATGTCCACTTTCCCTATGGACCACACAGGTTGCAGGTTATTCGATTAGCCAGCTGGGGAGAACAAGGCGGCCTTATTTTATCCTCAGAGCTCCCCTTGTTTCCGGAAAAATACAATGAGTGAGTAAGCATTCTTGTATCTCTTGTTCCCAGGTTCACTATGCCCAATAACATAAAGGATGGAATCATGAAAGAAATACTATCAAGAGCAGTGGATGTTGGTGTATCGCTGAAAAGGGAGGGAATTGAGAGGAAGCTACCTATACTGCTGTTTGCGGATGATACAGTTCTGATGAGTGATAATGAAAGGGAGTTGTAGGGTCTGGTAAATGAGTTTGGAACAGTGTGCGAAAAACGAAATTTGAAGGTAAATGCGGGGAAGAGCAAGGTTATGGTCTTCGAAAGGGGTGAAGTCACAGAGTGTGAGGTGAAGCTGAACGGTCAAGCTATGGAGATCGTCAACTCTTTTAAGTATCTGGGCAGTGTGTTGAGTGAAGATGGGACTTTGGATGAAGAAGTGTGGGAGAGGGTACAACAGGGGAAGAGGGTTGTAGGAACGCTGAAAGCAGTAACAAGAAATAGGGTGGTCAGTATGGAAGTCAAGAAGTTCTTGCATGACAGTGTTGTAATCCCGACACTGACTTACGGAAGCGAAGCATGGACGGTGGTTGAGAGACTCAGACCTAGAGTGAGAGCAGTGGAAATGAATTACTTAAGAAGTGCGTGCGGAGTTACATGGAGGGATAGACAGACTAATGAGGAAGTAAGAAGGAGGTGGATGTGCTGGAGAGTGTAAAAAGGAACAACTTGAGATGGTTCGGCCATATGGAACGTATGGAAAGCGAGAGAATGACTAAAAGGGTGGACTAGAGTGAGGTGGAGGGGCAGAAAGGGAGAAGTAGACCGAAAGAGAGGTGGAAGGATGGAGTGAGGAAGTATGAACGAAGGCGGTGCTGGTTGGGGGGAGGGACGTCGACTGGCTAGGGACAGAGGTGCATGGGGGCAGTTCGTTCGTGGCCACCCCTTCTGGGATCACGGCGTTGGGCAATAGATAGATAGATAGAAATACTGAATATTGAACATTGTAAGATTTGTGTTACATGCATTAGTGTTTATAAAATATACTCAAATTACTTATCCCAATTCAATAATAATGCCATAATTAGCATTATTAAGTTTAGGTGCTATATGATGTTTACAAAATATATTAATTTAGATATCCAAATTCGATATTAACGCCAAAATTTGCCTACTTTTTATTTACGCAATCAGTTTATCCCTTTCACTTCGGTTGGCCTCTTATACTCCACACCAATCTATCACCGCGGACCTTGGCTCTTATACACCTGCTCTCTAAATAGAGATTTTGAAGATCGCGAGCGTTTTGTTTTGATATGAGGGCGTTTGGCCACGCTCCCACTAGGACGCATCATCAGTCCTTATCTAGCCGCTATCATGGATAGAAAGCAAAAAACTAAAATGCCTGTGTCCGATTCGACGCCTAATTCCGCCGCGGCCCAGCCAACACGTACACCTAAGAATTATGAGAAAAATTTGAAAACGAATGACCTTCTAAGTCCTGGTGGTGTTTTGAGAGTGCTAAGTGACTTAGAAGATAAAGAATTTTCCAATTTTGAAGAGCTTGATAGTGATACTGAAGAAAACTTGCTGGGTGAAAACGATGGCGAGGAAGTTCAAGTTCGCGAAGAATTACATGAATTTCTTGGGTTTGTGAGTGATAGTGACGATGACGATGAAGAGTAGTGTAATGCCAGGGATAGTGAAAATAGTGACGATGAGAGTGAAAAATGTCCTGTGAGTGAGCTGGGAAGTGAGCTACCCTCATCGTGAGATACGACACAGTATTCTCGCACTCTGGTACTTCCATAACCCCTTCCCCTGCAAGGTAAAGTTATTTATATAAAAATGGCTATCCTGGAAAGTGCAAGAGAAAAGGCAGCAGAGAGAGGACATTTGGGAATTAATGAGGAAAATGGCGGCGATGAATCACCCGCGGTGCCCCTGCCGTCCATGGCGTCCCTGCCATACGCGACGTCCTCGCATCCACATGAATACCCTCAGACATCCACCAGTGGTTATAGTGATGCTGCCTCGTCCCAACACAAGGGAAAACCACAACAAAAAAACTAGCATCCAGTCGACATATTTTTGACCCCTTCAAGTGAGGGGCCCTCAACTACTCATCGCCCAACCAAAAGACCCCTGCCAAGTGACACATCTGCCACTTCACCTCCCACTTAACGCCCATGCTTTGAGGACCCGGAAACACTGCCTGATATCTCAACATCAAGTGATTTAGACCTTCCTATGAGTCCGATGATTCACATCAATATGCCTAGCCTGCCAGTGAATCAGATGAATTTGGTGATGACGGTGGTGATGATCCAATCGACCCCGCACCTAGACATGGCCGTGGCCGTGGTCGAGGTCAAGGTGCTGCCAGGGGTACATGCAGGCCGCGGTCCTGTTGCATGCGCCCGTGGTGCTCCGTGTGGCCGTGGAGTAAGGCGTGACAGAGGGAGACACGCGAATGTTTGGTCCTGGACCGACGGCGCCACGTTTCAGCCCCAAGACTCTACCTTCGATAAGGCCCAGCATGGAGCATGCATCGATCCCTCATTTCCTGGGGGCCCCAACTCATCCCCTGGCGAACTATTCAAGGCCATTTTTAATGGGAAGGTCTTGAGTGATGCAGTTTTTATACACCATGCACTCCCTGCTGAATAGCAAGGCTAGGGTGGGTGCCCTGATGAATCAGGGACTTAGTGAATAGTTGCCGCAGATTGCTAGACCGCACCGTTCACCAACAGCACTGACGTCTGCCAATAACACACTGGCTGGCCCGAGGCTCGAACCGTCAACCTCACAGTTAGCAGGAGAACGCTCTACCAATCGAGCTATGGCCTGTGTGTCGTGGTTATAGAGACTAATGAACACCAGGCCCTCACAGAACTCCTGAATGAAAAGAAGACAACAAGTGGCCATATTAACCTGACAAGCGCGATATAGACCTAGGTGCTAGGGTAGTTATTTGTGCATTTCTAGCCCTGGATTCTGAGATAATTCGTTATATTTACAATATAAAGCATTATTTGTTTTCGGTATGCCTTTATTTTACATATATGATGTATATATGAACCTTCAAGAGTGCTAAACTAAGTGGGAAAAGCATTTGGGTGGTGAAAAACGAAGATATTGGCCACCCGGTCATAATCTCAGGCGAGAGAGAGCCACAGGCAGCCCTCCCCTCTCGCTGTCTGGGAGTCAACTGAGACGAGCGGGCCGGTGTGTGCCGGTGTCTGGGTGTTGCATAACGATCTTTTATGCAACCCACTTGTGCTACATTATCGCGGGAGAGAAAAATAACCGATAAATAATGATAATAAGAGGAAAAATAGGTGATAATTGAGGAGGGGGGGGAGGGGGGAATAAGGTGGGCAAGGAGGGGAGGGGGAGGGGTGAGAAACACATGGATGAGTACTAGAGGGGAATTATCTCACCTAGAGACAAAATCCTTTGTTTTGATAGGCCCTTTTTTTTTGGAAGGCTTTTTTTATGGTCTTGCTTCCGTGAGGCCTATCGCGTTCCCTATAGGAAGCCTTCCGTGAGGCCTATCGCGCTTGCCGGGTTAAGAGCTGGTTCGAGTAACTATTGCAGAAATGTATATGCTCATGGCCCTCACTATGCTCATGGCCCATGTGAAAAAAAATCGGCTCCAGGACTACTGGATCACGGGCGTCATTATTGCCACTCCTGCCTTCGGCAAGTTTATGCCCCGTGATCATTACCTCGATTTCCTATCGAACCTCCACTTCGTCACGAACACCAACATGCACCTCCCAGACCACCTGTGGAAGATTAGGGCCTTCTATGATTTGATGCAAGAAAAATTCACTAACTTCCTAAAGCTGTTCCAGAAAGTGGTCATCGCCGAGTCTCTGTTACTGTTCTAGGGGAAGCTTCACTTCCGGCAGTACATAACATCGAAGCTACATTTTTTGGCATCAAACTGTTCGCGCTGTGTGATTGCAAGACGGGTTATGTCCTCGACTTCATCGTCTACAGTGGCAAGGAGGGCAAAGTTCGTGCAGATCCTGAAATAGGGTTTGTTGGGGCGGTGGTAAAGAGGATGATGGATCGGTATTTTGACAAGAACCACATCTTGTATACCGATAATTACTACACGTCCTCCCAACTTACCGAGTACCTGCAAACGAAGAAATCCCAGAGAGTCAGTACAGTACGGGAGCGGAGGAAATACATACCCAAATTCCCGAAGAAGGCCCATAAGGACATATTCACCCAGCAACACTAGTCGATGCTAGCCATTCACTGGCACAACCAGTGGAAGGTGAATATGATCACAACCATCCACAAGGGCTAGCTCGTGGACAGCGACAAATTCGACCACAGGACGAGGGACAGGGTAATGAAGCCGGACGCTGGCATCGACTACATTGTGAAAATGCGGCTTGTCGACAAGTTTGACATGCAGGTTGGCTTCATAGACTGCCTGCGGGCCTCCTCCAGGCGGTAGAAGATGTTCTTCCTGCACATAATGGACGTGTCTGTCATCAATGCTTATAATATCTATAAGCTTCTAAACCCAACAACTCCAAGGAAATACAAGAACTTGTGTCTGTTCCAGAAACAAATAATTCTGGATCTATTGGGGGAGTATGCCCAGTAAGCAACAACACCAAGAGCCCAGTCACAAGCAGGAGCAAGTGTTTCATACTGCACACTCTGTGGTGAGTACCAGAGGAAGCACAGACTCAACCCCTTTCCCCTAGTACCTGGCACCAATCACAAGAGCCAAAAACAGTGCCATGTGTGCTACAATACTGTCAACGGGCCCACAAAAACAACCTACGAGTGCCTGGAATGCAAAGTTTCACTATGTGCAGCTCCGTGCTTTGTTGACTACCATATTCACACAAACTTTTGAAGTGCCAAAGACTTGAAACCGTATTGAAAGTGACACTAATAAATCGGTGAAAGAGCAAGTGACACACATAAAAACAGTGAGCGAAAGTTACTCAAATATATATCATAATAACGCCTAAAAGTGACATGCTCATTATAAGTGGAAGTGACACCTAAAATTGTGTACCGTACACCCATAAATGCCACACATAAATAGTGCTACTGAAATATACTGTAAAATAACCTATTAGTAAGTGAAAATGACACATAAGAATGAATAACAAGTAATACAATTATAATAGTAAATTATGACATACTAGTAAGTGCAAGTGACACCAACAATTGTGTACCATACACCCATAAATGCCACACATAAAAAGTGCTACTGTAATATATAATAGCCTATTAGTAAGTGAAAAATACACATAAGAATGAATAACAAGTAATATTATTATTATTATTATTATATGAGATGCCGAAGTCTCCAACCAGGGTGCAGAAACACCATCAAGATGAGTCCACACAAAACACCCGGAGGCACTGGAGAGAGACTACGGCAACTTAGGAAAAAATAAAAACATATACTGTATACTGTACTGTACATATACACATATTAAACACAGATAACATATTATGCAGTGGAGGATATAAAGTATAAATATAATACAATAAAATAGAATAAAATAAGTTTAAAAAATAGAATTAATGCTGCAAAAAAGCATTAACTCTAGACTTAAAAATGGAGATATGAGCTGAATTGACTAGCTCATTTGGCAACTTATTCCACAAGTCCAACCATGGCCAGCACAAAACACTGTGAAAACTGTGTAGTAGAAAAATTAACACGGCTCATGGCAAGATCATTAAGATTGCTTGTGAATCTAGTTGCACGAGCCCGGACATAGGGCCCAAGCAGAACCCCATGTAAGGGATGCTGAGGGTTGTTAAAAACTTTAAATAAAAGACTAAGGGCACCAACTTTACGTCGATGACACAGATCAAGAGACAAATGAGGTAGAATAAAACTGATGGATTTAGCGACCTGTCAAGCAACTTGAGATGGCAGTCAGCTTCTGACAACCAGACAGGTGAGCAGTACTCGAAATGTGGCAAAATAAAAGCATAAAAAGACTTCATAACTGTGGCATCACAAGCAAATGTTTTATAAACCTTGCGAAGCAGACCAATTTTTGGGGAAATGGAAGAGGAGAAAGAACGAATATGCTTTTCAAAAGTAAGTTTGGGATCAAGAGTAACTCCTAACAAACCCAGAGTATCCACATTCTCAATTTGCTCGCCAGAAACTTGTAGATAAGGATGGTGAGGATCCAAGGTACGAGATCTGCTGATGATAATGGGGTGTGTTTTACTAGCATTAAGTTTCATGCCCCAAAGTTCACACCATGATGTAATTTTGGCTAAATCCCTATTGAGAGCAGTAGCAATTACGTGTCGATCTATTGGTGATGGAATTGACGCATATAAAGTTGTATCATCAGCATAGGAGATTAGTTTTTTTTCAAGCTCGGAACACAGGTCAGCAGTAAAAATAATAAAAAGCAAAGGCCCAAGGAGACTGCCTTGTGGAACACCAGAAACAACAGTAACAGAAGGGGAATGACACCCATCAATGACCACAGACTGAGATCATTTTGTCAAAAAATCTTCAAAGATCCTTAAAACATTGCTACCAATACCGATGAGCTGTAACTTATACAGAAGTGCTTTATGGTTGACTAAATCAAAAGCAGAACTAAAGTCAATAGCCACGACACGAGACTCATGTCCCTGGTCCAATGAAGATTGCAAGTCATGGGTGAGTGTCAGATGTGCATCACATGTACCCAGTCCCTTACGAAAACCAAACTGTGAGTTTGGTATCAAATTATGACTATTACAATAAGAGGAAAGGCGTCTGGACAAAAGCCTCTCATAGAGCTTGGATAGGATATGTGTAATGGAGATAGGGCGATAGTCATTAGGAGATGATGAGGCAGTATTTCCCTTTGGAATAGGAGTGATAATAGCCTTACGCCAGCAAAGAGGAAAACTACCTGATTTCAAAAGCAACCTAAACACCACGGCCAATTTAGGTGCCAAGACCACTGCAACCTTTTTAAAAAAGAGAGGGAAAACCCATCCGGGTCTGTGCCACCATAGGTATCAAGATCCAGCAAGTACCTTTTCAGTTCAGCTGATTTGAATGCCATTGAATTGAGGTTGGGTCTAGGGAAACATGTCAATGGCAAAGACAATTCCTGATTACTCTGCTTATAGGTAGGCAGGGAGGGTTCTGTGGGGGCACTCGGTTATGGCCTTGGCCTTGCTCGGGGCCTTGGGGCTGTTCGGCCAGGCAGCTTGGGGAACAACAACAACAATAACAACAACTCTGCTTATTAATAAAAATATTAGATAGAATATTGGCCTTCGATAATGGATCAAAAGAGATGGAGCCATCAGAATCACAAAGAGGAGGCATGGAGGAATCTATTCCAAATAAAGAGGATTTCAAAGCGGACCACCATTTATGAGGCTGTGTAGCTCGTGCCAGAACATCCTGAAGATGGGAGTTATAATCCCTCTCAGCACCATCATAAACTCTCTGCGCAGCTGCCCTTTTAAAAACATAATTTTCCCAATGCAAGGGGGTTTGATTACGCCTCCATAGACGATATGCAGCCTGTTTGTCATCAAATGCACGCTTGCAGTCATCATTTAAACCATGCTTTATCCCTGATACAAGACTTAATTGTTTTTTATGGAACTCTTTTGCGAAGGATACCAAGAAGGGAATTGTTGAGAGCTGAAACCGGGTCATGATATCTTAATATGTGATTCCACTCAATATTACAAATATTTATTATGATAATAGTAAATACAAACATACTAGTAAGTTCAAGTGACACCTAAAATCGTGTACCATACACCCATTAGTGCCACAAATACAAACTGATATGCAATAATGCATATTAAACAATAATATTTTAATAGTAATAGATAATGACTATAAAACCCATATAATTGCCTCTCAGACAAATTGCCACTGGCCGCGGCGACACGTCCGAGCCCGGCCTGAATATCCCGCATGAACTCGCCATATTCACAACCTCATAACAACATTGCCATGCAACATAGCAATGTCAGGTCAACACCAGGATAACGACAACACTAAGTTCTCCCTTTTCCCATTGAGTTAACACTTCTGCATGCTTTTATTGCTTAGCTATGAAGGTGTAAAGATCGAGTGCTTTCGGCAAAAGGCCTGAGTCAGGGGTATAGGAGCGTAAGAGGACAGCCGAAGGAGTAGGGTTATTAATTGCTATCAATAACAATGCATTTTATAATATATTTTTGAACCAATAGTTTCTATGGAGCAAGCATTCCCGTTGCCGCCTCCACCTACCGGCCACTGTGGATAGAGACGGAAGAAACAACAGCTGATGGCAACATAATCATTCGTCGTTCCGGTGTGGATTATTCTCTTTTACAGGCTGTAGCAAAAGCCATGAACTTTACATTTGAGGTCGTTCCCATCACGCTCTGGTCAGAGGTAGGATGTGAGGATGATGATAGCGAGTGTGCATGTTTAATTTTGTTAGATAAATTCCTATTTAGAGCAACATTTTATCTCTAAACACACTCACACAAAACATGCACACACACTCTCACTCACTCACATTACGTCTTTCTCTCTCTCCATCTCTATTTTGTGTGAATGTAGTGTATAAAAACAAGAAAAACTACACCCAACCAGTAGTAAAAATAATGATATCTACCTGCACCTCAAAAACATAGAAATAGTAATGGAAATCTACTCTCTTCTCATGCACCAAGTATTACTATGCAGCGGAAAGTTAAAATATACTATCTATCCTACAACTTAGGAAACAAAGATAATTAGGGAAAATCTACTGTCTTCTCAGGCAATAGGAAAAACCAGGAACTAGCCTGGAATGGAATTCCGACCGCAATGATGACATCTTGTCACCGAGATATTTCCTGAAATAGACGAATATAATTATACTGTACATTGATTTAACCTCCGTTTCAATGTTGCTTACCTGAAAATAGTAATAAAAATGTACCTTTTCCTCCTCAGGCACTCGATCTTACTGCACAAAGAAAAGTATTCATGACTCCCGTATACCATGCGGTCTTACACCAGCGGATGCAATTCTTCGAGTACACAGTAGGCTTCACATATGCAGATCTCTCCTTCGTCATGGCCAAGCCCCAGCTGGTTACTAATTGGTTGAGTCTCTACTACCCGCTGGGGAACATGGTGTGGATTGCTATCTTTGCATGTCTTCTACTGGTGCCTTGTGTCCTCGGGCTGGTAAGAAGTGCTGAGTAGAAGTGTCGTAAAGCTAATATCTATTATTATTAAAATAGGGATTCGCGCCAAGTCTAAAAAGACTAAGTGGCACCAAAATAAACTTTGTGTAAAAATAAACATCGGAGTTGTTGTGGGACTGGGCGTAATACGGAGTAGAGGATAAGAAGACTAGGAAACACTAATTAAAGAAGCTGAAGGAGACGGGTATGGAGGAGAAACCGCATAAGATGTGGGAGGGAGAAAGTGGGGGACTCTCCAAGCATATCGGCTAAGACAGGGGGGCGATGAAGGGAGTATATGAAGGGGAACGCTTGCCGTCGGGCATTGGAGAAACGCGGACAGTCTATCAGTATCTGGACAGACACTGGAATATGGCAGCAAGGATAGAGCGTGGGGACATCACAGGACATCAAATGACCATGCGTGAGCCTGGTGTGGCCGAGCCGAAGATGGGCTAGAGCGGTCTCCCACCGACGATTGTGATGAGAGGAAGACTTCCAAGGTAGGACGGAAGGTTTGACAGAACGCAGTTTGACATCAGACACCCTCATGGAGGTCCACTCGTCCTGCCAGCGCTGACGTAGTAATTGAGTAACATGTGGGAAGTAATCAGATGCAGGAATACGCCGTGGCACGAGTCGGTTAGAGGTAATAGCAGAGCGGGCGAAAAAATCAACTCGCTCATTGCCAGGCATTCCAACATGACTCGGGACCCAACAGAAAGACAGGGACTTTAATTTAGTAGCGATGCGGAACAACCATTCCTGAATCTCCAGCACTAAGGGGTTAACAGCGGGAATAGACTGAATACTCTGAAGAGCACTAAGGGAGTCACTAAAAATTACAAATGTATGCAGGTGTGAACAAAAAATAGTACGGAGGGCAAATAAAATAGCAAATAACTCCGCCGTAAAGACACTAGCACATGATTGGATGTGACGTTGGAAGGTCCGGTCCGGGAACACAACCGCAAACCCTGTACCGGCGGAGGTCTTGGAACCAACAGTGTACACTGGAACGGCTGAAGAGTGGTGTAGCATATGTTCCACAAACTGAGCATAAAGCAACTGTGGGGTTGAAGAGGCCTTGGATGGGGGGAGCTGTACAAACGGTAGGGCGAGGGAGTAGCCATGGGGGGAACTCTGACTGTCGGAGGGGGAGCACTGATGGAATGGGAAAAGAGAAGGAGGCTAGTAAACCAGAGACCCGACCGGGGAACGAAGTAGCAGATGATGATGGGGCTAAGCCGGAAGCCGTGGAAGGAAAACCAGCCAAACTGTGTTGCAGAAGGCGAAGATGATATCGAAGGGTCAGTTTATCCCGCCTGGATGATAGCGGTGGGACACCTGATTCAGCATAAAGGCTAATAACCGGAGTAGAGCGAAAAGCCCCCAGAGACAAGCGCAGACCGTGATGGTGAAGGGAGTCTAGGCGCTTAAGGTTTGTATGTGCAGCGGAGGCATATACCTGGCAGCCATAATCGATCTTGGATAGAATAAGTGTTGTATGGAGGCGCAGAAGAGTCGTCCGGTCCGCACCCCAAGACAAGTGGCTAAGGGTTTGTAAGAGTTGAAGCCGTCGGGTGGTGGAGGTCAGTAACGAAGTAATGTGCGGGTACCATGTCAACCGAGTATCGAAAATGAGACCTAAGAATGGAGCTGAGGACCTGTAAGGCAGAGGGCGGTTATACAACGTAAGAACAGGTTGCGGGACTGTATGGCGTTTCGTGAAGATGACGGCACAAGATTTCGAGGGCGAAAAACCGAAAGCCCACTGCGCAGCTGCATCGATGGCCTTCTGCATGAGATCTTTTAGGGCTGCGATATCCGAACCGACAGCATAAATAGAGAAGTCGTCCACATACAAAGAAGCACGGACACCAAGAGGGAAAGAAGAAATAATACCATTAATAGCTAGGATAAAAAGGATGGTACTTAGTACACAACCCTGTGGGACACCTTCGTGTTGGGGGTATGTCCGTGAGAATGTATTCTGAAGCTTGACTCGGAAAGTACGATCACGGAGAAAGTTTTTCAAGAATACTGCCATGTTGCCAGACACACCAGAATGTAAAAGGGTATGAAGGATGTTGTATTTCCAGGCAGTATCATAAGCTTTTTCAAGATCGAAGAATGCAGCTAAAACTGACTTAGTGTCCGAAAAGGCGTCGCGGATAGACGTCGCCAATCTCATTAATGGGTCCAAAGTACTATGGCCCTTGCGAAAGCCATATTGAAAAAGTGACAGGATGCCTCTTGATTCTAGTAGCCACATTAAGCGGGAGTGAACCATGCGTTCTAATAATTTGCCTACACAACTGACCAGGGCAATTGGACGGTAATCTGCTGGTGCATGGCCCGACTTACCCGGCTTAAGGAATGGGAGAAGGATGGCATGTCTCCACTCAGCTGGAAAAAAGCCTGTGGACCACAGACGGTTGTAGATGGATAAGAGAAAGTCAAACGCAGGCGGAGATAAGTGCTTCAGCATCAAGTAATGGACTCCGTCAGGGCCTTCACATGTATCCTTACAGGCTCCCAGGCTAGAATCAAGCTTAGCCCGGGAGATGGGGGCATTGAAAAACTGATCAGACGATAAGGCGAAGTCAAGTCGCTTAAGCTCAGAACGGCGTTTATACAACTGGAAGGAGGGCGGGAGATGGGAGCCAGTGCTAACATCACTGAAATGTTGCCCCAACATATTGGCCACCAGAGACGGGTCGGCCACAACACCAGTGTTGGTATGGAGGACTGGGGCCGGCATAGGCGCATGTTTCCCGGCAATCTTCCTGACGCGAGCCCAGACTTGCGTAACAGGTGTATCTGCATTGATAGTAGAGGCATATGACATCCAGCTAGATTTTTTTGCAGAGCGGATTGAACGACGGAAGACGGCATTAGCCTGTTTGAAAAGAGTATACGCATCCCGCTCATATGGAGAGCCTTTTTTCCGACGGAAACTCTTCCACTTGGCTCTTTTATTGCGTAAAGCTGAAGTGCACTGAGCAGTCCACCACGGTACACTCTTAGAAGACATATTCCGAGTAATGCGGGGAATACAAGTATAGGCAGCATGGAGCACAAACATCAGGAAACTGGTAAGCATGGCATCAGGATCCGGGAAAGCAGGGGTTGGATTAGGCGGAACGGCGAGATCAGCGAAAGACGTCCAGTCGGCACGATCGAAACACCAACGGGGCGGGCGTGGCACCGGGGAGTAAGACGTAGGGGAGAGGACAATCGGGAAGTGGTCAGTCGCACAGTAATCATCAAAGACCTTCCAAGTAAAATCCAAGGATAGTGTAGGGGAACACAGAGACAAGTCAATACATAAGAAGGTACAGGCGCCGCAATCAAAATGCGTAGAGGAACCAGTGTTTAATATAAATAAATCGTTTGTACGAATCAGAGCCTCAAGGGAACGACCTCGTGTATTAACAGTAGAGTCACCCCACAGGGAATGCCTGCAATTAAAATCCCCTAAAAGGAGGAAAGGTGGAGGGAATAGAGAAATCTATCTATCTATCTATTGCCTGATGCCGTGAGCCCCGAAGGGGTGGCCACGAACGAAACGCCCCCATGCATCTATGTCCCCAGTCAGTCGACGCCCCTCCCCCCAACCAGCACCACCTTCGTTCATGTACTTCCTCACTCCATCCTTCCACCTCTCATTCGGTCTACCTCTCCCTCTCTGTCCCTCCACCTCGCTCTCGTACATCCTCTTAGTCATTCTCTCGCTTTTCATAAGTTCCATATGGCCGCATCATCTCAAGTTGTTCCTTTTCACACTCTCCTGCACATCTACCTCCACAGCATACCTCCTTCTTACTTCCTCATTAGTCTGTCTATCCCTCCATGTAACTCCGCACGCACTCCTTAAGTAATTCATTTCCACTGCTCTCACTCTTCGTCTGAGTCTCTCAACCAACGTCCATGCTTCGCTTCCGTAAGTCAGTGTCGGGATTACCACACTGTCATGCAAGGACTTCTTCACTTCCATACTGACCACCCTATTTCTTGTTACTGCTTTTAGCATTCCTACAACTCTCTTCCCCTGTTGTACCCTCTCCCGCACTTCTTAATCCATAGTCCCATCTTTACTCAACACACTGCCCAGATACTTAAAAGAGTTGACGATCTCCATAGCCTGACCGTTCAGCTTCACCTCACACTCTGTGACTTTACCCCTTTCGAAGACCATAACCTTGCTCTTCCCCGCATTTACCTTCAAATTCCATTTTTTGCACACTGTTCCAAACTCATTTACCAGACCCTGCAACTCCCATTCATTATCACTCATCAGAACTGTATCATCCGCAAACAGCAGTATAGGTAGCTTCCACTCAATTCCCTCCCTTTTCAGCGATACACCAACATCCACTGCTCTTGATAGTATTTCTTTCATGACTCCATCCATATATACAGTAAACAACCACGGGGACATCACACACCCCTGATTCAAACCAACATTCAGGTCAAAGAACTCACTCTGCTCACTCTCCACACATACTGCCGCCTTTGCACCCTCATACATGCTCTTCACTGCTTTCAGCAACTTGCCCTCTACTCCGTATATTCTAAGTACTTTTCACAAACCTTCTCTATCCACTCTGTCATAGGCCTTGTCCAAGTCCATAAAGGCAACATACACCTTTTGTTTTTTCTCCAGATATTTCTCCACAACACAATTCAGGGTAAAAATCTGATCTACACATCCTCTTCCCTTCCTAAAACCTCCCTGCTCGTCGCCTATCCATATCTCCGTTCTCACTCTCACTCTCTCAATCACTACCCTACTGTATACCTTCCCTACTACGCTTAGAAGACATATTCCTCGGTGGTTACCACACACTCCTCTTTCCCCTTTGCCCTTATATAGGGGGACTATTATGCCAGTCTTCCAGTCATCGGGTGCACTCCCCTTCTCCCATGCTAGTTTGCACATTTTCCATACCCATTCTATCACTATCTCACCACCATACCTCAACATTTCCCCACACACTCCATCTGTTCCTGGTGCTTTCCCCATCTTCACTCTTTTCATGGCTTCCCACACTTCTGACCTCCTGATCCCCACCTCCCACTACTTCTCCCTCCCAAACCATATCCAGCTATGTTTGCTGGCTCTTCATTCCTTACATTTAGCAACTCATTGAAGTACTCCCTCCATCTTTCGACTCTCTCTTGCTTCTCGGCTAGCATTCTCCCATTCTTATCTTTCACACCCTTACTGTTTCCCTTACTACCTTTCCTAACTTTCTTGACTTCTTTCTAGAACAGTTTCTTACTCTCCCTCCATTTTACACTCAGATTCCTTCCAAATTCCTCATCTACTCTTCTCTTACTTTCCTTCACTACTCTCTTCACCATCCTCTTACTCTCCACGTACCTCGCTCGTTTCTGTCTCTCGAAATCTTCATTCCCTCTACTACCCAACCACTCTCTATATGCTTTCTTCTTTTCTTCCACAGCTATTCTTACCTCTTCTGTCCACCATGCTGTACCTTTCACCCCCCTCCCTCTTCTCCTCACTCCATACACCTCCTCACATGCTGCACAGATCTCATCCTTAACCCTTAACTGGCGGCGCCCGGCTATTGTCGAGTGAAATAAATGTGGCCTATGTGGCGGGGCCCGGCTATTGTCGAATGCAATTTTGAGCACGTAATGTGCTCTGAGATTGAGCGGAGCAGTGGGAGGAGCGTAGGTTACCTCATGACCGCTCACCACAGTGGCCGTGGAGCTACTGAGATGTACTCCTTTGTACTCCACCCTCTCTCACTCGCTTCACACGTAATAATGTAAGAAAATGACCGTATTTTAGCGATTTTGCCCTTCGGTTGCAAGATCGTTGCAAGACAACCAGTGATCGTAGAAGGATGGTTCGGGTGTCATTGGAAAGCTCAATTTACGCCCTTTCAGGGATATATTCTTGTATTACGCTCTGGGTCTTGTTTATGCATGAAAAAGAACACGGAAACAACACCATTTATGGTAAAAAAAAACGCTGGGCGGTACATAGAAATTACCGCCTAGGCCGATCGTTGAGTGTTAAACACCTTGCTCATCTCCTCCACTTCCTCCATAACTTCCAGGTCGAACCCACCTAGTCGTCTTTCCACTGCTCTCCTGTACTCCTCCCTGACTTCCTCCTCCTGCAACCTCTCCTGCAACCTCTCCACCCTCCTCACCATTCCACCCTCCTCTCGCCTCCCTCCAGCTCTCCTCACCCAATTCTTTTGTATCCTAACCTTAGCTACCACTACATAATGATCAGACAGACCCCCTCCAATACCCCTATACACCCTAGCAATAGAGAAATGATCCTGTTTAATTCTGGAACATCGATCGGAACCGAGGGGGAAAAGTATATGGAAACTACTGTAAGCCAGCGTGAAAGAAACACTCTGGCAAGCGTGCATTTAAGAGAGGTATGGATAGTTAACGGAGACACTGGGACATCATGATGTACGAGGAGGCAAGTATCATACTGGGATTGGGGAAAACTTATATAGGTGAAAAAAGGTATTAGGGGGGGGGGGGGGGGCATTAGATAAACGCGATTCTTGTAAGCTAATAACAAGTGGGCTAAACCTAGAGATAAGGTAACGAAGATCAACACGATGTGCTGTAAAACTATGAATGTTCCATTGTAAAGTGGACATTAAAAAGACAAAAAAGGTTATAAAGAATACGCGTACGAGAGGGAAGAAAAGATGTACACTATATACAAAATATTTACAAAATACAGTTAACACCGTGGGTGGAAAATATAGCCAAGAGAGGCTAACGATGGGAAATAATAGCAGGAATTGGAGAAGACGTTGAAGGGGAAGACTGGAAACCGGGGGGCATAGGGAGGTCTAAAAGAGAAAGAGGAGAGGAAGGAGGAGGGCCGGAAGAGGTAGTAAGGACAGAGGACGGGTGGGAAGAGAAGGCGGGGGTAAGGTCAGGAGAAGGAAGAGGGGGAGGGTCAGGAGGAGGAATAGGAGGGCCAGGAGGAAGGCCAGAAGGGGGAGTGGAGGAAGAGGATGGGGCAGGGGAAGGCGGGAGAGGGGTAGGGGGGAGAGAAGAGGGGGTAGGATGAAATTCGGCATGAACGGTTGAAGGCGGTGGGTGGGAAGAACGGATTAATTCATCAATCTTAGGTAGGGTTTCGTAGGAGAAATCTAGGGACGCAGTGACGGGAAGAGGAGGAGACTGGACGGAGGGAGGAGAAAGGAAAACAGATGGAGAAGTAGACGACTTCTTCTTCTTCTCGCAGGGACTTGAGCACCGCACGTCACGGACACTACCCTTAAGTTTAAAAGAGGAAGCGGGAGAGGAAGAACGGAGCGCGGGAACCCGTTTGGTAAAGGAGATGGGAAGTTTAGAGCGAGTAGGAGATTTGGGGCGACTAGAAGAGGAAGATGACGGAGATCGGGGGGAGGCTTGGAACGGGGAGAGCGTTGAGGGAGACTAGAAGAGGAGGAACAAGGAAGAGAGAAAGATGAAGGGGCAGAAGTAGGAGTAGAAGGACAGAACAGAGAAAGTGTTAGACAAACGTACAGAAAAGGAAGAGACGGAAGGACGAACGGAGGAGACAGAAGAGGAGGAAGGAGAAAATCTGGGAGAAGCACTGGTAGAAGGAAGAGAGGCAGATGGCGAAATTCGTGCGACTTGGGGGGCGGAAAGTGGGGCGAAGGGAGCGGAGGCGGTAGAAGGAACTGAGGAAACAGAAAAAGGGGGGGGCGTGGTAGAGGGAGGCGAAGAAGAGGAGTGAGGAGACAGAGTCTTGGAAAATTACTGAGGGGTGAAGCCCAAGCAACGAGCCTCTTGGCGGGCTGCGGTGAGCATAAGGCCGTGTATCGCTTTGATGACAGCAACTTCAGACCATAACAGATGAACGGGGCAAATTTTAGAGTTGGTCGAATGAGACCTGCGGCAATTAAGGCAGAACTGGGACGTTGACTGACATTCTCCAACGGCATGTCCGGACTGCGCACAGCACGGGCAGAGTGGGCTCTCAGCGGCTGTACGGCAGAACTTCGCCGGGTGGCCGAAACGCCAGCAGCTGCGACACTGGAGTGGACGAGGAAGAGACGCAGTCACGGGGAGGCGAGTACCACCGACAATAACATGGGCAGGAAGGGAAAGTCCATCAAAAGAGATCTTGGCAATGTTTGTGGGATTGCGGCGAAGGTTGCGAGGAGGGATAGTGTAGCATACCACACTAACCACCTTGTGGTCTTGAGCAACAACGATGTCCTTGACGAGGTCGGCGCAATCCGCGAATGGACGACCCCCGAGACGGATGGAAGCGGGGATCAGGACAGTCCCTGTACAGGAGTTGAGTCGTTGATCTTTTTGAGCCGGGATGGGGGTGCCAGAACAATCGACGAACGAGGTCATAGCAGTAGCCTGAAGTTTATTTTGGACAGTAACAAGACGGGAAGCATCATGGCGGGAGTGGAAGGTGACGTCCTTTCCCACCTGTTGAAGGAGACGCAGGTGGAAGAGGAGGTCATCACTGGCTAGAGGCGCAGATGCAGGGATGGAGAAAAACTTAGTAAAGGAAGGAGGCGCAAAGAGAGAGGACAGAGGGAGGAGCGAGGACGAGAAGAGGACGAAACTGGAAAAGAAGAGGAAAGAGAACGAGGAAGGGAGGGCAGAAAAGTGTCGAGGGTGACAGTACTAGAGGGAGAAGAGGAAGAAGAGGAAGATGCAGAAATAACTACAGGAGAGGAGATGAAAGCCTGGGTAGTGGAGGTTGGAGAAAGACGTGACGAAGACGGAAGGGTAGTAGAAGGATTCGGAACGGTAATGGACGAGAGGGAAGAGCGATGATCGAAGGATAATTCAGCGGGCTGGTCGAGAGCACCCAAAACCATCTCAGACTCACCGTGCTCCCGCGGTGAACCGGACCGACAGCCAGACAACAGACCCCCAAGTGGCAGGCTGCATGCCACAAGGGGCTCACTCACCGGAACCACTAAAGCAGAAGCCATAAACATGGAAGAACAGTGAAAAAAGCATACGTCGTTACCATAGCAAGAGAAAAGGGGGTAAAGCATGGAAGAAGATACTGCAGTTACCAGGTGCCCCTGGCAAGGAAAGGGAGAAAGACCTCCGCAGGGCCACGAAACCAAGAATGCGGCCAATTGAGAAGGGACAGGTCTCGGCTTTGAGCGAGGGACCTTGTACAACCCGGGCATTTGTCCTGCAGCTTTGTCCCACGGAGAATGGGGCCGGCGTAGTCACCTGACACACTCACTGGGAAGAGAGAAGGGAGTCAGAAACCCCAAAGCAACCCTATAGTGCCTATCCTCCAACAACGAGCCTTGCGAGCCCTGGCCGGCAGCACCTGTCGCCAGGTGGACTCTGCCAACTCAGCAGTGATCAGAGACACCAAGGCGAAGCCCTAAAGAAACTAGAACCTCCGAAGTAGTGAAAGAGAAAGGAAGGAAGCAAACAGGGAAGTCAACCGGAAAGGAAGGGAGGGACGGGACCACAAAAGTGCAAGGGTCGGAGACCGGCCTCTGTTGGCTGCCCCAGGAGAAAGCGGAAGAGGGAAAATCGAGAACTAGAAAGGAGGAGAAAAAAAAGGACATGACAAAATTAGTTGGAGGCGATAGGGAGAGCGGCCAAGATCCTTGGCCGCTCCACCTACAAGCCCGGAAGCCCCCAAACGTCGGCAACGAGTCATGTGTCAAGGGGGAGCTAATATCTATGCAAATATAGATTTTTAACCCTCAAAGATTGGACCATGCCACGGGCAGTGGCATAGTCGGTAGCGCATCAGGCTGCTGATCGAAAGGTCAGCAGTTCGATCCCAGGCCGAGACAGTGGTAGATGTCAAGAGTTTGGATGCTCAGATCTAGCGATTTTGTCCATTAACCCTTAATTGGCGACGCGCAACTTATGTCGTGTGAAATAAATATGGAATAAGTGGCGGTTCACAACTTATGTCGTGTGCCATTTTCACCACGTAATGTTGCTGAAAGAGAGAGATGAGTGGTGGGAGGAGCGTAGCAAGCGTATGACTGCTCCAGACCACCGCGGCGGACCTACTGACATGAATCCCACCCTCCTCCACCCTCTCGTACTCGCTACACAGGGAATTATGTAGGGAAAGTACCTAATTACATGGTTTTTGCACTCGTGTTGCGCGATCGTTGCAAGAGAACCAGTGGTCGTACAAGGATGGTTGGGGTGTCATTGGAAAGCTCTGTTTATGCCCATTCAGGGATAGATACTTGTTTTACGGTCTGGGTCTTATTTAGGCATGAAAATGATCACGTAAACAACCCTACTTAGGGTAAAAACACCCCGCTGGGCGCTACGGTCAAATAGACCACCTAGCCCGCTAAATAAGGGTTAAAGTACCTGTAACAAGGGCATGCTCTTGCCCTGTTAATCGAGGGAGTGCACAGCGTTAAAAATGTATCAGAAGATCGTGAAACATACAGTAGATGTACGTTACATTGAAATCAACGGGTACTAGTGTTAGACATAATTACGCTTTGTAATTTCCGCCACACAAAATATTTCAGGGTGACATCTGATAGTCAATATCGACACTACTCAGTCCGAGAAGAGCTCCACACGCTTCTCAGTGTCTCACGGGCCTAAAGCAAAAAAACATACAAATTACCCTTGTCGCTACCGATGTCCCACATAATGCTTTCTTGACAGCCAGCCCCATTAGGCCAGTGGGAGTTACGAGTAGGGAAGTTGTCATGAAGTTGATGTCTTAAAGTTAATATTTATGCATATATACTGTAGATTTCTAGAAGTAATGGAGACGTTTGTGATAAAGCTAATATTTTTGTATTTGTTGTTGTTGTTGTTGTTGTTGTTCCCCAAGCTGCCTGGCCGAACAGCCCCAAGGCCCCGAGAAAGGCCAAAGCCATAACCGAGCGCCCCCACAGAACCCTCCCTGCCGACCACAATAAAGCCTGGGTGACCAAAGCCACTCCATGGCGGGGAGCTGAGGAGGGTGCGGAAACGCCCGGGAAACCAAAGCCCCAACCAGGGCCCTTTACCCCTCAGCAATTATGAAGAGAAAGTTGAGGGGCAAAGGAATAATCTTGTGATTTTAAATGGTAGTAGGGAAGTAGTACAGCTTCGGGAGTCGGTAAACTCTGTTTTGTTAATTTTTCTGTCCAATACAACTTTCCTTGCGACTAGATAGGGGTTTTGGTAAACACATTTTGAAAGGAAGAGGGCAGTAATAAAACTTCACTGCTCATTATGCAATATGGGTGAATACTCGAGATTATCATCCATAACTAACCATATTCTAACGTCCTGAGCCATCTCAAAATTTGTGTTGAGTTTTAAGGCATCTGAAATATATAATTAGCTTAGTAAAAGCCGGCAATTTTGACAACTAGCCATAGATGGATAAATATAAATACATATGCACAGATATATATGAGATACAGATAGGAAATTATTATACATGTTAAAGCATAAACCATTGCCTCTAAGATATAGTTCAATACCAAACAGATGGTGAAAGTAGCAGCCAAAATATATCATGGGAAGGACTCCACGTTCCATTCGCTCCAGACTGTGGTGGCCATACTGTTAGGCCAGAGTATCTTACCCCAGCTACCCAAGACTTCCACTTCCCTGCGATTACTACTGGCAATCTGGTTGGTGACTGCCTTTGTCCTGGGAACTGGATATAGGGGCTCGCTCATCGCCTCTCTCACTCTCCCCAAGTACCCAGCGCGACCTGAGACCATAGAGCAGCTGGTCGACACTGTTGACAGGTGATTTTAAGTTTGTTAACCTCTGTGAGACACGTTAATCCTCTGTGGCATCAACCAAGATGATCGTAGTTCAATTCCCGAGCAAGATGCGATGGTTGGGCGACACCTAATACCCTATGTATCTCTTCTCCTCACAATAAGAATATGAACATGGAGTTAGTGACCTTTTTTCGACATCTCATCTTGAGTAATAAACTGTGCTTATAAAGTGTTCAGAAAAACTGTTCAAACTAAGTTATCTTTAAGTTAAATGTTCATATCTACAGCTTCAACTTTCTAATTACCCAAAAGTTACAGGTGGCGGTTTCTGTCATGGACATCCCTTTTGGGAAGCTTCTTGAGGAAACAAGGCATCATACTTTTGTTCATTCGTTTGATGACCGTATCACTGTAAAATACCAAAAATCTGTTTATCCATTTGATCATATTGCATATAATTTCCAAAGTGAATAACTTCAAATTTCTCCCTTTTGCTTCGTCAATATAGCCTACAGTATATAAAATCGGGGACGAAAAGCTTGAGGCAGATTTTTTAATTACCATTTTGATGTACTGGCGAACTGTTCAGACTGGTACAAATTGTCTTCAACAGTTCTGACATGCTGCAATAATTTAAACACATGCTCGAGTCAGTGTTTTCCCTTATTCGTTTCAAGTTTTCAATAGCAATGTACCATTTACTCAAGCAGGTGGTAGTACGCAATGCAAACTTAGTATTTTAAAGGGCATAGTTCATACAAAATCCCATTCCATTATATCACTGTCTAAAGCATGTTAAAGCATGATTGATACTGCACAGTTGTCTTGCTTTGCCTTAAATTTTGATCTAAAATAGTAAACAAAGCCGTGCAAGATATTTCAAGCTTTAGGAGATGATGGCAAACCCTGCCCCCTCTCTCTTTTGTTTGCGAGAGAGAAACTTGACCGCGGGAATTAAATCTGCTGTGATATTGCCTATATTTAACTTACCCTGATGTATTTCGAACATGGTGAAGGAAACTGAAGGCAGTATTTGATATAGATATCACATGAGTGAAAAATGTGTCTATTCTAAAGTATCTATCAACACAATTATTAATATTTTGGTATCGTTAAGCATAAATAAATACATATTAGCAGCTCTATCCATATGACAACATTAGTATTTACTCTAACGGTAGACAAGTACTTTCATACTACAACAGCGTACGACCAACATGTCAAAATATTCCATCTTTATTTTCACTTTCTCAGTGCATTATTCGATAGCTTGCCATTATTTCTACATTTCATTATTAAACTTATGCTGCTCGTACAATTTCTCATGACCGTCTTTTAGATATCTGTCCATCTTTGTACTGCTTTCACAGCTTGGAGTACTTAATTTAACAGAGATGCTGTGAATCAAAATGGTGGCCAGTGACCTGACTCCTTAAACTCTTTGACCGATTATGTTATTCTATGGGTATCCCAGGGCTAATACAGGTCACGAGGGGATCGGAAATGCCTCTCGCCACCACCGTCCAAAACACGAATTTATTTATATTTACATATAATTATAAGGAACTCGGACGACCATTATTGCACAAACGAATTATACTGTACAGTGTGCACACTAACATTTATGATAATGAGGATAGCTGTCCCCATGCGCTATGCCCTTTAAATCAAAGTGTTAGCGACCATCCCATTTAATCCACTAACTTGATGAAATCAGAGTCAAATATAATAACATGACATGTATTTAACTAGATTATTTTATTTATTTGCATCATCTAATTCAAAGAGTTATACTAATTATTTGGATTATTATTATTATAATTATAATTATTATTATTATTATTATTACTGAACTGTGCAATCTACTGACAGCTTAACGTCCATGGCTTGGGGAGCGGCGTTCGTGACATATTTCAGACAATCGGGATCGCCACTTTTTGCACGACTTGCAGACTTGATGGTTCCTGGGGTACAGGGACTGGGAGGTCTGGAAGCCGCCCTCATTAAGAAGTAATTATTAAGTAACACCCCGTTCTTAACCCTTTCACGCTTATGACGCAATTTTGAGCCTATTAGGGATACTTTAAAGCCTTTGTTACCATCAGGGATATTTAGAAACCTTTAGTTTAGTTACTTCAACCTCTGCAGTTGTCTTTGAGATAGCTGTGGGCAGAAAACTAATTTTGGAGAGGTAATTATAAGTGTGAGATAACTATATTTCTTATTGCTAATCTGGCAACCTCTGCGTCATAAAAGCGTGAAAGAGTTAAAATGTAATCATCAATTACAAACCCCAATGCACTTTAATAAACTAATGAAAGCATATGGTCCACCCGGGATTCGAACTCCGGACACCACACCAAGAACATAAGCATCTAAACCATTACACCACCAACACAGTGAAGCGGACAGTTGTGAGTGGTAGTAGTAGTAGTAGTAACGAACCTATATGAATCTGTATTATACATAACCCCTTCTGTACCGGCGACCTCCTTTTAACTTCATTCTGACTACTATTATACGATTTTAGTAAGTTTAAAACGGGGCTCCAACAATTTACAGGTTTCGAAATGTCTTAGTTAACCCTTTTTACTATCACAGATCCTTCTTAAGCTGCACAAAATCGTCTAAATATAGTTAGATTGAAATTAATACGAACCCGCCGGTACAGAATGGGTTAAGGGGACCGACCTGCCTTTTTCTCAATGGGTTTTATCCATTCGGCCCCATTCGGCCCCATTCAGCCTACTGTTTTAAGACGTTTCTCCCCATTCAGGTACCGATTTTTTCCTGGTGAGCGAGAGCGAGCCATCATTGAATGGAGAAATCTGGCTTCGCTGGAGACATTTTTCTACCGAAAAATGTACAATTAAGTCAGCTGTCTAAAACATAATACAAAATATGCAGGTCAGTCCCCTTAACGAAACAATAATGCGTTATTATGTCTCAGATGCTTTACCGGTGACGTTTTTAGTATTTGATTTCAGCTACATTTAGACGATTTTATGTTGCTTAGGAAAGATATATGGTAGCTAAAAGGATTAATTGATAGAGTCTGTAGCTTTTTAATTGGTATACGTCCTTCCTAAGCTGAATAAAACCGTCTAATAGTTACCAAAATAAACTGAAAAGGACGTCCACGGTACAGAAGGGGTTAAAGGTACACATTTTCAAATGGGTGGGCAATAACGCATATACACATTATCGCAATATATATGAATTACAGTCAACTCAAATAATTACTAAGCATGCTACTGGCATATACAGTATATTTCTTCACCACTCAATTTTAAATTGACACGGGTCAGAAGATGCAGTAGGACAATTAGGAAAGATACACATATAATATTAAGATAGATGAAAGGTTATGTATATGAAGACAGATCGTAAGAAAAACTGCTCTAATAGTCATTAATCTTGCCTTATATAATCAACAGCCAGACTCACAAGATGTTGCAGAACATTGCTAGACAAATAGGGTGAATCGCTAATCAATTACCTTTAAAACAGATAAAAGTTTGTGAACGTGGGAGTTAGAGCACCGAAGGGTAAACCGTCAAGACTTGGGATCAGACAATGCACTCTGATCTCAAATTAAACAAACTGATAAGTAAGGCAGATTTCGATAGGGCTGCTTGGCACACCACCAATAGGATGTGAGACTGAATCGCACCTCGTGTGGACCATTCGATCTTTAAAATTATGTATACAATATCTTAATTTACTTTTTTTATTCACCAGTCAATCTCACATTAATACGGTCCACAAGATTCAGATGAACACTACGGACAGACAATCAATTAAACATGCATACAGATAGGTAAAACATGAACAAAAGAATCTGCTCTAATGATAACAAATTTTGCCCTTTCGAATTCGTCACTTTCATCAGTCTAGCCCACATGGACAATAATCCTCAAGCCACAACAGGAGACAACAGACAGGCACACAGGCAATTGACCACTTGCGAGTTTCAGGCTATAAGGAAATTCGGCCTGTAAACATCGATATTACACACAAATGTAGTCATTATGTAGGTTTTCTGCTGGATTAATAGTATAGCCGTCCGGCTGGCTCAGTTGATAGCGTGCCTGATTCCCATCTTGAAGGTCTCGCGTTCAATCCCCGCTCAGATTGAAAAGTTTTTCTGGGATACAGCCGGCGGTTACCATCTCCCCATGAGCAAGGGGGATGGGTAATGGTCTCTGATAGACTGAAGAAAGCCAAGCGCTTGTGAATCCTCGAAGGAGGAGATACGGGCGCTATATAAGTAACCAGAAGATTATTATTATTATTATTATGTTCAATTTGGTTTTATGTATGTATATAATTACTAAAACCATATTATAGCTGGTTATTCTGCTTAATATCGATATTTACAGCTCTAACTTCCTTATAGCCTGAAATTCGCAAGTGGTCAATTGTCAATTACTGTACTGTACAGTATATAGATATACAGTACAATGGGAAAACAACCAGCTGAAATTATTGAACATGCTATTTTTATACATCAGCTAAGCTCACGTAGACTATCTGCAAGGTACGACAGGACATAATGAACAGACAATCAATCAATTTGGTACACTCGGATACCATTGACAAATAAATGGTTCTAATTGTCATAAAATCTACAAATTAATTTGCCATACATCTTAAAATCTCAAAACTAATGAGGATAAGCATGAGGAAAAAAGGGCCCACTCACAAGAATTCGTGGACTTCACCTATTTCTAATTATGGAAGCATATCTCTGGAAACGAATTTATGAATATAATTCTCTATACATCAACTACAAAACTATACTTAATATTTATTGACAAAATAATTCTATACAAAACTCAGTTAAGACTTTTATAATTGCATATAGAAAACATAGTTGGTCCACAATTTTGTATGAGTGGGCTAGAGACTATGGTATTCGAGTGTACATACATAGATTGAAAAAAAGAGAAAACGGAATATACAGTATAAACAATATAATCACATGGACACGCTCCACAAGGTGCAAGGTGCCAAAAGATTTGACAACACATTATAAGCGTTAAGAGGGGAAGGGTATATTTTTTGGTCGATTATTTCATATACAGTATTAAGTAACACCCCATTCTTAACATTTATCATCAACTACAAACCCCAATTTATTATTATTAAAATAGGGATTCGCACCAAGCCTCAAAAGACTATGTGGCACCAAAATAAACTTTGTGTCAAATACATCGGAGTTGTTATAGGGCTGGGCGTAATACATAGTAGAGGATAAGAAGACTAGGAAACACTAATTAAAGAAGCTAAAGGAGACGGGTATGGAGGAGAAACCGTATAAGACGTGGGAGGGAGAAAGGGGGGAACTCCAAGCATATCGGCTAAGACAGGAGGGCGATTAAGGGAGTATATGAAGGGGAATGCATGCCGTCGGGCATTGGAGAAACGCGGACAGTCTATCAGGAGATGCTGGACAGACACTGGAATATGGCAGCAAGGACAGAGCGTGGGGACATCACAGGACATCAAATGACCATGCGTGAGCCTGGTGTGGCCGAGCCGAAGACGGGCTAGAGCGGTATCCCATCGACGATTGCGATGAGAGGAAGACTTCCAAGGTAGGACGGAAGGTTTGATAGAACGCAGTTTGACATCAGACACCCTCATGGAGGTCCACTCGTCCTGCCAGCGCTGACGTAGTAATTGAGTAACATGTTGGAAGTAATCAGATGCAGGAATATGCCGTGGCATGAGTCGGTTAGAGGTAATAGCAGAGCGGGCGAGAAAATAAACTCGCTCATTGCCAGGCACTCCAACATGACTCGGGACCCAACAGAAAGACAGGGACTTTTATTTAGTAGCGATGCGGAACAACCATTCCTGAATCTCCAGCACTAAGGGGTTAACAGCGGGAATAGACTGAATACTCTGTATAGCACTAAGGGAGTCACTGAAAATTACAAAGGTATGCAGGTGCGAACAAAAAATAGTATGTAGGGCAAATAAAATAGCAAATAACTCGGCCATAAAGACAGTAGCACATGATTGGATATGACGTTGGAAGGTCCGGTCCGGGAACACAACCGCAAACCCTGTACCGGCGGAGGTCTTGGAACCATCAGTGTACACTGGGACGGCTGAAGAGTGGTTTAGCATATGTTCCACAAACTGAGCATAAAGCAACTGTGGGGTTGAAGAGGCCTTGGAGAGGGGGAGGGCAGCTGTACAAACGGTAGGGAGAGGGAGTAGCCATGGGGGGAATTCTGACTGTCGGAGGGGTAGCACTGATGGAATGGGAAAAGAGAATGAGGCTCGTAAAGCAGAGACCCGACTGGGGAACGAAGTAGTAGTCGATGATGGGGCTAAGCTGGAAGCCGTGGGAGGAAAACCAGCCGAACTGTGTTGGAGAAGGCGAAGATGATATCGAAGGGTCAGTTTATCCCGCCTGGATGATAGCGGCGGGACACCTGATTCTGCATAAAGGCTAATAACCGGAGTAGAGTGAAAAGCCCCCAGCGACAAGCGCAGACCGTGATGGTGAAGGGAGTCTAGGCGCTTAAGGTTTGTATTTGCAGCGGAGGCATAAACTTGGCAGCCATAATCGATCTTGGATAGAATAAGTGTTGTATGGAGGCGCAGAAGAGTCGTCCGGTCCGCACCCCAAGACAAGTGGCTAAGGGTTTGTAAGAGTTGAAGCCGTCGGGTGGTGGAGGTCAGTAACGAAGTAATGTGCGGATACCACGTCAACCGAGTATCGAAAATGAGGCCCAAGAATGGAGCTGAGGAGCTGTAAGGCAGAGGGCGGTTATACAACGTAAGAACAAGTTGCGGGACTGTATGGCGTTTTGTGAAGATGACGGCACAAGATTTCGAGGTCGAAAACCGAAAACCACGGGTTGTAGCCCACTGCGTAGCTGCATCGATGGCCTTTTGTAAGAGATCTTTTAGGGCTGCGATATCCGAACCCACAGCATAAATAGCGAAGTCGTCCACATACAAAGAAGCACGGACACCATGAGGGAGAGAAGAAATAATACCATTTATAGCTAGGATAAATAGGATGGTACTTAGTACACAACCCTGTGGGACACCTTCGTGTTTGGGGTATGTTCGTGAGAATGTATTCTGAAGCTTGACTCGGAAAGTACGATAACAGAGAAAGTTCTTCAAGAATACTGCCATGTTGCCTACAAACCCCAATGCACTTGAATAATTATGTTATATTATGTGTTTAGTTTCCTCCCTAGACCTCCATCAAACCTTAACAAAAAACACGTCCATTAGATCCCCCTTCTAGATTATTTTGTAGCCTACATTTTTCGGTAGAAAAATTCGGCCAGTTCTTTCAAAATTACAGGCTCACTATCTTTCGCCAGGAAAAAAATTGACACCTAAATAGCACGAAAGGTCTAAATATTGACACAGAAATGGGGCGAAACGTCATCAAATCGACAAACTAATGGGGCAAACATCTTGAAACTTCAAAACTGATGGGGCAAAACATGAAGAAGAAGGGGAACCAGAAATACTACCATTCTCCTTTTAATATAGATAGAAAGCTAAGTAATTTAATAGACAGAGAGTAAGACAAAGCATTATAATCATCACTAAACATGCGATATTTATTCGGCAGCCAAGCTCACAATGACCCGATCCACAAGGTGCAGAGAATATATTCACCAGACAAATAGGCATGTATAAAGATAAATACCTGGTGATATTCTATATTTGTATTAATTTCACCCCAACATCAAACACCTCCGATGAAATTAATGAAAGCATATATGTGTCCACCGGGATTCGAACCTGGGTTATCACACACACATTTGTAAACACTCTACAGTTAAATTGGAATAAACTCAATTACGATTATTACAAATTTTCCAACAATCAGTCAAGCTCACATGGACACGATCCACAAGGCACAACAGGACATCGCGGATCACTTCACCATGGCCGACGGATCTACCAGGCTCTACATTGGCCGGGAGACTATGATGCCTGGTCTGGCTGCATGGCCCATACCCCACGACGCACCTTACAAACCACAGCTGGATAGACACATAAGAGCTGCTGTAGAGGTAATTATCAGATGTGTTTACCTGTGCTTCTGACCAACAGTATACATTATTGACTTCAGTTTAGAATTTAGAAGGGGATCTACAAGTATAAATGGCAAAGGCACGTCCACCATAAGTTAAAAAAATGTTCCACCACGCTCGACAGAGGCCGGGAAACAATGAAGACTGGCCCATACCCAGTGACGCTCCTTACAAACCACAGCTGGATAGACACACAAGAGCTGCTGTATAGGTAGTTGTGCTATTTGTTTTTCATGTTATCTGATAAACAATAAACTATTTTAATCAGCTACCTGTCGTAGAATTTGGTAGAGTCTAAAAGTAAAATAGACAGGCGTGAGCACCAAGATGGTCATCCCCATTTCATCAGAATCAAACCCTAAGGAGTCAAAGTACTCATAAATGTTCAACTTTATCTAACACATGAAATCCTGTATGAGAAATAAACTGAAGATATGCTGAACCTAGTTTGTCGGGAAAATAGAGCCAGGGAGAGGAGAGAGGCGGCTATAGATAGTCAAGGGTAATATGAGGACAAAGACTCAGAGTTTCGGACCGTTGCAAAGTGCTGTCTGGAGTACTTCTTAACACTTATCTTAGTTATGCAGGCTAACTAAAGTAGCCTGCAAAATAAATATAAGCATTAAGGAGTACTTCAGGCTGCACTTTGCAATGGTCTCCGATTCAGTTCAGCATGTCTTCAATCCATTTCTCATACAAATTTTGCATGAAAAATGGATTGAAGGTATGCTGAACCGAGCTCGTCGTGAGAAGAGGGGACGGGAGAGGAAACAGGCGCCTATGGTAACTATGGACGAGTGTAATGGACAGGACAAATCGGCTTGGAGATACAGACCATTGCAAAACGCAGCCTGGAGTACTCTTTAATGCTTACCTTTATTTTTCAGGCAAATTTGTACGAGAAATGGACCGAAGACATGCTCAAGTTAGCTCGTCAGGAGAGTAGAGCCAGAGCAAGGAAAGAGAATGCTCTGGACAAGGGTAGCAAACAAGAGGACACACAAACCCAGGGAAACACCAGGAATCTCACACTCACACAAATGCTGGGACCCATCATACTCCTAGCCATTGGTCTCTTCACAGCAGTTATAGCATTCATAGTGGAGCTCTTGCTTATGAATAGTGCATTGGTCTTGATGAAATAGATGACATTTATAAAAATAATATATATAGGAGCTTTTACAAACTGTGAATGCTACTCATTTTGTTTAAATTAAACAAAGGCTTATCCCTCCACACCTTCACCTGACCTGACAACATTCATTACTCTAATTCGCATTAAGTTTGGTGATACACACACTTCCCACATGCTTAACCCTTTCGACCCCAGGGACGCACGCTATGCATCGCCTATGTATGTAATCCGCAGTCCCAGGGACGCGACGGTTGCATCCGCCTTAATTACTCTTGTTCCATGGCACCTAGAGGGTTCAGTTTTGTATGGGAACTGCTTTAACTCTTCTTTGGCGGGTCCCGGCTATAGTTGGATAAAGAACCAAGGCCTAAAGAGCGGGTCCCGGCTTTAGTCGCATGCGATGTTGAGCACATAATCGGCTCTGAGAGAGAGTCCGAGCGGTGGGAGAAGCGCGGGCGGGTTCTGACCGTTTGGCATGGACGTTGTCCCGCCACTGACGGTTACATCACATCCCACCACATCCCTGGTCCCGCAATACAGGGTAAAAACTGACGAAATTACTGTATTTTAGGGTTTTTCCCTTCGTGTTGCACGATCTTTGCACGAGAACCCGTGGTCGTACAAGGATGGTTCAGGTGTCATTGGAAAGCTAAATTATCGCCCTTTCACGGATACATAATTGTATTACGCTCTGGCTCTTCTTTATGCATGAAAAAGAGCATGGAATGAAGCTCGTTTAGGGTAAATCTGCCCGCTGGACAGGTAGTAGAGTTACAAAACTAGCCGCTCGTTGAGTGTTAAGAACCCACCGTCCCACGGAACAATTCCGATGGTCCCAAGTCCAGCCGCATGCATGTGGGCATGCGCAGGAGTGATTTTCTAGTACTTTGCCTACCCATCAGCCCATGTTAATTGTAACTTTCCCCCGCCCCCCAGGACCCCAAAATTACCTAGGTGAGCGGTTTTATGTTGTTTTTCCTTCATTAATAACCCATACCATGTGTTTTCAGGAAAAACAAATTGACAAGTGGCTGGGCCTGGAACAAACTTTTTTATTAAATCGCTTGGGGTCCAGGGGGTTAAGAATACAGCTTTTGTCATTAAGCTTTTACTTTTAAATAGATCATTCAGGTCACACAGATAATTAAAATCCCAGGGAAACACCAAGAGTCACCCATTCACACAGATGCAGGGACCCATCCTATTGGGTATTGGTCTGTTCGCAGCAGTATTGATGAATCTATCCCATCGGATATTTTGTTTTTTCTATGTGAGTGAGGGAGGCAAAAAGCAGAACTGCCTATAGCGAGTGCCTCTTCCATAGTTGAAAGAGTGACAGGGCCAAAATCAGGGGACGTTCGAGCCAAAATGCCTGGACACACTGAGTTTGAAGCAATTTAAGTCATAGGAAGAGGGAAAGACTGATTCTGGGAGAGAGTTCCAGAGCTCAGCTGTTGAATAGAAGAAAGTTTGCGAGTAACATTTCACTCTTGGGTTGGAGAGTTGCACAGAGTAGGGGTGGGATTGTGTTGCAAGACGGGTACCACATGCCCTACGTAAAGGAGGTGGTATACACTGGGAAAGCTCTGAGGAACACTGATTATTATAGTAGCGATAGAATAGCGAGAGAGATGCAACATTGCGGCGGAGAGAGAGAGAGATTACAGAGAGTTGGTGAGTGGACGGGAGTTAATGATACGAAAGGCCTTCCTTTCAACTTTGTCTAGGAGAGCGGTGTGAGAGGAACCTCCCCACACATGTGAAAAATACTCAATACAAGAACGCACTGTGCCCCTGTACAGAGCAAGAAGCTGTGCAGGGGTAAAGAACCCCCTAAGGCGGTTGAGAACACCCAGCTTCTGGGAGGCTGCCTTAGCAAGACTGGTAATATTGTCCTTCCAACTGAGAGCAGAAGAAAAAGAGACACCAAGAATATTGAGAGAAGATGAAGGATTGATTTTTGTATTGTTGAAGAATAAGGGATAGTCCACTGGGAGTTCCTGACGGGTAGATAGATGGAGAAATTGGGTTTTGGAAGCATTAATGGTAACAAGGTTTTCTCTGCCCCAATTGGAGATAGTATAGTTAGATCAGAATTTAAGTGTTCTATGGCTTCATTCCGTTAGTCTTTGAGGAATTGCTGGTTTGGGTGTTCTGAAAAACTAATGGAGTAGTGTAAGGTTGAGTCGTCTGTGTATGAATGGATGGGAATTGAGGTACAGTTGAGAAGATAATTTATAAAAATTAGAAAGAGAATAGGATATAGGACAGAGCCCTGAGGAACACCGGAGTTTATAGGGTGAGGAAGTGAGCGATGGCCGTCCACAACCGCAGCTATGGAACGGCCGGAAATTAAATTAGAGACAAAGGCACAGATGGAGGGATAGAAACCGAAGGAGGGTAGTTTAGAAATTAAAGATTTGTGCCAGACTCTATCAAAGGCTTTCGATATGTCTAGTGCAATAGAAAAAGTCTCACCGAAGTCCGGAAAGGAGGATGACCACGAGTTAGTAAGATAAGAAAGAAAATCACAAGTAGAGCGTCCCTTAAGGAAGCCATACTGGTGATCTGAGAGCAGATTATGAGAAGAGAAATGCTTAAGAAATTTGGAAGCAAGAATAGTTTCAAAAACTTTAGATATACAAGAGATGAGAGCAATTGGACAATAGTTGGAGGGTTGAGAGCGGTCACCCTTCTTTGGGACAGGTTGAATGAGAGCAAACTTCCAGCATGAAGGGAAGACGTTAGAGGATAGACAGAGACGAAAGAGTTTGCCTAGGCATGGAGTCAGCACGGAAGCACAGTTTTTGAGTACAACAGGAGGAACACCGTCCGGACCGTACGCCTTCTTAGTAATAAGCCCAGAGAGGGTAGAAAGTACATCTTTAGAAGAGATTAGGATATTAAGCATAAGTAAGAGAGAGGAGGGTGGAGAAGGAGGAATAGCACCGGAATCATCCAAGGTGGAGTTTCTAGCAAAAGTTTGAGCGAAGAGTTTAGCTTTGTCAGAGGAAGAAGCGATGGTTGTGCCATCAGAGTGGGAAAGGGGAGGGAAAGACGAGGAAGAGAAATTGTTGGAGAGGTTTTTGGCTAGATGCCAGAAAGCTTCGGAAGAGCTAGAGTTGGATAGTTCAGTGCATTTATTATTGATGAAAGAGTGCTTGGCAAGTCGAAGAACAGATTTGGCTTGATTCCGGGCAGAAACATAGGAAGAATGAGAGTCTTGAGATTTAAGGCGTCGGTACCGTTTGAATGCTTCCTCCTTAATGCGGACAGCAGTAGAACAGGCGTGAGTAAACCAAGATTTTTTAGCATTCGTCTGAGAGAAAGAGAATGGAATGTATGCTTCCATGCCCGATAGGATTACCTCGGTAATGTGTTCAGCACTCTCCGAGGGTCCCCGGCCACTGAAGCAGAAATCATTCCATGGGAAATCAAAGAAGTACTGCCGGAGAGCCTCCCAGTCGGCAGCGCCATAGTGCCACAAGCGCCGCCGGGTAGGAGGATCGGGTTGCCGTACTGGAGAGATAGGACAGGTGACAGAGATAAGTTTATGGTCGGAGGAGCCCAAAGGAAAGAAAAGATCGACAGTATAAGAAGAAGGGTTAGAAGTTAGAAACAAGTCAAGAATGTTGGGCCAATCTCCGAGGTGATCCGGAATACGGGTGGGTTGCTGAACTAACTGCTCTTGTTCATTTAGGATAGAAAAGACGTAGGCTTGTTCACCAGATGGATCAGTAATGTGAGGGGAGAGCCAGTGGCGGTGGTGAACGTTGAAATCTCCTAAGATGGAGATTTCTGAGAAAGGAGAAATGGATAGAATGTGTTCCACTGTAGAGTTTGGATAGTCAAAGAATTTGGGAAAGTTGGTAGAGTTAGGGGAAAGATAGACAGCACAGAAATATTTAGTAAGAGAATGACAGGAAAGTTTGAGCCATAAAGTTGAGAATTCAGAGGAGTCGAAATCAGGAACACGAGAGCAAGTGAGTTTGTTGTGCACATATGCACAACATCTGCCTTTGGCTTTGAAACTAGGATAGCGAAAGTAGGAGGATACAGAGAAGGGGCTGCTGGATGTTGCTACAGACACCTGAGTTTCGGTGAGGAAGAGAAGATCAGGTTTGTAGGAGGAGAGATGGTGTTCAACAGAGTGAAAATTAGAGGAAAGTCCGCAAATGTTGCAGAAATTAATAGAAAGAGTAACAGGCCGAGGTCCAGGTAATTTTGTGGGGTCGTCAGGGGAAGGTCGGGCGGGCGTGGGGGCATTTATGGTCCCTCCCCCCTGGGGACTCCGAGGCTGGGCTACAATTCATAATTTTTATTCAATTTTGGTGTGGAGGAATGAAGTGTGGTGTGCATGTTTAGTGTAGTGAAGTAGATAGGAGGAGGAGGTGTTTGTGAGAGCTAGCTGGATTGCTCTCCGTGTAAATGAGGCACAAAGAAAATCAGTAAGAGAGGCCAAGCAAATGAAACAGGAGTTCCAGTGACTCTTTATCACATGCCTATAACCTCACCTGGGTCTAGCCCTGATCGATTGGTGCCTACAATCTCCCCCTACCTACCTACAGTTAATTTGCTACAGGATTCCCAGAAAAAGGAAACTTGGGGCTACTACAACAACAAGTCCAAGCGGATTATAGGTCTGTGCGGCCGTGTTAACTCCAAGTCGCGTGGTGCGGCACACAGGACAAAACAAAAGGGCTCCGTTACAGCCTAAAGGATATTTCAGAGTATAAGCATGCAAAAGATAATTTAATTTGGTTCACTAATAACCGAGATAGCAATTTTTAATAAATCTCGCCATAACAACAACAACGACATGAGAGGCGCTTAGAGGTCCCCGCTTTGCACATACCTAACAACAACCATACAATTTCCTTATTGATGTAATTATGTAATTTTGGTATGAAAACCTTTGTCATTTAGTGTCCAAATCACTTTCAAGCCATTTGTAGGATACGGTTCTGCAAATTTGACCTCCTTGGTGTTGGATGGTACCGAATGATGTGATTTCGGGATCTGGCCCATGACTACTGAATATGAATAGATCATATAATTTCACAATGCCGAGGAATCGAATCCCACACTGTAGTTCAACATAAAGATTGTGTACTCTCAATTTTTTTTTTAACTTTGTTATTGCATCAACAGTGTGCCTCATTAAATATAATCTGTCATGCACGTGTGTGTTTATATCATCTAGACAACAATTATCATCGACTATTAATATTCAACAATACTATGTTAGTAAGACGGACTAGGTGGCAAACCGGGGCAATGTTGTTTCAAGAGGGAGTTCAGTGTAAAAGGTAGTACATGAAAATGTGCGTGAATTTCATTGGTTTGGCCATATAATGACTTCCAGAGGTGTAATTGGAACAATGGAACATGAATTAGTCAGTCAGTCAGTAACAAAACCCGCCCTGCACCCATCCCTCAGTGGGAGAACATTCTGAAGGTCGGATTTCCAATCCCAACCTCCAAACATGAATTAAACTTTGAATAATAAATAATAATGACAAGGAACCTAGTAATGAAAAGTCTCGTTTGCCAACTTGAAGACAAAACACACTTAATACAACAATATTATGTCCTTTACTTTCTTGGAAAGATCTTTCCAAGACTTAACCCCCTCAGACAGGATATATTAACTTACTGACGGGTTGGCAGACCGCCCGGTATTTCCCCCACAACAGTCTTTCTCTCACTGAGGGACTGTTAGGAGTCTGAAGAATTTAGAGTTGCCATCAATCGACAGATTATGATCTAACTTACTGAGCTCAAAATGACGCAGAAGCGTCATATAACTTATTATTGAGCTATTTCACTAGCTTCATATGACACGGTAGCGTCATTTGGTAGTTTTGGGCGGAACCGTCATATGACGCGGTCACGTCATATGTGACTGAGAGGGTTAATGAAAGCAACTATGAATTGTTGAGACTTGAACAATATAGATAATTGAATCATGTGGCATAAAATGAACAGAACCTTGAATAACAAAAATAGTAACAAAGTAATATCAAGTTTATTAACCCCTTCAGTACCGGTGCCGTTCTTTAGGCTTCATTCTGGCTATTATTAGATGATTATATTCAGTTGAAAAGGGCCTCCAGCAATTAACAGGCTTCGAACAATCTCGCTTTAAACAGTAGGCTACCATAGTGCGGTTGGGAATATGAACATGATTAGACTAATATCCAGTATTCGAGAATGGATAATAAGTCGTAGGCGTGTGCATAAACCTTTAACCGTCCTGGTGGTGTAATGGTTAAGGTGGCAAAAATATGTGTGTGATAACCCGGGTTCGAATCCCGGTGGATCATATATACTTTAATTAATTTCATTGGGGGTGTGGTGGTGAGATTAATAAAAATAATATTAACTATTTATCCTACCTAATTTTTGTTAAACACAAAATCGTCTAAATAGCCTATAGCCAGAATAAAACTAAAGAGACATCGCCGGTACAGAAGGGGTTAAAACTACATAATTATTTAGATAGGGAAAAAGAAAGTGACAAGAAAATGAAAGTAATAGATAGTAGAATTATTGAAGGTACTCCGCATAATGTCTAGTACACGTAGTGATATTACTAACTTTAGATGGAATTGTCTAAACAAAAATATATTGTGAGCAAAGTTAATAGGAAACGTCTAGAGTAGGCTAACTGTCTGTTTTTAATCCACGCAATAGTTTTTCTCTCACTATCCAAAATTCATACAATACTTTCTACTTCTTCCTCGAAAGACTCCAGAGGACTGAGGAGAGGACCCCAGAGTCAAAACTGTCCCGTCAAAACAACAACAAATTTTTCCATCATGTGGACGTAATTTCTTAATTTAAATATGCACGGCAATGTGAATTTATCTTCTCATACAATAACTGTTTAAGGGGAGATGCTTGATTGTTCTGGCCTCCCTTCACCATCATGTTTAATCCCATTAGTTTATTTTAAGATATTCGTTCCATTAGTTTGGCAATTTTAACACCTTTCACCCCATTTCTTTGTCAACATTATGACAATTCGTGTATTTTAAGTGTCAATTTTTTCCTAGCAAGCGATAGCGAGCCTGTAATTTTAGGAGAAATCGGCCTTCGGCCGAAACGTATTTCTACCGAAAAATGCACAAATGTATCTCGAAGAGGGGTCTAGATTTTTTTTGTAAAAGCTACGTGCAGGTCTAGAGAGGATATTAATCATAAAATACATAAATACATAGACCAAAGATATTCCTAACCCCTTCAGACCAAGCTAACTCGGTATTTATGAAGTTTTCCGATCGCTGGCATCACAAAGGTTGTCCAAAACATTAAATGTGGCCATCTGTAGTTTGAACAATAAATAAGTAGGCTACCGGTATTTACTTGGTTTGACTTTGAACAACTTTGGTTAAGCCGGTATCACGAGAGATAGTCAACATTCACTGATCAACATTGTTCTGGTAACATTTATGGGATATTTTGCACTGGTATCGGAAACTAGACTAATGAATTTAGGTGACCCAAATATTATAAATGTTGACCTCATAAGCTGCCAAACCAGTGTTGAAGATGGGCCTACAAGTTGAGGGAAAAAAACGCTTGTGTACACGAGCAGCCCAATAACGTCAAAATACAGCATAATATAAACTTAGAGAGACGTCGCCGATACAGAAGGGGTTAACCCTCTCACGTTCTTGATACAATTTTGAGCCTATTACCTTTGTTACCATCAGAGGTATTTAGAAACCTTTAGTTTAATTACTTCAACCTCTGCAGTTGTCTTTGAGTTAGCTGTGGGCAGAAAACTAATTTTGGAGAGGTAATTATAAAAGTGAGAGAACTCTATTTAGTATTGCTAATCTGGCAACCTCTGCGTCATATGGTCGTGAGAGAGTTAAGAGTGTTTAGATGTGATGGGAAATATGAGGTATGTATAGGCTATAAGATAATTTCAATCATAAATAGGATCACCCCTAATTTATATATCGGTCCCGTTCTCTACATTTCTTCTACCTCCAAAACCCAGAGAGAACTGTAGATGAAAACGGAATTTGTATGGGAGACTATTATACCACCGAATATATGTTGGGACAGAATAACGCATAACAACAGAGAGGCAGTGAAATGGATCATACATGAATTTTGGAAGAAGAGAAAAGAGCGAGAAACGAAAAGCTCAATCATAAACAGATTATTATCTATTGTTAATATTATTTATTTTATGTTTATTAATTGTTTTAAGGCGGCGAAAAAATTGTGTGTTAGCATCATAATTACTCAGCTACAACAACGTTTCTATAGCCAAATGTAATGTTAATTGTGAAAACCTGTCAATAATATGATGCAAAGACATACCTTCTTATTTTTTGCATTAGTTATCGCGAAATGAGCTGCTAAAGGAGTTAAATTTACGCAAAGTTAAAATAAACCAAGAATAGTATAACCAACAGGGCGGGCCGTAGCAAAGGATTTACTGAAGCACCAAACCATAATATTCTTGTTTTACCAATAGTTTTTAATCTACGACCACAGACTTCTGAATACCATGAATGCGATGTTATATTCGGTGTTGTACAGTTGCCCACATAAGTTATGTCCTCGTCGTGATCTTATGAATGAAAGTGAAATAGTAGCGATTGCGATTGTGGTTTCTTTTGATCAGCTGGTGACTAATCAGATGAGTTAACCACTGAATAAGAAACAACACTCGTAAATCCATCTTGCACATACCATTTCAATGTATAGGATCACGGAGAGGAATAGAACTTACGTGGGCAACTGTACCTTCATTTACAGTTAGTTTGGCGTGCGGTCAAAACAAATCATAAGCAGGCGTCACACCATGCCGATTTGAGCCACGACTGACCACGACCTTGAGTCGTGGTCAGGAGTGCCGACCTTCGGCGGAGAGCTTAAGGATATGGGGGGGTGAGTTTTGGACGGGACGCAGTATGGATGGCCATGCCGCCTGACGGCGACCTGACGGGGTAGACCGGCGCCCATGCCGGACTGAATGTGAGTTTTAGGTCGCCGCTGGAGTGCCGATCTGCGGCGTAGTGCGTCGACAACGACCCGACGAACGGCGTCGACAGGAGTTAGGGCGGCGTCAATATTCATTACTGTGCCGATGAGCGGCGACCCCTTCAATATGGACGGTGACCCCGGCCCGCATGACCCCGAACGACGGCGACCGAACTCAAGGTGTGGTATATAAAAGGTACACCAAAGGGTGGGCCTCATCAGTATACCTTCAGCCACCGTAACGGTTGCACGCAGCCATGTTCACCACAGTCCCCGGGAGGTACTAGGACGTGTGGCGCAACCGCATTGAAAATAACGATACTTTTTACCGGAAGGCACTCGACCCTGGCCTACGACTAGCCATAACACTGCGGTTCCTGGCAACCGGTGACAGAAAATATGAGCCTGAAATTGTCAATTATTAGTATTGATATGTACTATTATAAACATATATATATATATTATATGGCTTGTTTCATTCATCCACTGCATGAATAATGTATGCATACAAAAATGATTTACGTTATATATACATATATATATAACATATTCAATAACTAAATAAAGTAATACAATAATGAAATAAAGAAAGTTATCAATCAAAAAATACATACATATATAATAAATAAAGTATAAATAATGACTAAATACCTTATATAAATCAATATAGCAATATTAATCTAAGTACATGAATAAATTAATTACAAAATATATATATAAAGATATTAAATTAATAAGTAAATCAATACAATAATGAAATCACGAAAGGAATAACAAACGGCAGATACCACAACCAGGTCAGGTCAGAAACCTGTGGTATGCACAACGAGTCTCCACAAACATAATTAATTTGTCCACACGTGGCTGGTCAGTGTCAAACACTTTTAAATAATCGAGACATGCAAAACTAATTAAACAAAAATTTACCTGGCTATTCTGACGACCACTCTGCCGCACGATGTGGTCCTTGAGAAAGCCAAACGTGGCGATAATCCACTTATCCACTTATCATTTATGGTGCTGTGTGCCGCCGCACTGACGCCTATCGTTTCCCGTCAAGCGTCGTCAATCGCCGCCAAGCGCCGTCACACGCCATCAGCCTCCAGTCCCCTTCCCGTCCCATTTTTATGACCTCACTCCACGCCGACTTGATTTCAAATTTTTCGCTTGTAGAACTTTTGAGGGGGTATGTGAAGACCAATCCCGACCTGTTTGTTAGGTTGGCGACGGCCCATGATGCGCGGCGACGTAGACAAAGACTGTCCACGACCCTTAGGTCGCGGACAGTCTTGGCCTAAAATCGGCTAGGTGTGACGGGTGCTATAGAAATCCACACCCCAGCACACGTCACAGGTATTATGTCGCGAGAGTAAGCTTAGTAGCCTAAACACGATAGAGCCAAGAGCGGTGAGATCATTAACATATCCTCTACCAGTGCCTTATTTAAAACTGTATTCTGGATACTATTAGACGATTTTATTCAGTTTTAAAGGACCTCCAACAAATAACTAAGCTTAGAACTATCACGCTTAACCCTAATTACTACCACAGATCCTTCTTAAACTGCACAAAATCGTCTAAATATAGCTAAAAAAACACACACACATAAAAGAAAAATAACACGTCGCCGGTACAGAAGGGGTAAATATGGAGATAAAGTATACGGCATGACTGCGGCAGTAGGATTCTGAATAGTAACGCCTCTTCAGAAACATCCAAGTAAAATATAGTAATAATCAATGATACAACTAACAGAAATTACATTAAGTTTATGTACACACTATCTAACCATTACCAGTACTTGATTAACATGAAGCCCAGAAGCAAGAATGTAGTTGTAGAGCACTGTAGGCTACCGGTAGCCTTGTACAACAAAAGACAGATCATTAATATAATTATGTTCTAATCAACAACATCATTCATGTAGATGTGTCTGGAGTAGGCCATGTTGCGTAGCCGCTATACTTTCATTAAGGAAACTGCCAAGCCAGTACCTGTACCTGTATAAAACCTAAATGGAAATATAAGTGATTAAACCATAACAACAATTGTAGCAACATTAAGAAGCCGATTGTACAGTTCATAATTAGTTTTGCTGGTATTGCAAATGTACACAAATAATAAACATATTGTAAACAATGAGGGCGAGAAACTAGTAAAGACAAACGTAAACCAGTAAGGAATAACTGTGTAATGATAATCAAAGAAAGGTTACATGCCTTAAACTATCGCAAGTACCTACTACTATAAACTTACCAATTTACATTGTAGTCTCATTACAATCCACACAGTAAAATTAATCACAAAAACTATTATGTTTTATTTAAGTTACCGTACGCAAACAAAAATACAACTTATATCCAAGTAAATACAAATAGGTTTGCTTGGCAAAATTAATATTCATATTGAGTGAATAGGCAAAATATATGTTAAAACTGGGTCAGAACATTGCCAGTTTGGAATTAAGACAAGTGGGAGGGAGTGAGGGAGGGAGGTGACCAGCAGGAATCAGGTGACGCATACAGGCTATTACTCACCCTCTTATTTAGGCCTCTGAAGTGTTGTGTTGCTCTCGATGTCCCTCAGGTACCCAATCCCAGTTTCTTGATTTTGTTGGCGTTGAAGAAGTAGAAGGCCATCTAAAGCAGGCGCTCCTCCGACCATCGAATTGAGCTGGAAAGATATCGCAATGTTCAGGAGATACTTGGATTACTTCCATGTCTGGTCCTTCCATTCCAACCCGCATTTATACTAATTCACAGTTTAACTTGCACGATTAAAACAAATATATATATGTATATGAAGTGTATGGCAATATATGTGTACTCAGTAATAATTGTGTGAGCATAATTATGTGATATCTCTCGCTATTCTAGACACAAAACAAATTGTATGTTTTTCACGCGTTTTGTCCAACATCCTTTGATATAAATATTATAGAGTACAACTGTACACACTCACCATACAACCTTTAAATGACACAAATGTGCGTATTGCAAATGACTAGTGGGGGAAAATTATGTTATTCTAACAATAAATGGGAATTTTTGGTTAGTGAACCAAAGAAGTTCATCTTCTTTTCGAGAAAACACCCACTAATTAATAATCTGGTTCATATTGACAGCCATTCCAACACCAAGGTAACATTTAACATGCAACGCACACACTACTGTATAGTCTGTTTCATTTCAACTGCCGGTAAATTGCAAAGTTCCCATCAAGAATTCTCTTTTATTTTGAAGATTTTGTATTGAAATAGGGCGCTAATTATATAAACTTTATCTAATTATGATGCAGAGACATATTAGTTTCTTATTTTTCCATCAAGTATCGATAAATTGCAGGGTACAGGGTACAGGCACAACAATGAGGTAGTTTGGATAGAAACCCACACGCGAAAACAAACTTACATAAACGATGAATTGGCCCTACAAGCAAACTGTTTACGAGACACAGCCACAACATTAAATACCACACCTATAAACACAAGCACGGACATAAATTAGTTATACACTCATTATTCCCCTTAGCATCCAAAGTTCAAAAATTGCAAATACCTCTCATCTCAAAAAGTTAATAGGCCCGCTCTTGATGATTATTTTAGAACTAGGATCACCCGTCACTATCTGTACTAGGGAAGTCGGTTAAAATTGAAGACAACCCGGATACGAGCCCCATCGATAATTATCAGTGTTCTAGAAGTTTCATGGACGATATTATGTTGGTGTACATGTAATTACCGTCGCAAATTCACTATAAGTGAAATACGAGAAACTGTTGGATTGTTCGCTGATAAACAGGGAACGTGAGCTGGGTTTAGACCGTCGCGTACCCATAAACAGGGGAACGTGAGCTGGGTTTAGACCGTCGGTTAGTTTTCGGTTAGGCTAATGTTGAAAATACTAAAATGCGATGGTCCTCGATATTAAACAAAATTGTATATCAAAGAAAAATAAACAAAACACTAAAATTAACTAGTAAAAAGGTTGTCCGGGGCCTCTTCAATTTTTACCGGGAAGTCTCTTGTACTATAATTGGTAGCATTCAAGGAGACTACTGCAAAACTCTTCCTCCTCTTCTTCTTCTTCTTACCTCTGACCGGGTATAGGCTATCGTAGTTTTTACTAGCCTATACGGTTATACTGATGTTTTGGACCGACAGTTAGCCCATCGATCTGTTTAGGCCTAATAGGTCCGGTAGAGCATATACATCATTGCTATATAATTATGTCATTAAGAGCTGAAATGTAATATAAGGGAGAAAACAAAACGCTAAAATACATATATACTGTAAAACAATTAGTTTTTCAGCCAATACCCAACCAGCGGGGTTGTGGGGGCGGCAGCCCCCACCCATATACTAGGTTAGGTTAGGTTAGGTTAGGTTAGGCTAATAGCCTAGCACATAAAAAAAAAAAAAAAAAAAAAAAAAAAAAAAAGTAACCCAACCAGCGGGGGTAGCAGCCCCCACCAATATACTAGGTTAGGTTAGGTAAGGTTGTCAGGTTAGGCTAATAGCCTAGCACATTTAGGCCTAGGCCTAACCCCACCAGCAGGGGTGTGGGGGCGGCAGCCCCCACCCATAATACTAGGATAGGTTAGGTAAGGTTGTTAGGTTAGGCTAATGTCTTCCCAAAGTTGACCATTTTTATAACATAAGATATTAGGCTACCCACTCCACCCCGTGAAATCCGAGCCAGCTTTCGTCAAAAGTTGGCTCGGGTATTCACAAAATTGGGTTTTATGGATTTACAATTTGGAAAAACCCGAGCCAAGTTTTGATACAAAACGCTATAGGCCTATTGTTGTATTTTTACGCTTTTAACCCCTCATTTTCCCTGAACTTCAATGCCTTCCCCACTAATGGGGGGCGTGTTTTTAGATTGTTGGATAATGGGTAAATACTCATTTCAGCTCCTCTTCAGTATGAAACAACACTATATCTGAAGGAAAAATTATAAAAAACAAAATTGAACTTACTAAAATCGCTGTCGGTCCAAAAAGTCAGGTTTACCGCCTATACCCCTTTGAAAGGACATTAGCCTAACCTAACCTATCCTAGTATTATAGGTGGGGGCTGCCACCCCCACACCCCCACTTTGACTTAGATTTTTGGTGTATTTGTCTGTGAAGTGAGTATTTTTCAATTTGTTGATAACGAAAATCCTCCATGCGGACTATATGGAGAAAGATATGGCGAATCTATTGGTGCCTATTTTCACTAATAAATTGTGATAATCTTCAAGGACACTATATCCGCCTTATTAGAAACAATTTATGGAAAAACTCAATTTTTCTGTCACCAATTTTCCCATGAATTTTTTATTTTTCCCTGTTAGTTTTCATCAATATATAATGTTTGGAAATAATTACAACCTTCGGAGAAACCGTTTTCCCTATTATACAACGATCATAAGACACGCCGCCCGATAGTGGGGAGGGCTATGAAGTTCAGGGAAAATGAGGGGTTAAAAGCGTAACAAAGACATTAGCCTAACCTAACAACCTTACCTAACCTATCCTAGTATTATGGGTGGGGGCTGCCGCCCTCACACCCCCGCTGATTGGGTAACAGTACAAAAAACACAGTATTATGAGACATACCCTACTCCACCACCGAGTGGCAGTGGGAGGGCCGAGAGGTTCACAACAATAACATGAGTGCGGCGGCGGACGCAGTGTTGCCATATTCTAAATGCAGAATTATCGTATTGTGACCACAAAATTATGGAATTTGCACCAAAATTATCGTACACACTAATATATATATATATATATATATATATATGGTCAATATACAGGAGACGCAACAATATAGGTAGCAAATTTCTAATGGTAGTTTTGGGTTCCTATCATCATATGCTTCATTTCTATATAGTTTTTATCCCCGGGGAAAAACAAAAACAAATCTTGGGTTTTTTATTTTTTTATTGGATTTTTTGTTTAACCTAACCAAAAAACCTAACCTAACCTAACCTAAATGTATTTGGGGGCTATTAGGCTAGGTTAGGTTAAGTTTTTTGGTTAGGTTAATGACCAAAACAAAAAATCCCAAGAAAAAAAATGAAAAAACCCAAGATTTTTGTTTTCTTTTCCCGGGGATAAAAAGTATATAGAAATAAAGCATATGATGATAGGAACCCAAAACTATCATTAGAAATGTGCTACCTATATTGTTGTGTCTCCTGTATATAACCATATATAATATACAGGTATATAGGGAATGTTTGTTCTAAATGGCGTGTGTACGAATCGGTGACGTCTATAGGAAGATTTGACAACGATGTTATGAAAAAAATCCATTTTAGTACCATATATTTTTATTAGGTTTTGCCGAGGGTTGAAACTAATTTTAATATGATGCTTAGAGCATATAGATTCCATATCTGTCTTCAAATATGTCAAAATAATTGGTGACAAATAAATGGAGTTATACTCAATTTATTAGGGAAAATAGAGACCAATAGGCTCGCAATATTTTTCTCATTATAGTCTGCATGGAGGAATTTCGTTATCGACACTTGAAAAAACCCGATTTCACAGAAATATACACCAAAATTCTGTTAAAGATGTCAAATAGCGGGGGTGTGGGGGCAGCAGCCCCCACCCATATATACTAGGATAGGTTAGGTAAGGTTGTTAGGTTAGGCTAATGTCCTTTCAAAGGGGTATAGGCTAGTAAACACTATAGATAGCCTATACCTGGTCAGAGGTAAGAAGAAGAGTCCTGCTGTAGTCTCCTTGAATGCTACCTAAATTGTTTCTCATAACGTCGCACTAGTGTCCTTGAATATTATCCTATAATTTTGCTACTATTAGACTATTGTATTTAGTTTAAAAAGAACCTCTAACAGCTATAGGCTTCGAACTAACTCACTGAACCATTTTTATTACCACAGGTCCTTAAGCTGCACGACATCGTCTAAATACAGCTATAGTCAAACAGATCTTATCAGGCGGTCCTACCCGCGGTTACTCCCTTTACATTGGTGCCACATGTATAATCCCTAACAACGAAAATATATTATTTTCGGTATTAAGTACCTTAAGTCGGTTTGAAATGCTCAGCTATTTCTACAGGTACAAAATAGCTTTATTGTTTTTATAATTAATTCGCTTATTAGTAAATTCAATGGACATTGTATACAGCTTGGCAACATGGCTACTGCGACGTTGTCAGACGTCGGCCAAAAAAACTCATCACAAATTTTACGTGATGGCGCGCTGCCAGGCGCACGAAATTTATACTCTCACTTCATTTCATTCCTGACTTTGACACCATCCACAATGGAAGCCGCTCCAAATCGCCCCACCACTTGCATAGTCAGACAAAACAGATGGTACAGATGGTACAGAGGGGAAACCTCTTAAAAAAAAATGCGCCGAAACTTTGTGATATAATATTCTCAATATATGTATATATATATGAGAGAGAGAGAGAGAGAGAGCGAGCGAGAGCGCCACAAAACTGGGTGTGGGGGGGGGGAAATAAAGTGGATGCATGTGTGGTGTGGTGTATGAGGGGTGGAGGGTGGGGGGGGGGGGTAGAGTGGTGTGGTGTGTGTGTGGGGTGGAAGGAGGGTGAGTGGGGGGGGGGGGTGAGGGGTGTAGGGTGAATGAGAGAGAGAGATAAATAGTAATATAATTTATTATAGCAATAATAATCTATGCATTCATGTGTGCTACACAGTCTTACACATACAGTATATAGAGAGAGAGCCGATCTCCCTACATTGACCTTGAACGAGGGAGGGGGGGAGAGGTAGCGAGAGTAATTTGGAAAGGTTGTCGTATGGAAAGGGTCAAGTGGACAGGTGGCACCAGTGTAAGGGTAGGTGACCGCGCCCATAACCGCCTGTTTGGGTCTGTAGGACTAGTCAAACAGATCTTAACAGGCGGTCCTACCCGCGGTTACTCCCTTTACATTGGTGCCACATGTATAATCCCTAACAACGAAAATATATTATTTTCGGTATTAAGTACCTTAAGTCGGTTTGAAATGCTCAGCTATTTCTACAGGTACAAAATAGCTTTATTGTTTTTATAATTAATTCGCTTATTAGTAAATTCAATGGACATTGTATACAGCTTGGCATCATGGCTACTGCGACGTTGTCAGACGTCGGCCAAAAAAACTCATCACAAATTTTACGTGATGGCGCGCTGCCAGGCGCACGAAATTTATACTCTCACTTCATTTCATTCCTGACTTTGACACCATCCACAATGGAAGCCGCTCCAAATCGCCCCACCACTTGCATAGTCAGACAAAACAGATGGTACAGATGGTACAGAGGGGAAACCTCTTAAAAAAAAAATGCGCCGAAACTTTGTGATATAATATTCTCAATATATGTATATATATATGAGAGAGAGAGAGAGAGAGAGCGAGCGAGAGCGCCACAAAACTGGGGGGGGGGGGGGGAAATAAAGTGGATGCATGTGTGGTGTGGTGTATGAGGGGTGGAGGGTGGGGGGGGGGGGGGTAGAGTGGTGTGGTGTGTGTGTGGGGTGGAAGGAGGGTGAGTGGGGGGGGGGGGGGGGTGAGACGTGTAGGGTGCGTGTTAGAGAGAGATAAATAGTAATATAATTTATTATAGCAATAATAATCTATGCATTCATGTGTGCTACACAGTCTTACACATACAGTATATAGAGAGAGAGCCGATCTCCCTACATTGACCTTGAACGAGGGAGGGGGGGAGAGGTAGCGAGAGTAATTTGGAAAGGTTGTCGTATGGAAAGGGTCAAGTGGACAGGTGGCACCAGTGTAAGGGTAGGTGACCGCGCCCATAACCGCCTGTTTGGGTCTGTAGGACTAGTCAAACAGATCTTAACAGGCGGTCCTACCCGCGGTTACTCCCTTTACATTGGTGCCACATGTATAATCCCTAACAACGAAAATATATTATTTTCGGTATTAAGTACCTTAAGTCGGTTTGAAATGCTCAGCTATTTCTACAGGTACAAAATAGCTTTATTGTTTTTATAATTAATTCGCTTATTAGTAAATTCAATGGACATTGTACACAGCTTGGCAACATGGCTAGTGCGACGTTGGCCAAAAAAACTCATCACAAATTTTACGTGATGGCGCGCTGCCAGGCGCACGAAATTTATACTCTCACTTCATTTCATTCCTGACTTTGACACCATCCACAATGGAAGCCGCTCCAAATCGCCCCACCACTTGCATAGTCAGACAAAACAGATGGTACAGATGGTACAGAGGGGAAACCTCTTAAAAAAAAATGCGCCGAAACTTTGTGATATAATATTCTCAATATATGTATATATATATGAGAGAGAGAGAGAGAGAGAGAGAGAGAGAGAGAGAGAGAGAGAGAGAGAGAGAGAGAGAGAGCGAGCGAGAGCGCCACACCAAAACTGGGTGGGGGGGAAGGAAATAAAGTGGATGCAAGTGTGGTGTGGTGTGGTGTATGCGGGGTGGAGGGGGGGGGGGGGGGGGGGGGGAGGGTAGAGTGGTGTGGTGTGTGTGTGGGGTGGAAGGAGGGTGAGTGGGGGGGGGGAGGTGTGTAGGGTGAGTGAGAGAGAGATAAATAGTAATATAATTTATTATAGCAATAATAATCTATGCATTCATGTGGGCTACACAGTCTTACACATACAGTATATAGAGAGAGAGCCGATCTCCCTACATTGACCTTGAACGGGGGAGGTAGCGAGAGTAATTTGGAAAGGTTGTCGTACGGAAAGGGTCAAGTGGACAGGTGGCACCAGTGTAAGGGTAGGTGACCGCGCCCATAACCGCCTGTTTGGGTCTGTAGGACTATAGAATAAGTTAAAGACGTTGCCGGTACATAAGGGGTTAATTGTAATCTTCCTCCTGATGATAATCCGTAACCACCCTGTACATGTTACCCTTCAAGACCAGCCCTCTGTAGGTCCCTGTTAAGGGGGGATGAACGTATTTGTTTGCTCATTTATATATATATTATTATTATTTTAATTTCCTCCCTAGACCTCCATCAAGCATACCCCCCTCCCCCCTCCCAGGCCCTCCTTCAAGAATAATTTGTAAATTTGTCGATAGGAAAATGTCCCGGCCAAAGGCCACTTCCTCTTAAATTACAGGCTTGCTATCGCTCGCCATGAACAAAAATGGCAGGAACAGTTTTAATAGCCTATTGACAAAAACATTGGGCGAAAGGTCGTACAATCGCCAAACTAATGGACTGAACGGCATAAGATCTGAAAACCAATGGGACTAAACATGAAGAAGAAGGGAGACCAGAAAAACTGCCCATCTCCCCTTAATAAACGTAAACAATGGACATCTATTCATGTCTTCCCCCTCCCCCCACCCACCCTCACCCAAACCCCGCCTTCACTTCCCGGGATCCCAGGAAAGGAGGAGGAGGAGTAGGGAAGGAGGGGGGGATTACATGCACAACTTGAGGGATCCTTACCTTGTCAGAATATTATTCTATGTGTGTAGCGTCTCTGATGATTCGATAGACAGTGCAAAATCCTTCAAAACGAACAAGGTTTGCTGAATACGATGAATAGTCAAAGGAAAACGGATCGCAACCAGTGTAGAACCGCACTCCTCGCAAGCTAGGAGCACACTGGCTTGGAGACAGGAAGCTAGCATTGGAGAAGTCTATAAGATAAGTGTTGCCAGTTCTATAAATTATAGAGACCCAATCCCATGCCTGATTTGTATGTCAATAATCATCGCTAGCGAGCGTAATATATTATTTATATAATTAGCAAATAATTAAGATGGTGAATGAAATAGGCCGTAAAATCAGAGAAGTTTCAGGAGAACCCCGGGAAACCCTCTGGCTCAAGCAAAGACTAGGGATGGCTATCCTCCGGGGCAATGCCACCAGTGTCATGAGCTCAGTTCGACAGGACTGAGTCATGCCACTGCGTGAGGCCCCGGCAGGAGTGGTGTATCCGTAGTCTTTCCACAGTAGGGTAAAACAAAACATAAACCTTATTTGTATGTAACTTGTATGTAACATGTGTGATGCACATTAATAAAAGAGGATGAAAAAAAAAAAAAAAAAAAAAAAAAAAAAAAAAAAAAAAAAAATTAGCAAAAACAAAGATGCTACATTGGCACCTTTCTCCCACTTCTTAGCCGTAAGCAACGCCTACTTCCGGAAATACAGCAAGCGTGGTTTCAATCATTAATGAAATTCAATACAGTCATAATTGTGTTTTTATTGTATTGTTATTGTTTTATTATTATTTGTGTATTTAGGTAAAATAGGTAAAATAGGACTTCAGAGGCTATCAGCCCTATTGGATTATTAAGCCAGCACACTGTAAGTCAAGAATAACGTCAGGACTGGAGTCTCTCTGTGAGAACTCCAGTCCCTAGTGATGTATTTATCACTATTATTATATACTTGCTTCTTTCTGTGATGACTGCGTGACTCGATGCGTTCAATTATAGGGGGACCTATACCTAGCCGTATGAGGGAAAATCATACTGTTTTTTCTAGATTTTCCTTCAGTTCAGGCCTTCTAGAGCATATTTTAGGGGTTCCTGAGTGCATATATTTGTTATTTTGGAATGTATTCTTAGTTAGTTAGTTGAAATAGGACTTCAGAGTCAATCAACCTTTCTGTATTAAGCCAGCACACTGCAAGTCAAAATTTGCATCAGAAATGGAGCGTCTTTTCGAGAACACCAGTTCCTTCTCTTAGAATGGGAAATGGGCGTTAATTATACCATGATGAATACACACTATTAACTGATTTAATTATATATATATATATATATATATATATATATATATATATATATATATATATATATATATATATATATATATATATATATATATATTTTCTTTAAGGCAGCGCCAATTTTGAAGGAAATACAAGTATCAGCATTAATTATTTTATTATTAAGGCTTTATTATTGTGTTGGTATATCACATGGTCGTCTATTTTCGGAGTCTTGGGAGAGACGAATCCATCATGAAAGAAATCATTACCAAAAACGTCCTCCCCACCAACCCCGACCACAAAATAAAACTTATCATCTACTACAAATCCTCCAAAACCTCCAACCTCATCCTCCGTAACAGACCTATCTCTCCCAAGACTCCGAAAATAGACGACCATGTGATATACCAACACAATTGCAATAATGTGGACTGTGGACCTCAAATCTACGTTGGTATGACACAAAATCGTTTATCACGCTGTCTCACCCTCCATCTCCAATCTGGAGCTATCAAAGACCACTATAAAACCCCCCACCACCAAGCCCTTACTCGCTCTGACCTAGATAAAAACACCTCCGTAATTGATAAAGAGACAGAACGCAGAAGACTTGCTATACAAGAAGCCCTATATATTCAAACTCTTAATCCTTCCATAAATAATCAAACTCTCGACCTCCAAATACTCCCATCAGCTAAACGTTACTCTCAAACACCCCCTAACATTACTCCCCTTACCACCCCGACTCTGCCCTTACCCCCTCTCTCCTCCCCTCCCCTTCCCCCCCTTACCGTCCCCCCCACTACTTCATTTAACCAACGCGCCGCCCCTCAACCCTACGCTTCAAACTGGACCAGAAACCCGAGATACAACTGGCCCGCCGCCCCTCACAAGGGCCCCGCCACCCCCTCGCCCAGCAGACCCCCTACGACAACATCTAGCATCTACGAACCCGCCCAGCCAACCAGGAGGCAGGAAAAGCGCGTGCCTCATTGGTCGCCAACTAGCCAATCATATGCTAGCCAACACCCAATAAACCTTACTGTGATCTACCTAATATGTATAACATAACATAACATTAATCAATTTCTAGAACCAGGCAACAAAGGCCATATGGCACTAAAGCAGGAAATGGATAGAGTTAGAAGGAAAGGAAGTTAAATATCGTTAAGGAGTCTGAGAGAGGAAAGGAAAGCCATTACGTGGTCAACGGAAAAGAAAGGGGACTCTGAGAGGAGATCGGCAAGACAAGGACGACGACCAAGGGAAAATAGAAAGGGAAAAGAACGGCGACGGGCCGAAGAAAAGAGAGGACAGTCAAGGAAAATGTGAGAAATAGAAACCTGAACACCACACCGGGAGCAAAGAGGTGGAGGCGAGCGGGACATGAGGAAGGAGTGGGTAAGTCTGGTATGGTCTAGCCGAAGCCGGGCCAACGCAGTCTCCCAACGGCGAACACGGTGAGAGGGGTCAGCCCAGGCAGAAACGGAGGCCTTAACAGTGTGGAGCTTATTAGAGGAAAGAGAAGACCACATTGTTTGCCAGCGAAACAGGAGGAAGGCAGAGATAGCTGGATAATAGTCAGAGGCGGGAATAGAGAGAGAAGTTGATCGGACCGCCGCAGCGTCGCGAGCGAGAACATCAACCTGCTCATTTCCACGGACACCACCATGGCTAGGCACCCAACAAAATTGGACAACCTTTTTCCGAGCAGAGAGACTGACAAGCCAATCGTGGATGGCAAGAACCAACGGATGGACAGCAGGGAAAGACTGCAAGAGAAGAAGGGCACTGTAAGAGTCAGAAAAAAGAGTAAAGGAGGAAGAAGGAAAGAAGCACATGAGACGGACGGCAAAGAAGATATCGTAAAGTTCAGCAGTCAGAACACCAGCTGGAGAAGGGAGAGAATACGGATAAGAACGAGAAGGAAACAGGATTGCAAACCCGACGCCAGAAGACGAACGGGAGCCATCAGTGTAAACCGGGGTAGAAGAAGAATGCTGTGTAAGGTGTACAAGGAAACGAGAACAAAGAACTGAGGGCGGGGTAGAGGACTTAGAACAAGGAAAAATAAAGAGACACAAGGAAATACGAGGAAGGAGCCAAGGAGGACACTTACTGAGCCGGATCGGAAGAACATGGAAGGGGGAAAACGAAGAATGAGAAAGTAAGGAATCCATACGAGAAAGGAAAGGGGGCCGAAGGCGAGAATGAGACGGAACAGGAACAGTAGGAAGAAGAGAGGTCTGCAAGGAAGGAAACTGAAGCGACCGGGCGTAGTACCGGAGAGAGAGAAGGGCCCGACGTCGGTACAAAGAAGGGACGCCGGATTCAGCATAGAGGTTTTCAACAGGGGAAGAGCGAAAAGCACCCAAGGCAAGACGTAAACCGAAATGGTGAACGGAGTCAAGTTTATGGAGGACTGCGTCGGAGGCTGATGAGTAAACCTGACAACCATAATCGAGTTTAGAAAGAACAAGGGCAACGTGAAGGCGAAGAAGGAGAGCACGATCCGCACCCCAAGTGAGGTGGGACAGGGTCTGGAGGAGACGAAGACGGTGCAAAGCAGCAACCTTAACAGAGGAAACATGAGCTGCCCAGTTAAGACGGGAATCAAAGACAAGACCCAAGAAGGTAGTCGAAGAGCGATAAGGTAAAACGGAACCATACAGTTCAAGGGAAGGACGCGGGATAACGTGGCGACGAGTGAAAGACATAGCACAAGATTTAGTCGTAGAAAAACGAAACCCGTGAGCAGTGGCCCATGACGAGGCAGCCACAATCGCTGATTGGATAAGGGAGCGTAACGCAACAATATCCGTACCAGCCGCACAGATCGCAAAGTCGTCGACATATAAGGAGGACCTGACCGTAGCCGGAAGGGAAGAGATAATGCCATTAATGGCTATGAGAAAGAGGATAGTACTTAAAACGGAACCCTGAGGTACACCTTCTATCTGAGGGAATAACCGAGAACACAAGGAATTCACCCCGGACACAAAAAGAACGAGAAGAAAGGAAATTACGGATAAAGACGCCCATATTACCACGGACATGAAAAGAACGGAGTTGGCATAAAATATGATGTTTCCACGCGGAGTCGTACGCCTTCTCGAGATCGAAGAAAACAGCAAGAACTGACTCATGGCGAGCAAAAGCAGACCGAACGTAGGTCTCCAAACTAAGTAAAGGGTCGATAGCGGACCGAGCACGCCGAAAACCAAACTGGGTCGAAGACAAAAGCTGACGTGACTCGAGAAGCCACATCAGGCGGACATTAACCATCCGGTCAAACAGCTTGCATAAACAACTCGTCAAGACAATAGGGCGATAGTCTTGGGCCGAGAAACCCGACTTTCCAGACTTAAGAAAAGGAATAGTAAGAGCAGAACTCCATGCAGGAGGGAAAACACCAGACGACCAAACCTTATTAAAAATAGCCAATAAAAATACCAAAGCCTCAGTGGAAAGATGCTTATGCATTAAATTATGGACGCCATCAAGACCCTCAGAAGTAGCCTTACAGGCACGAAGAGCGGAGAGCAACTCACAGGAAGAAAATGGGGCGTTGTACGACTCTGCCGAAGACAGAGTGAAAACAACTGGAGAAGTCTCTGCGACGGCTTTAAGTGAATGAAATTCCGGGGGGGGGAGATGAGAGCCACTACTGACCTAGCTAAAGTAAAGACCCAAACGATCGGCGACTGCCTCCGAGTCAGCAACAGACTCCCCATCAACATGAAGCACAGGAGTACAAAGGAGTACAAAGGAGTACAAAAGAGTACAAAGGAAATCAAGCAACAACAGATCTAGTGACCCTTCTAGGTTGCTTGTCCTCCAAAACACTGAGGATCAAGTGTCCAAACAGTGGTTTAGAGTGGGTAAGGGAACATTGGAAAGGGAACTACTGCCCTGCCACTAACGTGGCAGGACTAGGAAGTTAGTAGGGGACATATGGGTTAGTAACTGAGGGGAGGATAAAGTTATTCATTTACAAACGCAGTCAGTCGCGGGTTTGATGCGAGATATTTGTCTAGGCGGAATTTAAATGAATCAACGGTGCTGCAGTCTATAACGTCTCGGGGAAGCCCATTCCACAAGTTGACAACTCGATTGAAGAAGAAATTCTTAGATTCGTGCGAGTTAAAAGATTTACCAATAATTTTGCAACCGTTTCCCCGCGTGTAATTAGATTGGTCGATAGTGAAGTACTTACTACAGTTCATATTGTCGATGCCTTTGATGATTTTGAACACTTGAATTAAGTCGCCTCTTAATCTGCGCTGGGTTAAAGGAAATAGATTTAATTCTCTAAGACACTCTTCGTATGGTTTGTTCTTTAGGCTAGGTATCATTTTGGTAACTCTACGTTGAACTCGTTCTAGCTTGTTTATATCTTTTTGGTAATAAGGGCACCAGGATTGAACGCAGTATTCCAGAAGAGGGCGGACTAAGGAATTGTAAAGGGTTAGGATAACTTCTTTGGATTTATGCTCAAATGACCTGCCTATAAAGCCAATTATTTTGTTTGCCTTCTTAACAACTTCTGAACATTGTTGACTCGGTTTTAGGTTACTCGATATTGTTACTCCCAGATCAGTTTCTCTGTTTACATTCTTAAGCTGAGTGCCATTCATCGAATAGTTTGCTTTCTCATTTAGGTATCCGACATGTAGTACTTTACATTTATCCGCATTGAAACTCATTTGCCAAATTTGGGCCCAACATGACAATTTATCTAGATTGTGTTGCATATCGTCAACTTGTTCTTTTGAGAGTACGCTATTTGCAATTTTTGTATCGTCAGCAAATTTTGAGATTGTGCAGGTGAGACCCTCATCTATGTCGTTGATGTAAATTTGAAAGAGAATTGGTCCTAGTACCGATCCCTGGGGTACCCCGCTACTTACATTGGTCCATTTAGATGCCTTACCGTTTATGACTACCCTTTGCTTTCTGTTGCTGAGCCAATTTTCTATCCATTTCAACACACCGTCTTGTATTCCATGCGCTTTTAGTTTTAGCAGTAAACGTTTGTGGGGAACTTTGTCAAAGGCCTTTTGAAAATCAAGGTATATAATATCTACAGCTTTACTCTCATCGTAGAGGTTGAGGATATCGTGGAAGAAGTCTAAGAGGTTTGTTAAACAGGAACGTTTTTTACGAAAGCCGTGTTGAGTATCTTTAAGTATGTTATTTTCCTCCAAGTGATTTACGAGTCTGTCTCGTATGACCGTTTCTAGCATTTTACATACAACTGAGGTTAAGCTAATTGGACGATAGTTACTGGGTAGGGATTTGCTGCCTTTTTTGAATATCGGTGTTACGTTGGCTAGCTTCCACTGATCAGGCATAGTTCCAGACTGCAAGGATTTATTGAATAGTAATGTCAGTGGTTTGGAGAGCTCATTCTTAGCTTCCTTTAGAACTCTAGGCGAGATTGTATCAGGTCCTGGCGTTTTATTTACCTTGAGTTTATCTAAACAATTCAATACTTCTCTCTCTGTAACGGTGATATTGCTTAGAACATCTGAATTATCAATCTGAATCGGCGATGGTGTAGGGATATCACTGAGGTCTTCTGTTGTAAAAACTGATGCAAAGAAGGTATTGAGGGCATTACTCATTTGTACTTCGTCTTTGGTGTATTCTCCTTTTTCATCGACTAACGGTCCAACAGTTGAAGTAACTACTTTTTTCTTTCTGATATAACTATAGAATTCTTTCGGGTTTGTTTTACTTTGATTCGCAATATGTAACTCTAAGGTCTTTTTACTTTGCTTAATTAACTTTTTGGCTTTGCGTCGTAGCTCTACAAATTTCAGCCGTTCTTCGTCATTTTGTGAGGATTTTAATCTATCATTAGCACATTTTTTAGCAAGCAGGCAGTTTGAAATATCTTTATTCCACCATTTGGGCTTATTATTATGGCCTGGACGCCGTATTTTCGATGGTATGCAGTCTTGCACTGCTTTTAGGTAAGTGGTTTCGAATAACTTCCAAGATGTATTTATGTCGTTATTGTTAATTAAAAAGCTACAGTCAGTTTCTTTAAACATAGCTCTAAGTTTATGGAAGTTTGCTTTCTTGAAATTAGGGACTTTTTCGATGCTACTATTTGGTTCGTTAATAGTAAACTTTAAAGTGAAAGTTATCGTACGATGGTCGCTGTTACTGAATTCATCACCAACATTCAATCTCAGGAGAATGAGGAGGTAAACGCTTGCCCGAAATCTTGCGAATGCGCTTCCAGACGGACTGAACAGGAGTAAAGGACGTAATGGAGGAAACATAGGACACCCAACTCTGACGTTTAGCAGACCTGACTGTGCGACGGAGGAAGGCAGACGCCTGACGAAAAAGTATAAAAGAACCATCATGAGCGGGAGTAAAACGTTTACGACGAAAGCTCTTCCAAGAAGCCTGTTTGACGCGGAGAGCCTTGGAGCAGTTCGGGGACCACCAAGGAACATATTTAGACGTAAAAGGACGGGAAGTCCGAGGAATAGAGACTAAGGCAGCACTCAAAACTGTGACTAGAAAAAAGGCTAGTAAATCATGTACAGATGAAAAATCAGACGGAGGTAAGGAAGGGATAGATAGTGAAGCAAAAGTAGACCAGTCCGCACGCTGGAAGCACCAACGAGGAGGACCAGGGACAGGAGAATAGGAGGTAGGAGAGAGCAGAACAGGGAAATGGTCGCTATAGAGAGAATCCACCAAAACAGACCAATGAAAAAGAAGAGACAGGGAAGGGGAACACAAAGAAAGATCAAGACAAGAAAAAGAACGTGTTCTAGCATCAAAATGAGTCAGGGAACCAGTATTAAGGAGAAAGAGGTTATTACTAGTAATGAAAGACTCTAATGCACGACCACGTGAGGTAATGACAGAATCACCCCACAGGGTGTGCCTACAATTATAATCACCAAGCAATAAAAACGGAGGAGGCAGCCGAGCTAAAAACATGGTAAAAGAGCCAAAATCGACGGGAACAGAAGGAGAGAAATAAAGAGAAACAACCGTAATCCATCGACCAAGAAAAATCCTAACAAAGGTGCAAGGGAGGGAAGTAAGGCAGGAAAACTCTTCATACGGAACAGAGTGGTGAAGGAGAATACATGAGTCGGAAAGAGAATGAGGAGAACCGATAAAACGGTAGCCAGGAACAGGAATCGGAGGAGAAAGAAGACGAGTTTCCTGGAGACAGACAACCTTAGGGGAATGGGAAGAGAGTAACAAACGCAAATCGTCTCTCTGAAGAGAAAAACTGCGAAGGTTCCAATGCAAAATGGACATACTAAAAACACTAAAAAGAAAGTACGAGAAAATAAGCTGTAAAAGAGAGAATAAAAACGATATATACAAACACATATCAGAGAGACGGAACAAAAACACGCCGAACTAAAGAGGAACAAGGGAGGAAAAAGAAAAAAACAAAAAACAAAAAGAGAAGAAAGGAACGGAAAAATCGAAGAAAACAAAGAAAGGACAAAAAAGATAAAACATCAACAAACGTAACACACAAGTAGGAAGAAAACAGATACACTATAGACAACACAGACACACAACATACAGCAAACAGCGGGAAAGACGCATACATACAAGAGGAAAGAAAGAGGGACAAAGAACAAGAAAAATAAGAACACACAGACTTATGGACAACGAAGAAAAGACTGATGAGGTTAACAGTGAGTAATAATGGAAGGAATGGGGGACGAGGAAGAACAAGGAGGGAAAGAAGATTGATAACCAGGTGGCATAGGGAGGCTTAATAGGGAAGGAGAAGAAGAGATAGGAGGGCTAGAGGGAGAGGGAGGAAGGGAGAGGAGGGAGGAAGGGGAGAGGAGGGAGGGGAAGGACGGGAGATGAGGGTCGGGAGGATGAGGAACGGGAAGGAGAGGCCCGGGAGGGGGAAGGCCAGAGGAGGGAGGGAGAGTGGTAGGGGAAGGCGGGAGAGGGGTAGGGGGGAGCGTAGAAGGGATGGGATGAACGTCGGCAGAAACGGAAATAGGCGGCGGATGAGAAGAAAGAATATACTCCTCAATCTTGGGCAAAGATTCAAAGGATAAGTCTAAGGAATCTGGGGGTTGGACACAGGACGAAGAAAGAGGAAAGGGGGGGGGGGGGAAAGGAGGGAGCTTTTTCTTCTTCCCACTGGGACTCGGGCTCCGCACACTGTGGAGGCGGTCCCTGCGTTTAGAAGAGGAGGCGGGAGTGGAAGAAAGGGAGGAACGGGGCACATGTTTCGAAACTAGTTTGGTAGAGGAGGCAGGAAGCCGGGAGGGAATCTTGGAACTACGAGACGAGGACGGAGGAAGAGAACGAGGAGGCGGCGTCGGACGAGAACGCTGGCGGATGGGGCGTTGAGACAAACCAGAAGAAGTGGAGCGAGGAAGAGTAGTGGAAGGAGGGGGGGCGGAAGTAGGAGTAGAAGAGGTAAGAACAGAAAAAGAGTTAGATAAAGGGAGAGAACACGATGAGACAGCCAAGGGGATGGGGGAGACAGAAGAAACTGAAGGAGGAGAGGAAGAAGGATGAGAAGAAGGGACAGACGACGGAACCGGAGAAGTAGAGGGAGAGTAGGACAAGGATGATGGAGGCGCAACGGGGGGGGCGGAAGAAGTGGAGGAGACGGGAGGGGGAGATAGAACAGTTGAAAACGGATGAGGGGAGAAGCCCAGGCGGCGAGGTGCCTGAGGAGCCGTAGAATGAATGAGTAAGGCCCTAATATGTATAAATAAGCTGTTATGTTATATCCTATTCACTTACCTTCCATTCCCTGAAAATGATAGTTGTCTATCGAAACGCGTCGGATCATCATGAATTTTGCTCACCTTTTGCACAATCTCCCAGAACACCTGAAAATTGCTGTTCGTTCTATTGAAAGCCTTAATAATAAAATAATTAATGCTGATACTTGTATTTCCTTCAACCTCGCCTGCCTTAAAGAAAATGTATTACCTGGCTACACCAACATATATATACCAGTATATATATATACAAAATACATATATATATATATATATATATATTATATATATATATATATATATATATATATATATACTGTATATATATATATATATATATATATATATATATATATATATATATATATATATATATATTATGTATATATATATTGAATTTGACCTAGTTTTAGTTTGACGTTTACTTCTACTGAACTTATTTTGCTCACCAATGAATCCGACTTGACGAGCATGGCCGCAAAACTTAGCCAAAATGGAGAGAAGTACATCACTCCAAGCATCCCCAATGTTATGTTTATTAGTGGTAGCAGGGGAGGACTTTAAGCGGGGATGGTTCACTTTTTGGTCGATTTCTTCATTTAATATTATTTTTTTATTGTTTCCTCCCTAGACCTCCATCAAACTTAAAAATACAACCCCAGGACCCCCTTTAAAATATATTTGTACATTTTTCGGTAGAAACATGTGCCGGCCGAATGCCGGATTCTCCTAAATAACATGCTCACTATCGCTCGCCAGGAAAAAATCAACACCTAAATGACCCGAAAAGTCTTAATATTGTCAAAGAAAAGGAGTGAAAGGTCTTAAAATCGCCAAACTAATGGGATGCACATCTTAAAATATGAAAACTTGAAGGGGCTTAGTATGAGGGAGAAGTGTGTTTGGAAAAACTGGCCCATCCCCCCTTAAGGTGATGTCATAAAGGAAAGTGGCAAACAGCATTCATGTTACTGCCCTCTGTGTTTAGCGATTCATATGAGTGATGGGTATTTAGTTTTACAACTCTTGCAACTTTTGGGGAGACACTTGTTACAGGCAGATTTGCGTTTTGTCTCCTTCATACACATAGGAAGCAAAATAGAAAAATATGTACAGTATATTCTATAATAATAATACGGTAATTCTTTACTTACAGTATATGGCTGCCCCCCCCCCCCAACCCATCGAAACCCACAGAAAACTGAATTTTGATCATAGACTGAAGAAAATGGATACAAAATGGGTCGAGTTTTTTTTTCCTCTCTCCCCCCCCCCCCCCCCCCCCATGACTTATTGTAATCATCAGTAGGCTATATGGGACCAGTCAGCCCCCCTAAACAATATCATATTATGTAGGAGGGAAGCGTGGAGGCCCAGGTAATATATACGGTACATTGTCCGAAAATTACTTAACCAGTCATTCGTGATCAGCATCTTTTATCTCCTAATCTGGTAAACTATGCTTCATCGAGCTAAAAGTACTATTGTATAGGTTCCTAGTCTCATATCAGACAATCTAGTAAGGTGTTTAACCCATACTGTAACGGTGACGTCTTTCGCATTTTATTCTGGTAACTATTAGACGACTTAACGCAGCTTAAGAAGGACATGCCCAGTTACTAGGCTGAGGACTATCTCATTTAATGGTTTGAGCTACGAGAGATCCTACCTAGGCTTAATAAAATTGCTTAATAGTGCCTGAAATATGAGCGAAAGGACGTCACTGGTACTGTATAGGACACTTTAGGTTAAAGGAGGAATACGGCAGCCGTATAGGTAAAACATTACGCAAACGGATTATTGATAATTGCAGCCGTTGGCGGAAAATGTACTGTATAGAGGAACAGCTTGTAGCTTATATCTAAGTTATATTACATATAATAAGGACCAAAGCAAAATATTGAACAAGAGCTATTTTATCAGTTAGGGCAATAGTCGTGGTCAGCTTTTCTGGCCCCCCTTCTCCCTCATGTTTAGCCCCACTAGTATTCAGATTTTAAGACGTTCGGCCCATTAGTTTGGCGATTTTAAGAACTTTCACCCAATTTCTTTGTCACTATTAAGATCTTTCGTGCCATTTAGGTGTCGATTTTTTTCTTGGCGAACGATAACGAGCCTGTTATTTACGGGGAACTATAGCCGTAGGCCAGGAAATTTGTTATACCGAAAAATTTACAGGTTTATCTAAAATGGGGATCTTGAGTTAAGCTTGATGGAGGTCTGGGGATGAAATTAAGCACATAATAAAAACTCGATGAATAAATATGCCAATAGATACGCTTCATCCCCCCCTTAAGGCTTCGAAGCTATCCCAAACTGAATCGAATTATTTACTTGATAAATACATTTCGGAGGTTCGTTTTGGTGTTCGAGGGTTCATAATCGTGCTAGGATATAATATGTCCTAGCCTGGAGTGTACTCATTAACCACTTAAGTACCGGCAACGTCTTCTTAACTTAATCTACCTACTATTAGATGATTGTATTCAGTTTCAAAAGGGCCTCCAGCAATTAACAGGCTTCAAGCTATCTCACTTAACCCTTTTTTTTCTTATGGGTTGAAGGGCCGCAGGATCCGAAGACTTAACCCTGCTCACGACTCCAGAGCTTTCTTAAACTACACAAAATCGTCTTAATAGAACAAACGTACAATTCAAAATACGTCGCCGGTTCAGCAGGGGTTAAGACGTATATATTGACCCTATAATATGAATGCTCACACAACGTAAACGAACCTCCGGAATTGAATTATCAGGCAACAAATTAACGAGGAGCTTCGTGTCAGTTCGAGAGGGCTTCGAACACTTAGGCCACGATTTATGTCCTAGAGTATGTCCTACATAATCATATTTTCTTCGGAATCGGTTTGTACTGTACGGTCAAGGAAATAAGTCATAACCCTTTCTGAATCCTCAATTGCTTAATTAAAAGAATCCAGACAATTTACATTAGGTAAAGGAGAATCGATTCCGTTCGGGTTAGTTTCGAAGAGTTACTATGTATTTGTTTTCTCTCTCTCTCCCTCTCTCTCTCTCTCTCTCTCACTCTCACTCTCACTCTCTCTCTCTCTGTATATTATTATTATATATATATATATATATATATATATATATATATATATGTGTGGTGGAGTGGTCTTGCCACTGGCCTGGTAATCCAAAGGTCCCGGGTTCAAATCCCGATGTATCAATGGGAAGATATTATTGGGATGGAATTTGTGCTGTACCTAGTATCAGTGCATTACCACAAAGCCCACCGAAACGTCAATAAAATACCCTCATTGTTCCCTGATTAAATAGCACTGTATGAATATTCCCATATTCAAAATATGCTATAGGGGTGCAATGCCTGGTGAGTTATCTGCTCAACAGGTGGCGTTGTGTGTGTGTAAGTGTGAGAGTCCGAGTGTAGTGGGTGAGACAGTGAAGCACGGGAACGAGATGGCTTCAGGGATGGGGTCGTTTCGGGCCATGAGTGAGCACCGTGCCTCATGTGAAGGCAAGATGGCAGGTGCTCGTTGTGCTCTACGTGCTTCACATGTCTCACTCCCTAGACTGGAACAAGACCTCACGGGCTTCACTGTTCATTGTAAAGCGGTGAATGTTAAGGCTCTCAGCCTATGCCCGAGAGGAAGTAAGTTGGAATATAGAAAAAAAAAAAAAAAAAAAAAAAAAAAATATATATATATATATCCTAGCAGGGGTACCCGGCGTTGATCGGGTAATCACCATAACCACCATCACTACTACCACCACTACTACTACCATAATCACCGGCCTCGACCTCCCTGTGCCTCATTAAACGGCGACCTCGATTTCCGCCGCTAAATGACCTCCGATTTGGGATCTAACCTCATCCGTACCCCCATTTTGGGGGGCTGCGAACAACTTTCGTTCCATACACCTTTTCGATCGGAGGCCTCCTTCTGCCCCAAACGGCAATTTTTTCGCATTTTTTTTCGCTCCCGTATACTACATAAGTTCTGCCGAAAATTTTATTAAACAAAAGTGTCTCTGATTTCCACTAAACTAGCCTAAAACCATCTCCAAAGCCTGGGCTTTCCAACGGTGCCCCACACTCCCACCTGGCACCAAAACTGTGGGAGGAATTTAGTAACAAAGGTCGGGTAGTCGGGTAACTGACAAACAGACAAACATTGACCTTTATTTATTAAGATACATATTTATTACTTTTTTTGTTTTACTGACGACAAATTGTCGTAGACCCCATCTTAAAATACCCAGCTATTGCACCGTCCGATTATATTTCTTAGCCAAGTACTTTATCAATTGCGAGTACACTGCAGCATTATGCTGCAGAGATGTATCAGCCCCTTAAGGATCATGATGCGTTTTGACAGTTTATTCTGGCTATCAATGGATGATTTTATACAGCTTAGGAAGGATCTGTGGGACATATAAGGGTAAAGACTGTCTCAATTAATCCTCTAACTTCCACATAAACTTTCCTAATCTAAATATAATCGTCTGATGATAGCCAGAATGACCTGTCAAAACACATCATAATCCTCTAGGGCAGTGGTTCTCAACTGGTGGTCCATGGACCACTGGTGGTCCATGGTGACTTTTTGGGTGGCCCACAGGACGTTTACTATATTTGGTAATACACTGAAGATTGGTGCATATATAATTAAATTTATAGAAAATGCAGTACGAAATTCTTTATCAACATAAATAATTCACCATTAATTTTATTGTATTATTACTATTTAAGAAATACTGTATATTGGCAACCTTCAGGATGTAGTTGTAGAGAGACATATTGGCATAAAACACACTGCCTGATCACCTGAACACCATTTCAAAGGATTGGTGAAGGTGGTTAATTACATCAAATCGTCAGCAGTGAACACCAGGCTGTTCAGAAAATTATGCCAGGACGTGGGTTCCGACTTTGAGGTGTTGCTGTTCTACGCTTCTGTACACTGGTTGTCAGCAGGGAACGTAGTCAATAAATTTGTTGAACTGAGAGAAGAATTGGATTTATTTCTCCAGTCTCATGGGAAAAGGGATATTACAATTATGCTAACACAGTCAGAATTAGAGCTTGCATACCTCTGTTGATATTTTTTGGAATCTTGAACAAACTGAATCTTCAGCTGCAAGGGAAGGGTGCAAATCTGTTCTCTCACCAAGGCATCATCAAGGCTTTTCTTGAGAAATTAGAACTCTAGATCGAACAAGTCGAAGGTAACAATTTGGTTCAATTTCCATGTCTGAATGCCATGCTCGGGGAAAATGAAGCCATTCAGATACAAATTCTCGAGTATTTACGAAAGCTGCAGGATGAATTTTAGCGATAGGCTTGCTTTCCGGAGGTGGACAGGACAAGGGATGGGTTATCTTTAATCTGGAATCCATTCGCAACAGATGTTCATAGTGTTCCAGAGGATCTTCAGGAGGATTTCTTGGGTCTGAACAATTATTTGGCGGCTCAAGATGTGTACCAGCGGTCTACCATGGAAATGTTTTTGGGCCAGTATGATTGGTACTTACCCAAATCTGTCAACACATGCAATCAAATTTTTGTTGTCCACGCTTTATTTGTCATTACTCAAAAATGAAATGGTCCACAATATTTTTTGTATTGGGCTGGTGGTCCGTGGCCTGAAACGAGTTAAGAACCACTGCCGTAGGGGTTAGTGTCTCCATTCTCCCTAATAAAGCAGAGAGCTGCTGAGGGAGTAATTAAGCATTCCGCCAATTAATTAAAGAGGAAAGAAAGAAAATAGTACAGTATAGTAGAGTTAGAATAATGACGTATACTATACAGGGCAGACTTGTTAGACATGATATTATTAAGTATTGGCAAATCTTTCATGACTGCTGCATAATTGCTCCTCTTTACTTTTCCCCCATGCTCATTCACAAGAGGACACAGGTTTACGATCGCACACGTGAGGACTGAACTTGAATGTAGGAAGAGATTCTTTAGTGTAAGGGGCATATCCTTGGGGAATTCCCTGAGTGTGGTAATCAACCATGAAGGGCCGCGGCAAGCAGTCATGAGGGGTCGCTGGACCTGTTGTTGCTTGATTTCCTTTGTACTGATTATGTGGTTTCAATTTCCAATCTTTCCTCATTTAAGGGGAGACTGACCGTTTGTTTGGTCTATTAATTAATATATTCATATATTTTTTTAGTTTCCTCCCTAGACCTCCATCAAGCTTAGAAAAATACCCCCTAGACACCCCCTTCAAGATAAATTTGTACATTTTTCGGTAGAAAAATTTCACGGCCGAAGGCCGGTTCCTCTTAGAATTGCAGGCTCGCTATCGCTCGCCAGGAAATAATCGACAGCTAAATGGCACAAAGTCTTAAAATTTACAACGAAATGTGGCGAAAGGCGTTAAAATCGCCAAACTAATGGGCCGAACGTCTTATAATCTTAAAAGTATTGGGGCTAAACATTAGGGAGAAGGGGGTCCAGAAAAACGGTCTGCCTCCCCTTAAGAGAGCTCTGGCTGAACATCTGGACGACATGCTTTACCAGTACCACTAGGTTTTTTGTTGTTCACCTACATTAACCCCTTCACTACCGAGCCGTCTTTGTGCTATATTCTAACAACTATTTGACGATATTATACAGTTTAGAAAGGGCCTCCAGCAATAAACAGGCTTCGAACCATCTCACTTAACCCTTTTTGCTACCACAGATCTTTCTTAAGCTGCACAAAATCGTCTAAATATGGCTATGATAAAATACAAAAGACGTCGCTGGTACAGAAGGGGTTAATATTCTTGTCTTTATCACCATCCCCGCTATCTGACTTACAAGTTGCTGCATATGATGCACTATCCAGCTTATTAAGGGGAGGCAGACCGTTTTTCTGGACCCCCTTCTCCCTAATGTTTAGCCCCACTAGTTTTGAAATTATAAGACGTTCGGCCCATTAGTTTGGCGATTTTAACACCTTTCGCCCCATTTCGTTGTCAATTTTAAGAACTTTCGTGCCATTTAGGTGTCGATTATTTTCTGGCGAGCGACAGCGAGCCTGCAATTTTAAGAGGAATTGGCCTTCGGCCCGGACATTTTTCTACCGAAAAATGTACACATTTATCTTGAAAGGGGGTCTAGGGGGTGTTTTTCTAAGCTTGATGGAGGTCTAGGGAGGAAACTAAACAAAATATATGAATAAATGAATTAATAGACCAAACACACGGTCTGCCTCCCCGTAACCTTGTCTATATCAACAAGTCTATATGAAATGATGAGCTGGCGCATCAGCAGAGTGTGACTACCCCCCCCCCCCCCTTTTGTTTTCCCTTGGCTGAGCGTACAGCCGAGGGTAAGATAACCAGGTAAGATAACTGAAGCTTCCACGCATGCTTCCACGAGACCATTCTTAGCCCCGCCCCACCATCACCTTCGTATATAGCTGGGACATCAGGGTCGCCTCTCACAGTCAGCCAGTTGCTCGCCCCCTACACTGAGCTTCAAGGGACTGGAGTTCTAGAAAGGGGACGTTGTTCTTGACTTAGAGTGTGCTGGCTTAATACTACAGAATGGTTGATAGCCTCTGCAGTCCTATTTTAACTAACTAGCCTCTCACAGTCAGTCAGTTGCTCGCCCCTACACTAAGCTTCAACAGACTTTAGTTCTCGAAAAGGGGTTCCAGTGTTGACGCTATTCTTGACTTAGAGTGTGCTAGCTAAATAATCCAGAAGGGTTGATAGCCTCTCAAGTCCTATTTCAACCAACTAACTAAGGTTCATGGTCGTATAGCAACCTCAAAACCAAACAAGGGTAAGTACTGTAAGTTAGGTCAGGTGAAGGTATTGAGGAATATGCCTTTAAAACGGAACCTCGTATCTACTTTTCAAATAGTGTTGAGAGGGGAGAATGGGTGTAGGAGAGTGAGAGGAAACTGTTGGAGTGGCTTGGTTATGTGTGTTGCTGTAGTTCAGTAGCAGATAAGGACCGATGTTTAAGGGGATGCGGGTCGTTTTTCTAGATCTCCTTCTCCCTCATGTTTAGCCCCATTAGTTTTCATATTTTAGGATGTTTGCCCCATTAGTTTGTCGATTTTAAGACCTTCCGCCCCATTTCCTTATCAATATTTAGACCTTTCGTGCTATTTAGGTGTCGATTTTTTTTCCTGGCGAATGAAAGTGATCCTGTAAATTTGGAAGAACCGGCTTTGGCCGGTAAAAATTTTTACGGAAAATTTACAAATTAATCTAGAAGGGGGATCTAATGGATTTTGTTTTTAATTTGATGGAGATCTAGGGAGGAAACTAGAACAAATATTTAATGAATGGCAAACAAAAAACGACTAAAAAGTGAACAATCTTAAGACGGTATCACACGAACGATTTTTCCGTCAATTTCTACAGGCAACTGTAGTCTGGCAGCCTCAAAATATAAGTTCCACAAGAAGTAAATTACCTAACATAATTTACCTTCGATCTTGTTTCCGCTCCCAATGTGAAAGAGCCTCAAAATAGCACAAGACAAAACTTGCTCATCGAACATTGCCGGAAAATGCGCTCGTGTGACACCACCTTCATTCATATACACTTGGGTCCTTACTCTGCTACCGTGTCTTTTCCAACTAATGAACAACAGTAACACACATAACAAAGCCACTCCAACAGCTTCCTCTCTCTCTCTCTCCTACACCCCTGTCCCCTTCACCCCTCTCAACACTATTCGAAAAGTAGATACGAGGTGCCGGCTATGCTGGTCCTTCCATGTAGTTCATATTTTCATTACCCAAAGATATGTATATAAGATTCGACAGAGCAAAGTAAATATATTAGGTGGGGTAGCTATAATTGGAAAAGCGCTTCTTAGGTGAATCACCTTACTTAGTTTTATCAAATATATTTTCGCTCCGGTAGATTATACTTCTGAAAGACCTCTCATACCATGTCCCTCTAATCTATATTTGTATTAACAATTCTAGAGCCCTTGTAGACATTATAAAGACAAATATGACATGAAGCTACTTTGAATCTTAATAATGCATAGGATAAACTGCATAGAAAATTCCAAAATTATATTTATATATAAAACAACAGGAAAGCAAATTAAGGGGAGGTGTGGCAGAGTGGTCTTGCCACTGGACTGGTAATCCAATGGACCCGGGTTCGAATCCCAATATGTCAATAGGAAGATATTATTGGGATGGAATTTGTGCTGTACCTAGTTTCAGTGCATTACCACAGCACACCGAAATGCCAAAAAAATACTCTCATTGTTCCCTGATTAAATAGCACTGTATGAATATTCCCATATTCAAAATATGCTATAGGGGGGGCAATGCCTAGTGAGTTCATTGCTCAATAGGTGGAGTTCTGAGAGTGAGGGTCCGAGTTGGGGGATGAGACTGTGAAGCGCAGAGGCAAATCGGCTTCAGAGATGGAGTTGCTTCGAGCCGTGAATAGGTGCTTCGCATGTCTCACTCCCTAGACTGGAACAAGGCCTCACGGGCCTCACCGTGTTCAGCGGTAGAGTGTGCAGGCTCTCAGCCTATGCCCGAGAGGGAGTAGTTGGAATATAGAAAAAATATATATATACAGTATATAATGCAATATATTTCTGTATCCAGTCAATCTGGTAATATTTGATGAAATATAAGTAGTAGTTCACTTAACCCTTCTGGCCCGGGGCCACCCTCCTAAGGATGTTGTTGAGATCCGGGGAATATGAACGAAAAACGTCTACGCCTAGGCTACCGTATCTTTGTTATTTCAACTGCTAGAAAATTTCCACGGATCTCTGAACGTACTGCTGCTTCCAATCTGTAGACTGGCGTTGAGTAGAGCTCTCTAAGTCAACTGGTTCAGTTGTGATGACGATTTCCATGGAGAGAGTTTTCAGGCGATGTTAGCAAAATGACACACTTTTCAACACTGAATTTGTTTTAGCAGACAAGACAATAACAATGCTCCAACGTCTGCTTGCTTTCGGAGATGCGCACGTCGCCTCCGACCAGCTGTGTTTACATACGTCAGACGCGCGGCTTTCAAAACAAGCTTAATAGGCTTTCAAGCTTACGGATTACAAGGGGACACCCGGGCTCCTGCCCATCTGCCGCGGTGTCCTTTTAAAATGATGCCCGGGCGGGAAGGGTTAAGGGAATACTGGCTGTTGTTTTGGTCTATTTATTCATTTATTCATATCATTTTTAGTTTCCTGCCTAGACCTCCATCAAGCTTAAAAAAAAACACCCCCTAGACCCCCCTTCAAAACAAATTTATGTCCGGGCTGATGACCAGTTCCTCGTAAAATTACAGGCTCTCTATCGATAGCTCGCGAGGAAAAATAAACACCTAAAGGGCACGAAAGGTCTTAACATTGACAACGAAATAGGGCGAAAGGTGGTAAGATTGCCAAAATAATGGGCCAAATGCCTTAAAATCTCAAAACTAATGGGGCTAAACACGAGGGAGAAATTGGTTTAGAAAACCGGCCCATCTCCGTTTGATGTAGTCACCAAAATACGGATTATTATGTATACAACTCCAACATAGTGTCATGGTGGGCGTTAGATACATCTCTCACTGGGCTTATCAAAATAATACTTGACAGGTAAGGAATTTAGAAAGGATACCAATTCAGTATAGTGACCAACGATATTGTTAATTCAAGCATAAATTTAGGAGATATTGTCATCAAACGTGTTCACGAAAACAAAAGTAGGCCTATATATATTTTACTAATTACTATTGTCATAACATCCATATTCTTTTTAGAGCAAGTTAATTTTAGATGACAAATTTTTGAGGAGGTAGTGGTTATTTTGTGGTATATTTCTTTATTTATTTATTAATTTTATAGTAACCTCGCTAGATCTCCACCAAGCTTAAACAAACGCCCCCTAGACTCCCCTTGAAGATAAATTTGTAAATTTTTTGGAGAAAAAAAAATCCCGGCCAAAGGCCGGTTCCTCCTAGAATTACAAACTCGATATCACTCGCCAGGGAGAAATCAACACCTAAATGGCACGAAAGGTCTTTATATTGACAAGTATATGGGGAGAAAGGTCTTAAAATTGCCAAACTAATGGAATGAACGTCTTAAAATATCAAAGCTAATGGGAATAAACATGAGAGGAAAAACTACAACAAGTACCTCCCCCTTAAATTTCGGCGTGGAGATTGGTATTCAGATACTCTCTTCATTGGGTTCATACAATCTTAATACCCTTTCACTGTGGGCATATTTGCGCTATTTAGCACATATTCAGGCACTCCTGAATGATTAATCAAGTATCTGCATTAAATGAACTGTATTCTGTCGAAAACTAGGCTTCAAAATGACACCAGAATGAGTTTCGTAGGTGGCGGGGTTCACCCGCAGCGTTGCCATAGACATTCGGGAAAACTCGTTAATTATTAGCTCTCGCTCGCTCGGCAACACTGTCGAGACTGCCGCGCGAGAACACAGTCTACCTCAGTGAGCGGCTGGCTGCTATGAGGGTTGGACGGAGGTCCCTCACGCTCTCACCCACTGACACTCGATTTCTACGGCTTTTACAGGCTTTTAAAGCCTGGAAACTGTTGTAAATTGCCATGGCGTTCCGGAACATCACCCGCAGTATAAGGGTTAAACTGTAATTTTGATTAGCGGAATTAAAAGTAAAATAACTATCTTACTGAACATCGGAAATACTATAGGAAACATTTACTTTGGAGGATTATTGAATTGAGAGGGTGGATTTTAACCATAATACCAATGATAGCCTAGGTATTAAATAAAAGTACTAAACAAATTGTTATTATCTTTTTCAATTTTGATGTTTTATACATTTTGCCAACAAACTAGCAAACATACGAAAACACAGCTCCGATAACAATAAATTAGTTTTGAAATCACACAGGAATATGGCTAAACGGAGATCCCACCAACGAACACACCTAGCTGAGCGGATCAAGTTTATATCTCTATGGGCACAGGGAAAATCAACCAGAGCGATTGCGAAGAAAGTGGGCGTCAGCTCTTCGACTGTCTGCAGGTGGCTTCAGCGCTGGAAGACAGAGGGGCACCTTCGAACGAGTCACAAGCAGCAAATATATATGTGCAGCATGAAGAACGATATTTATTGGGGTTGTGGAAGTGGAGATTTGTCTGGAGGAAACCCGAATTTGTCTGAAGGAATTCCAAATTTGTCTGTAGGAAGCCCGAATTTGTCTGAAGGAATCCCAAATTTGTCTGTAGGAAGCCCGAATTTCTCTGAAGGTATCCCGACTTCGTCAGAAGGAACCAGATACAATAATTGTAGACTAAATTATCCTCCTTTATGGCCAAGTATTATTTACAGTTACTATGCTCAACAACAAATATTACCGTTGTCCTTAGCCCCAATGATTCAGCGCATCACTATGTTTCAAAACAATAAAGAGCTTCCTATTCTAGGATTTGAGGAACACATGAATATGGGCTTTGTAAAGGCATATGATATATATAAAAACATACAAAGGAAGACAAGCTGCAACTCACCTAATGGTCCTTACTAGGCTACTTGTTAGAACAAAATGTGACAGCAATCAACTGAATAGCTTCAGCTCCAGAAGGACAGTAGTCCAGAGAGAGAAAAAAAAAAAAAAAGTACTATGAACGATATTGATGTGGTCACATTACTCGGGCACAAACAAGTCAGTAAGGGATTCATGGCGAGATATTTGTCAATACGATATTCAAATGCCTGGACTGTATGGCACTCTACAAACATTTTTAGACAATCTATTCCATAAGTTGACCACTCTTTTGAAAAAAGAAGTGCTCCACTTCATGTAAATGAAACGCCTTTCCGACAATTTTGTAACCATTACTTCTTGTGCAATTTGAGTTAGCTAGTGTGTAGTACTACTTTGCGTCCATGTTGTCATAGCCTTTGCTAATATTTATAACTTTAATTAGATCCCTTCTTATTCTATGGTTTGTCAAGATAATTGGTATCATTATTTTATTTGTTCCGCATTTGGTTTATTTATTTATCGGGGAATCCTTAGTGTTACTCGCTGTTGTACTATCTGGTTTTCCAATGTTCTTTTTATAGTATGGAGACCAAAACTGGACACAATATTTCAAATGCGGACGAAACACACAATTAAAATTCAATTATCTAATCTAAATGTTTACCAAATATTATTCAGAAACTTAAAATACTATGCAAGCATATCACTGTGTTTAGAGATTGTTGAATTGTATTTTTCTTAGCCATAGCAATAACATTATTAAGGTGAACGTGTGTGAGTTAAAGAGTTAATTTAGATAGTATTTACCCCTCTGATTCCTTGATATCCTTCCTAAATTACATACAATCGTACTTGCGTGTATACCGATTTCGAAGTTTGCATTAATGTTGCATGTAACACAAAATATATAATAACGGTATTTTTGTAGTATAAATATCCTGCATACCAATAAGTATACTATTCGGTCATTGTGACTAAGATATCATTCAGAACAGTTATAATTACCAGACATACAAATAAGAAGAAAACAAGATTACAGGAGAAAATGATAGCTAATGAAAACAAAAACGAGTATGCTACGATATTGTTATAATTATGAATAATAAAATTCACACTATTATATAATGCATATAATTGTGTAAGTGTACAGTATGTATGTATATACTGAGTCTGGCTATATAGCTGGGGGTGGACGATTCGAGATAGAGCCCAAACAGAAACAGTATTTAAAGTTCCAATTCTTAGGGTCCGGGACCATTTTCGCGTTCCCTCGCCCCTTTCTCTGTCTCGTCTATTAGGTGAATTTTACAATGGGAGGAGGATTCCTAGCCTACCGCTCCCGAAATAGGAAAAATATTTCAGTAAAAGAGACAGACAAAAATGGCTAAGGTTGGATAGAGGATGCTAAGCCCCACTCTGCACAGGACCAACCTTCACCTCAAGAAGTAGGTTCAATTAATTATAATAATTCCTTTGCCCCTCACATTTCTAAATATAGGAAGGCAGAAATGTATGTGGAACATTATTTATGCATGAAATATTGTACTGAACCTTTTGAAAATTACCATTTTGAATCTTTAAGGGGGGTCACAGTTTTTGTTTTACCTTTCTCTCCTTTTCTCTCTTGCCCTGGCTTGTATCCATTCGGCCCCATCCAGCCAACTGTTTTAAGACGTTTATCCCCATCCAGGTGTCGATTTCTTCCTGGCGAGCGATAGCGAGCCAGCATTGTATGGAGAAATCCGGCTTCACATTTCTCTATCGAAAATTGTACAAATTTAGCTTGCTGTCAAAACAAAAACAAATATATATGCTAGCTCTTTACCGCTCGCCAGGAAAATATTGACACCTGGATGGGGGTATACGTCTTAAAACAGTAGGCTGATTTTTATTTTATTTATTTTTTCCTATGTGATTGAGGGAGGCAAAAGGAAGAACTGCCCATAGCGAGCGCCTCTCCCATAGTCGAAAGAGCGACAGGGCCAAAATCAAGGGACGATCGAGCCAAAGTGCCTGGACACACAGAGTTTGAAGCAATTCAAGTCATAGGAAGAGGGAAAGATTGATTCTGGGAGAGAGTTCCAGAGCTCAGCTGTTGAGTAGAAGAAATTTGAGAGTAACGTTTCACTCTTGGGTTAGAGAGTTGCACAGAGTAGGTGTGGGATTGAGTTGCAAGACGGGTACCACGTGCCCTACGTAAAGGAGGTGGTATGCACTAGGAAAGCTCTGAGGAACACTGATTATTATAGTAGTGATAGAATAGCGAGAGAGATGCAACATTGCGGCGGAGAGAGAGAGATTGCAGAGAGTTGGTGAGTGGACGGGAGTTAATGATACGAAAGGCCTTCCTTTCAACTTTGTCTAGGAGAGCGGTGTGAGAGGAACCTCCCTACACATGTGAACAATACTCAATACAAGGACGCACTATGCCCCTGTACAGAGCAAGAAGCTGTGCAGGGGAAAAGAACCCCCTAAGGCGGTTGAGCACACCCAGCTTCTGGGAGGCTGTCTTAGCAAGACTGGTAATATGGTCCTTCCAAATGAGAGCAGAAGAAAAAGAGACACCAAGAATATTGAGAGAAGATGAAGGGTTGATTTTTGTATTGTTGAAGAATAAGGGATAGTCCGCTGGGAGATCCTGACGGGTAGATAGATGGAGAAATTGGGTTTTGGAAGCATTAAAGATAACAAGGTTTTCTCTGCCCCAATTGGAGATAGTATTTAGATCATAATTTAAGAGTTCTATGGCGTCATTACGTTTGTCGTTAAGGGATTGCTGGCTGGGATGTTCTGAAAAACTAATGGAGTAGTGTAAGGTTGAGTCGTCTGGTCTGCGTATGAATGGATGGGAATTAAGGTTACAGTTAAGGAGATAATTTATAAAAATTAGAAAGAGAATAGGAGATAGGACAGAGCCCTGAGGAACACCAGAGATTATAGGGTGAGGAACTGAACAATGGCCGTCCATAACCGCGGCTATGGAACGGCCAGAAAGGAAATTAGAGACAAAGGCACAGATGGAGAGGGATAGAAACCGAAGGAGGGTAGTTTAGAAATTAAAGATTTGTGCCAGACTCTATCGAAGGCTTTCGATATGTCTAGTGCAATAGAAAAAGTCTCACCGAAGTCCCGAAAGGAGGATGACCAAGAGTTAGTAAGAATGAAAGAAGATCACCAGTAGAGCGAGCCTTAAGGAAGCCATACTGGCGATCTGAGAGTAGATTATGAGAAGAGAAATGCTTAAGAAATTTGGAAGCAAGAATAGTTTCAAAAACTTTAGAAAGACAAGAGATGAGAGCAATTGGACGATAGTTGGAGAGTTGAGAACGGTCACCCTTCTTTGGGACAGGTTGAATGTGAGCAAACTTCCAGCATGAAGGGAAGACGTTAGAGGATAGACAGAGACGAAAGAGTTTGCCTAGGCCGAATGGCTAAAAGCCATAGAGAGAGGTAGAGAAAGAGAACAAAAAAGCGAGGTGGTCTCCCTTAACCACCCTGCTTACGAAATATGTGGGACAGTGATGTTTGGTTCACCTTCAATTTTTCCAACATCCTTAACCCTTTCAAGATCCAATACCCATTTCTTTTCTGTTGTCCTGGTATTAATAGACGAATTAAATTAGCTTAGGAGGGATATATGGAGTCAGAGGCTTAATTGATATATGTTTTACCCTTACAATTCCCACAAATACTTCTTAAATTCTATAACATCGTCTAATGATAGCCAGAATAATCTATCAAAATGTGTCACAGCGTTCAAAGAGTTCAACCAAAGTGGTACACAGGAAGTCAAGCAGCAAGAGGTCAGTCGATCCTTCGAGGTTGTTTGCACTCTAAATCATTGCTGCCCAAAGAGTCGAACAAAACAGTGACAGAGTGGGCAAAGAAATAGAGGACAGGGAAATACTGCCCTGGGGCTAGTGTCCACGGCCGGGTTGGGAGATGTTAGTAGGAGACAAACAGGGCAGTAACATAACAGCACTGAAAGTGATCCATCTTGTATCTGAAAAAAATATAGTAGAATCTTAGTTACTTAATTATTATCAATGCAGTGATCCTAGTTATGTCTGTGAGAGAAAACAAGTATTATTTTTACAAATGCAGTCAGTCATGGATTTAAGGCAAGGTGTTTATCTAGGCTATTTATAACCTCTTCAGCAAGATGATGTAATGTTCATCTTATTCTGGCTACTATTAGAATATGTTCTTTAACATATAATCTACTTTTAGGACTCTAATGTGTAAAGACAATCTCAATAAACCATCTGAATAACATAGGTCTTCTCAAAGTGCATACAATCGTCCAACTTTAGGCAGAATATAAGGTAAAACGGCGTCATCGTCCTGAAGGGGGTAAACAAATCAACGGTGCAGCAGTCAATTACATCTCGAGGGAGCCTATTCCACAGGTTGACTACTCTATTTAAAAATAAATTCTAAGACATATTTCAAAGATAATTCAAAGCTCATAGCCAAAACAATAGTCAAACAATATTTTATTTCAGCTGACGCTAAATTGAAACCCTTAGCAACTGATTTATCTATACATAATGCATTTTTTTTTTTTCTATATTCCAACTACTCCCTCTCGGGCATAGGCTGATAGCCTTTACACTCTACCGCTGAACACGGTGAGGCCCGTGAGGTCTTGTTCCAGCCTAGGGAGTGAGACATGCAAAGCACCTATTTCACACCTCGAACCCAACTCCATCTCTGAAACTGCCTCGCCTCTGCGCTTCACAGTCTCACTCCCCAGGCTCGGACCCTCACTCTTAGAACACCACCTATTGAGCAAGTAACTCACTAGGCATTGCCCCCCTGTAGCATATTTTAAATATGGGAATATTCATACAGTGCTATTTAATCAGGGAACAATGAGGGTATTTTGTTTTGGCATTTCGGTGTGCTGTGGTAATGCACTGAAACTAGGTACAGCACAAATTCCATCCCAATAATATCTTCCCATTGACATATTGGGATTCGAACCCGGGTCCATTGGATTACCAGACCAGTGGCTAGACCACTCTGCCACACCTCCCATTTTGAAACTACAATGAAACTACGATGTCTCTGTATCATATAAATGCCACGTTTGTGGGGGTTTTTATATACACAATATATTTCAGTACCTAGATGTGTGTGAATTTGTAATTTGTGTTGTTTGTTCAATGTTTTTTGTTGTGTTGTCCCTATTCTGGCTCTGTCTTGAGTCTGCCATCCCCCCAAAAAAAAATTATATATATATATATATATAATTATATATAATAATAATAATAATAATAAAAACTAAACAAATAGGAAAAGTGGGGATTGGGCCTGAGTATATACTGTACATACATACATACATAATTTACATACATACATACATACATACATATACATAATAATCCTAACAGCTGAGTGATGAAGAAGAGGAAATGGCCATCTACCGCTAGCTGGAATAAAACAGACTATAATATAAGGGGAAATGGGACATTGTTCTGGTCCCCCTTCTTCCTCATGTTTAGCCCCATTAGTTTTCAGATTTTAAGAAGTTCGCCCCATTAGTTTGTCGATTTTAAAACCTTTCGTCCCATTTCTATATCAATATCAAGACTTTTCGTGCCATGTAGGTGTCGTATTTTTCCTGGCGAGCGATAGCGAGCCTTTAAGTTTAAGAGAGAGATTTTGTTATCGAAAAATTTACCAATATAGTTTGAAGGGTTAAGCTTATGAAAGCCTAGCGAGAAAATTATACAAAATATATGAATATATATAAATAAAAGACCCCCCCAAAAATAACCATTGTACCCTTAATTGGTCTAATCACACTGTTGAGAAATTATTGTTTTGCAAATTATGTGAATAAATCAAGAGTCATGCAGTGTTTACCCTGTGTACTGCCACTCTTGAGTATGTGTTTGTCTGTATGTGTATAATATGCTTTAATATGTATAATATGATGGACTCATTCATTTGCGTGTTTACTTATAATTTTATATATATTTTAGTTTCCTCCGTAGACCTCCATCAAGCTTAAAAAAAAAAAAAAAAAAAAAAACACCCCCTAGAACCTCTCTCTCCCCCCCCCCCCCCTTCAAGATATATTTGGACATTTGTCGATAGTTCTCAAAATTGCAGGCTCGATATCGCTCGCCAGAAAAATAATGACAACTAAATGGCGTGAAAGGTGTTGATACCGGTAAAGAAAGGGGATGAAAGTATTAAAATCAACAAACTAAAGGGGCGAATGTCTTAAAATTTCAAAACCAATGCGGTTGAACATGAGGGAGAAGGGGGAGCTGAAAAACGGCCCATCTCCCCTTAATTTGCATATTAATAAGATATTAATACAAATAAAATGTCTTTCGAGAAGGAAGTATAATGTGGGCTCATATTTGAGTTGAGACAATTTTCTTATGTGATTATGCTCGTGGGGTATTTGGGCATTGAGGGCGTCATCTATGGATATCCAAAACTAAATAGTATCTGTTTGGGTGTCTAGTGCAGGTACTGACTAAGTTTCGGTCAAACACACGCATTTATTCTCGAAATAATTTGCGAAAACTCACACCATTTAGATGTATGATATGAATACTATATATTTACTTTGTTGTATTTTGTTTTCTATTTATTTGTTTATTTATTTTTTCAGATGATGTTCGAGTTAATGAGCTGCCTGATGATCATTCTTCTTAGCCAAACACTATCAACTTCTGGTGGCATAAGTGACTTTGCTGCCTCAGGTACGAATGTTGCTTTATAGTGGCGCTAATAAGTCATGTTTCAGTTGTCATTACGTTTGGCTGGCTCTGTGTTGTATTAATGTCTGTCAGATGTTGAATAGGGTGGGTAGGTGTAAGAACACTCCAAAAGAAGAAATCATGTGTAACTAATGCCGACACCAATTAATTATCAAAACATAATTTATGCTGAGAGATCATTTATTAGGCCAACTGTACGTGAACAGAGCGTGTTATAATGTTACGTACTGATAATATTATGAATTATGATCTAAGTTCTGGGCCTAATGTTACATACAGGTATGAACTATTATCTTATATCTTTGCCTAACTGAACAGAAACTAGCAAAACACTGTAACAAATGTGTGTTAAAAAATAACATTAGTTATACAGATCATAAGTGCTTCAAACGTTTATGCGATCTCCTTTTAACCCTTTGAAGATTGTGACGCATTTTGACAGTTTATTTTGACTAATATTAGATGATTGTATACAGCTTAAGAAGGCCCTGTGGGAATTATACGGGTAAAGCCTATCTCAATTAACCCTCGAACTGCCATAAATCTTTCCTAATCTGAATAAAACCGTCTAATAATCATAGCTGGAAAACAGATAAGAAATGCATATTGTATTGGATCACGAAAGGGTTAAGGGGTGATGGGTTGTTTTTCAGGTCCCTTTTCTCCCTTGTGTTTAGCCCCGTTAGTTTTGAGATATTAATTAAGGCATTAGTTTGACAATTTTAATACCTTTCGCACAATTCCTTTGTCAATTATAAGACGTTTTGTGTAATAGTATGAAGGTGTCGATTTATCCTGGCGAGCGCTAGCGAGCCTGTAATCTAAAGAGGAACCTTAGATGTAAAATTTTTTAAAATTTTTCTACCAAAAAATTTACACATTTATCTTGAAGGGGGGTTCAAGGGGGTGTTTGTCTAAGCTCGATTAAGGTCTAGCGAGGAAACTGAAAAATAAATTAATAAATTAATTCACTCTTTCTGTACCGACGAAGTCTTTTTAATTTTTTCCTAACTATTTTTAGGCGATTTTGTACAGTTTAATAATTATCTGTGATAGTAAAAAGGGGTAAGTGAGATAGTCCGTAGCCTTGTTATTGACAGAGGGCCTTTTTAAGCTGAATAAAATAATCTAATAGTTGCCAGAATATAATGAAAAGAACGTTATTGGTACAGAAAAGGCTAATAGCCTAACAAATCAGCCACTGTCCCCTAAACGATGGAAATGCTTACCTCTTCCTCTCCCGGTTTTCTGGACCACTTTCTTCCTCATGTTTAGCCCCATTAGTTTTCAGATGCTAAGATGTTTGCCCCATTAGTTAGTCGATTTTAAGACCTTTCGCCCCATTTATTCGTCAATATTTAGACCTTTCGTGCTATTTAGGTGTCGATTTTTTCCCTTGCGAACGATAGTGAGCCTGTAACGTTCGAAGAACCGGCCTTCGGGCGGGACATTTTTCTACCGAAAAATGTACAAATTAATCTAGAAGGGGGATCTAATGGATTTTTGTTTTTAAATTTGATGGAGGTCTAGGGAGGAAACTAGAAACATAATGATTACATGCAAAAATCGCCCAAAAAGTGAACCATATCTCCCCTTTATAGCTCTGAAAACACCCAACTCCGTCATGAACCTGGTCACCTCAACACTGCTGGATGACCATTGTGCCGTGTTCGTCATGGTCAATCGGGAGGAAGGATACCACGACCAACTAAAGGTAAGATATAATGGCCTATTAAGGGGAGATGGGTAATTTTTCTAGATCCCCTTCTGCCTCATGTTTAGCCCCATTAGTTTTAAGATTTTAAGATGTTTGTCCCATTAGTTTGTCGATCTTAAGACCTTCCGCCCCATTTACTTGTCAATACTAAGACCTTTCGTGCTAATTAGGTGTCGATTTATTTCCTGGCGAACGATAGTGAGCCTGTAATTTTGGAAGAACCGGCTGGACAAAAAATCAGCCAAAAAAAAAAAAAAAAAATACAATTTAATCTAGAAGGGGGAGTAAATGGATGTTCTTTTAAGTTTGATGGAGGTCTAGGGAGGAAAGTAGAAAAATAATTAATAAATTAAAATAAACCAAAAAATACGACCAAAGTCCCCCCTTCAGAGGGTTGTTGTTGTTGTTGTTGTTGTTCCATAAGCTGCCTGGCCGAACAGCCCCGAGTCCCTGAGAAAGGCCATGGCCACGATCGGGCTTTCCCACAGAGCTCTCATTGAGTGTAGATTGTGTTGTTGGCGTAAGTGGTTGTGTGAAATGCAGTCTTCTATGATGTGTTTAATGGTATGGGGTGCTGTGTTACATCTCGGGCAGGCGTCGACAACGGAGTCATCCAGTCTCTTCTGATAGCTCAGGAGAGCTGGATGGTGTCCGCATCTCAGCCTGGCCAGGTGGACTCTGTCCTCGCGAGGAATGGAGGATTCGGAAGGATGGATTTTGGGAGGTCGTGCATGCAGCTGCGTGTTGTCTGTGAGTGAGTGGATGGATCGGTGAGAGATATGAGTATGGATGTGCTTTTGGAAGTTGGTTCGGGGTGGGCAGGGTGGGAGAGAGGACAATAATTGTGTGTGATACCGTGTGCTGGGTGTTGTTTTGATATTTCTTGGTGTCTGTGGGTGTGTTGCCATGTAGTTTAGTGGGTGGTCTTGGTTCGTGGAGGCTGCTGCCAGGAATTGAGTGCCTCTCATGTCAAGATGGTCTTTGACTTTGAGGATTTTGGTTTCTTGATGTAGGTGATCTGTGGGTGAAGTAGCTGTGCAGCCTGTAATGATCTTCAGGGCTTTGTTTTGAATAGTATGTAAGGTCTTATGATGTGTTTCAGCTAGGTTAGAAGCCCAGGCTGGGCTTGCGTATTCCATCACTGATCTTATGTATTGTTTATATACTGTGGTGGTAGTTTCTCTGTTGTGTCCAAATTTTGTGTGAGCAAGTGACCTGAGGGCGTTAAGTCTGGGTGTCAGTTTCTTTTTAATGTTTGTGGCGTGCTGTTTGAATGTCATATGAGTATCATATGTTACTCCTAGGATTTTGGGTGTGTGTCTATGTGTTAGGGGTGTGTTGTTTATGGTGAGTTGAGGGATGTATTCGTGTTCTCCTGTCCAACTTGTGAGCAGGGTTGCGGTGGATTTGGCTGGGGCTAGATTAAGTCTGTTTGTAGTGCACCAGCCATGTGGAATGTCCACACCTTCAGAGGGTAGGTGTTATTTACTTTTTTATTGTTTCATTTATTTATTATTGCCCCTAATGGTTATCACATTATCATGATAAATTAATGTTCACCAATTTTAGTTTAATTTGACTATTTAAGGCTCTCAGTTGACTAAAAATCTTGATTGATGTGGATAGCTTGGATAAACTACTCTAGTATAGAATCTCGTTTGACTATGATTACTGCAGAAATGAAAAATGCTATGCTGATTATTAATATTATTAGGTAAGGGATATTAGATGATATTATGTATAATGTTAATTGTAATATTAAACTTTTAAATTGTAATGCTATTCGTGATTTTATGTCTGTAAGTAGACACATCAAGGTTATTTTTATGAAGTTCTTAGATAGCAGCTGAATAACTAACACATAACAAACTTATTTTTAACTTAATCATTGAATCTTCCTATTTTTACATCTACACATACAATTAAGAAGAGCTAAAACTAATGTGTGTGATTTAAAAAAAATTGCATCTAACATTAATACTGTAATAATACAAACATTCATGTACATTCTAGGACCACACGCCTTGGGGCTTGGCGGTATTTGAGGTGCAAACAAAAAGTAATGCCTCTAACCAGACACAGATGCAGCTTATGAGTGTGGTGAAACAAGCTAGCAGGGTATGTAAAAACTATTATTATTATTATTATTATTATTATTATTATTATTATTATTATTATTATATGTGAATGAGGGAGACAACAGATAAAGCTGCCTGTAACAAGCGTCCCCCCCCCCCCCCCAAGTTGAAGGAGCGATAAACATTTGTTTGGTATATTTGTAAAAGGACATGTGGTATGCTTGTTTGGTGTAGTTAAATTAATGGGAGTATGTGTTTCTGAGAGTTAGCTGAAATGTTGTCTATGTAGGTGAGACACACACAGTGAGGAAATCCAGGCAAATGAAACGGGAGTTCCAGCAACTCCTTCTAAGTGCCAAAATCCTTGATGACAATATGTGTGAAATTTATAGTGTATAAATTCGATATTTCTACTACGTGAAACACATATTACTAATCAAGTGTGGCAAAACACTTGAGAGTTATCAAAGGAAAATTATGGGAACTTAAACTTACTTTTAACTTAAATACCTCAAGTTAATAGTTTACGCTCAGTTAATAGAACATTTCTTCAGTAAGTTCCCTTGGGGTGAATCTCTTCAAAACATAAACTAGTAGCTCGTATTGATTTATATTTGATAAATAGTGTGTTACAAAATATATCACAAGGATGTACAAACGATTATGTCTGAAATACGTAAGAACGCGATCTTGCTTGTAATGTTAATCCAAAGCATATACTGTACTTTATGGATATCCTATCTAAAAGTACCAAATCAGAAATTAGTATGTCTCTGATGAAATGCTAAAATACCCTGTTCCAAGTAAGTATGCCCAAACTCCTGAACATTAACCTCTACTGTATAACTTACAAACTATTAGAATAATCGAACTCATATTCTTACCATTTGGGAATAGGTGTGTACATTTACAGCCCATTTGTTCTATCCCTTATTGAGTTACAGAGGTTAAGGTTCACAAATTCTTGGCTACCTACTTGGAACACGGTATAACACCTATCTCCTATTTCCTATCTCAAAATATTATATCAACAATTAGTATCTCTCATAATTGTGAAATACTACTCTACCCTGTTCCAAGTAGGTAGGCCAGAAATCGTGAACCCTAACCCCTGTTGCTCAAAAAGAGGCCAGAGCAAATGGTCAATACATTTTCACACCTATTCCCCGGCTGACCCTTCCCAAGTGGTAGCAATAATAGCTCGATTACTCTAGTCGTTTGTGAGTTATAAAGCTTAATATTCAAGAGTTTTGGCTTACTTATTTGCAACAGGGTATAACAATAATAACACCTGTATGTTTTACTCAACCAGCTGCGGCAGACCCTTCAGTGTGCCACGGTGTTGGTGGTGAGCGACGACCCAGCCTTCCTCACCATGCTAGCAGAGTATTCCCTCCAGAGCCGCCTGCTGGTGTGGACGACGAGGCTGATTCTACTCACCCGCCTTAAGATCAGCCAGGTTAGGGGTTTGCACAAGCTTTTCTCCACCAGTAACTCCATGGCCCTCATCATGCAAGATAACACGCCTAAGATACGGTGGGTAAACAGTGACTAAGCAAAAGCATTGATAAAGTCTTAGTCGTTAAGCTGCCATTTTAAACGGTTCCACACTCAACATATCTATCACCACAAGATTCTTGTGAATAGGGTACCATTAGTATAAAATATCCATCTGAGTAGCTACCCTAGCCACGCTCTTGAGCAGGAGGAACACGGTGGTAAAAATTGCATCATATTGTACACACATAATACAGATATGCTTTTGATCAAAGTAACTATACCATTGCTATAATTGTACAATTTTCAATGTTACCAAATCCTGCATCGATATGCCATATACGTGATAGATTACTTTAACACCTTACGAGCGGCCTATGCGGTTTATTTATATGTACCGCCCAGCGGGGTGTTTTTAGCCAAAATAGGGCTGTTTACGTGATCATTTTCATGCCTAAATAAGACCCAGAACGTAAAACAAGTACCTATCCCTGAAAGGGCATAAACAGAGCTTTCGAATGACACCATAACGATCCTTTTATGATGGCTAGTTTTCTTGCAATAACCGTGCAACGCGAGTGCAAAAAGCATGTAATTAGCCACTTTCCCGATACAATTCCTTATATAGCGAGTGAGAGAGGGAGGAGGGAGCTGGGATTCGTGTCAGTATGTTCGCCGCGGTGGTCTGGAGCAGTCATACGCTCGCTACTCTCCTGCCACCACTTGTCTCTCTCTCTCAGCAACATTACGTGCTGAAATTGCCACTCGACCTATGTCGAGCGCCGCCACATAGTCCAGCTTTATTAAATACGACTTATGTGGTGAGCCGCTAATTAAGGGTTAAACATAATAACACAGATATTATTAATATTAGTAATAACGGAGGCGATGGTGCCACAAACTTTTCATCTGGATTTAGGGGTATAAATAACGCTCATGGTTTGCATCTAAAATTATTTTCTAATGATAATGTCGGACAGGTTGCGAGAGAGGTACCCTGACCAGGATTTGAAACCACTCACTCCAGGTATATGTGGGAGTGTTGGGCTCCGTAACCACTCGCTCATGGCCGAGTGGTTACAGTGCCCAACTCTCCAACATATACCTGGAGTGAGTGGGTTCAATCCTCTCGATATTTCTACTATGTGAAACAAATATTACCAATCAAGGGTGGTAAAAACACTTAAGGGGACCCTAGAACTTCATTTTACTTTTTTTAAGGAATTTTCAAATTTTTGTTTTATTATTAAAAGCTTCCTATGGCACTTGGAGTAAGGGGTCGGGCACAAGTTGGACTAGATAATAGTCCATCAGGTGCCTGGCCCGGGGAGACGATTAATATGAAGGGTGCGCCTGGAAGTGTGGTGGGAGGGCTTGTGGCTTTGGCTCCGCTGCATGTCTGCCTGCCGAGATCGGAACCTCTCCGGGTGGTCGGGGGCCTGGGGAGTGTTGGAGCGACCTTGGTGACCCTGGTCTCTGGGTCTTCTCCTGGGTGATCTGGATGTGTGTGTGAGTTTGTGCTTTTTATCTGTGTTTATTTGTTGTTTTTTGTTCTTTTTGTGTTTTCCCTGATCTTGCTCTGTCTTGAGTCGGCTACCCCCAAAATGGGGATTGGGCCTGAGCATATAGATAGATAGATGATACTGAACAATCATAGGAAACATCATATTTCCACCTCTGACAGCCATTACTCACCCTACGGGGGCTCCCCCCTCGCCCCCCCCCCCCCTTCCCCAGTCTAAAATTACCCTCCCTATTTCTGAAATATTTTAGTTACTCAAATAACTATATTTTCTATAATGCAGAAGGCCTAGCTACCTAAGAAAATAGAATAATAGGGGTAACTATTCTATAACCAAACCTTTCACACCAGGAAAATTAGTTATGACACGCCAACTTATAAAGGCGCTTATGTAAAATTATGCTTTTTCAACGTATGAGGCTATCTATTGATCTGATTACTGTCCGATTGCCTCCAATTTTTTCATAGAATTAGACCAAGCATAAATGACAATTCATACGCTTTTAGAATGGGTTTTTGGCTACATTTTCGAAGCTTAAATCTATATTTATTATCGGAAATAGGGCCAAAATTGTATCATTGATATTTACCTGCAGTTTTCAACATGATCAGGTATCAAATCGGGGTAAATAAGAGCGTAGATATATATCCTATATATCTAAGTTACGGTAGTTACCTCTTACAAAAAATAAACGAAATCTGCTGAGAAAAAAAAATCTGATGCTTTGTCTATAGTAAACTGAAAAATACGCGCACGCGCGCACGCGCGCATATAGAGCGATGGAATTTTCAGCGAGTCTTACTAATACCATGTACACATACATAGCAAAAGGCCAGCAATTAATGTTTTATAGAGGGTGGAATAAGGTTCTGAGGTCTAGTCTCCCCTTAAGAGTTGTCAAAGGATATCGATAGTAGCCTAAACTTACTTTTAACTTAAATACCTCAAGTTAATAGTTGACGTTATAATTATATATATCTCTTTCATTTAATGTCTTCTTGGGCAGAGTAAGCTTGTACGCATATCTGCCGTATACACCCGTGGATCATCAGCCTCTGCAGGTTGGTGTCTGGAGTGAAGAACAAGGCCTAACATTGACATCACACCTCCCACTCTTCCCCGACAAATATACAGTGTAAGTCATAACTTGCTGAATGTCATACAGTCTGTTACAATTCTATATTAACCCTTCATTAACCAATACACATTTCTTTTCTGTTCCCTGGCTATAATTAGACGATTTTATTCAGATTAGTAAAGGTATGGGGAAGTCAGAGGGTTTAATGATATAATCTTTTTCCATAAAATTCCCACAGATACTTCGTAAACTGTCTAAAATCGCCTAATAATAACCTGAATAAACTGACATAATGCGTCATAATCTTCTAAGGGTTAAATGATACACTGTAGTCTATTAATTATAACTGGGCCAGAAATCTTGAACACCTACCTCTCCAATTAAAAAAGGACTAGTTAAATTGAGCTAGTATTCCTACCATTTGTGAAGAGTCAGCCAATAAATATGTTTGGACATTTACAGCCTAATTGCTCTAGCCCTTTTTGAGTTACAGAAGTTAGGTATCAAAATGTATAGCCTAATTATATTATATACATTATAGTCATGTTCTATTATTAGTCTATCCCCCTATACTCTGAAACAAAATTATATAAATACAACGTACCTTGACTTTGCCTCTCTATCACACTTTCAAATTAGGTGGTACACTCGATACATACAGCTTTACCGGGAGTTCTCTTACACATAAAACAAACATCAACACAGTATAAACGCTAAAATCGGAAAATAATTGCAGTTACAAATTAAGGGGGTAGTGCTTCATTTTCGGTTTATGTATTTATTTATTAATGTATTATTTATTTTCATCGCTAGACCTCCATCAGTCTTAAAATAACACCCGCTAGACCCCCTTTCAAGATAAGTGTTTACATTTTTCGGTAAAAAAATGTCCCGGCCAAAAGTCGGTTCCCTCCAAAATTACAGGCTCGCTGTTGCTCGCACAAAACAAGTTGACACCTAAATGGCACGAAAGGTCATAATATTGACAAAAAAATGGGTTCGAAAGGTCTCAAAATCTACAAACTAATAGAACGAACGTCTCAAAATCTCAAAACTAATATTCTAAACATGATGGAGAAGGGAGTCCATAACAAATTACTCCCTCCCACTTAAATTTTGAAACTTATGTCAGCGCAGATTTTTATGGGCGCCGACACTGGTGGTGGCTGTGGAACCATTCCCGGGGGAAAAACTGTTTTGGGTTGAGGACCCAACCGCCCCGGGAGGTCGGCGGTTGGAATACACTGGAAGTACCGCCAATTGTGTACAGTACACGGCGCTAGGCATGAATTTCACGTAAGTTGCAAACCCCATAACGTTGGCTATATATTTTCTTTTTGAAATGGCAGGCAGCGTTTATTACATTGTATATTCTTATTATGATGATATGCATTCCTTAAAATACATGGACAATATAATGCTGTTTCATACATTAAAGTGTTACAAATATCTAGGCAGGATGAAATTGTCTGAAAAACTTTTCATGGAAGAGAATGCCGTCTTGCTTACAGAACAAGGTATGTGAAGCCAAGTGATGGTTCCTTTGGTGGCAAGCTTCCTAATGGGTCCTTTGATGGCATGGTTGGCATGGTGATGAGAGAGGTAACAAATAATCAATCAAACCATATTTTCCTATGTCAAATAGCTGCACTTATTTTCTGGTCGCCCTTTTAATGGTTTCTCCAGGCAAGGCTGCAAGCAGTAACGTAACCCCTTTTGTACCAGCGACGCCTTTTTCAATATATTCTAGCTAAATATAAACGATTGTGTGCAGTTTAGGAAAGATTTGTGGTAGTAAAAAGGGTTAAGTGAGATATACCGGTGACCACCTTTTCATTATATGTTGTCAAATATTAAACAATTTTAATCAGCTTAGGAAGGACGTCTACCAAATAAACGGCTACAAACTTTCTCAATTAATCCTTTCAGCTACCACATAATCCTTCCTAAGCTTCATAAAATCGTTTACATGTAGCTGAAAACAAATAAAAAAGACGTCGCCTGTACAGAAGGGGTTAAACTAGAGGAAGTCACCAGCCAAAAGCAGTGCATGAAAAGAGTCAACTTTAGAAATATAAAACCAGGCAAAGTTGGAGCTCATTAATCTTACAGTCAATAGGTTTCAATTTAATTATGATGCGTCGTCCTTGTTTCGGTAGACCATACATAATTAAATACCAAAGGAACTGATTCTTCTATCCAAGACACTGTAAAATTGTATTTCTACATAATATGTCGACATTGTCATGCATAATCGCATATGCTAGGTATTCAGAAACAATTATGATAATTTCCAGTGATTCAGTGGGTATGACCATACCATCATGTAAAGAGGCACTACAGGGTATTTGTATAATTGTCTAGGCTAATAGCCAACCCCTGCAAAAGATAAATTAAAGGGTTTAAAAAATACCTCTATCTTGCTCCTAAAATATCAGGCGTAAAGGGGAACATCCAGACAGCCGATCATTAATCACCGACAGTTTACGTTTGAAACACAGAATTTTTCAAAAAGCTATGGTGAATTAAAGCTTTCTTTGAGATCAATGCTGACTACATATAGTTACTGTAGATGCTTACATTGGTGTTGCACAAGGGCTCACTGTTAGAATTAGGTTAATTTTTTACATATTGGATGCGAAAATCGATTGGTAATTTCTTTAATCTCTTAGAATATGCTGTCAAACTGTCGAATGTGTAGCAGCAAGTAATGAACAAAGGCATTGCCTTACACACCGATTATAGAAACACCATGGTAGTCATAGCAGCCACGTTGCTACATTTTCCCTTTACATTTACATATCAATAAGCACCATTTCCAGTCAAGGGGAAGGTAACAAGTTTGTCACATGACAGTCAGGAGCGCATTCAAACCAAGAGTTTCAAATGCACCACCAACTTTCATCACTTCTCCCTCTCACTTCTCAGCAATTGAAAGATTCCGGACCGTATAAATGGTAGTCAATCACCATCAGATATTCATATATGTTCAAAATCTATACATAGTTAATTTTCCAGAAACTGAATTTGGGAGGGAATTTTTGAGGTCATGGGTCATGGGTCATGGGTGCATGGGACTCGTTAGCCTTGGTCGGCAACTCATCTAGGGGAGACAACCTTATACAAATCCTGGTGGATGGGACTCGTCAGCCTTGGTTGGCAACCTGTCTAGGGGAGTAAACCTGATACAAATCCGTACTGCTTACCTAAGGGTAAGGCAGGTTAGTGGATGGATTAGCCGAACACCACTGTAGAAACATAGTGCTAACAAGATACACAGAGGGCCTCGGAGTTGGACGGATCCTAAATTGAGTGGTCAATCCTGTAAGTCCTTCACTAAACTGGCTCGGGTTGTCCCTCTCACAGGGAATAGGTCCCCTTGGGGGCATTCTGTGTATGGTCAACCTCGTAAGGGGAGTAAGGCGTCCGACAATAGATAGATAGATAGATAGATAGATGGGTAATTTAGCTAGAAATTGGGCTCTCAATACTATACTAATATTATCACTAACAAATCTAGCATGAACATATTTGATTGGAAACTGGATAAATAGATGATTAGTATATTTCAATGGCAACTCAATATTCTCTACATAAGTTCCATTCCATACCAACAGGAGGTGGACTGGGCACCTGGGCCTTTCATTCTGTCTCCTACTCGGGCAGAAGCAGTTGAATACTCCTGGAGCCTTGACTCTGGTATGATGAAGATATTGGCAGCAGTGGGAGGTCCTGAAGTAGATGAATGGAGCTTCTTGTTGCCTTTGGCCCCTAATGTTTGGCTGGGAATATTAGCATCTTCCTTCGTGATATCTTCTATCTTACAGGCATCAATTGTTTCTATGTCCGGAAACTTTAACTGGCTTGGCACATGGACATCATGCATGATTAAAAGTCTACGCATTTTGTTTCAGCAAGGTAAGCTATTATACTACCAAAAGGCAATTTCCTTTCCCACCAGTAGAACTCAAATGAAGATAAATCAACCATGGCCAAGTGAACCAGTGGTAGTCAAAAGTCATAACGTAATCTAACAGTATCTAAAATACATTTGTAGGATTGATCTACTGGTTTGTTTTGTACTCCCTATGGTGGTTAATAGGATATTGGGGGGACACTAATATAATGATGATTTAGTTATGCCTTCACTACAAGGAATGTTTAGTGTTCTTTTAATCTGCAAGACTTGACTCTGGGTGATAAGTGGATGTGGAGTGAGCGTGTGGTGGTGGGGTTGTGGATGTTGACGACCCTGATACTGACGAGGAGCTACGCCGGTAACCTTATGTCCCTCCTGGCCGTCAGACACATCCCCCAGCCCTACCAGAGCCTCCAGGACGTGCTGGACCACTCTAGCGTCACCATGATCTGGCAGGAAAACTCCAACAATAAAAAATATCTGAAAGTTTGTATTGTCTGTTCTAATTTGGCCGGAAAATTCAAACAATACAAAAATATATCCAAGTTTGTAATCTCTGTAAAAAAAAATGAAGTTTCTGTTTGGTTCTATGTCTGTTGAATTAACTTTAGATTGTATATATGGCCATTCTGTTAAGGTTGGTCTAGAAACCCTCCTACCTGAAGTAAAGAGTAAAATATATATTATCTCTTGTTTTTTAAGCAGGACTACGAGGCTGATGTACAAATAATATTCAAATTGGTACATATATATTAAAACCAATATTGATGTTTAACTTTATTCAATTACATATTTTTATGTGGAACACTCAATATTTAATTGAATGTACAGTATGTATTATGAATGCATATTATGCAAGGCAACTGGGAATCGTTATGTTACCTAACATACTGTACATTACAACTGTATGCTTTAGTTGCACAACCCATGGTACTCACTCTTACACTCTGTTTCAGTCAGTCGAATCAGGATTATTTCGAGAAGTAGCTGAACGAGAGACCGAGAACAAGTTGATATACAGATACTATGACGAGTTCGCTGAGGCCATAAATACCCTGGTGAGGAGGGGAGACCACGTCCTTATTGATAACAACATCGACTTGACCAACGCTGTTATACAAGTTTACTCAATGACGGGTAAGTGTTAACCCTTTCACGATCTAATGCTCATTTAGTTTGTTTACTAATAATCAACCCATTCAGTACCAGGGATGTCCTTTTCATCATATTCTGGCAACTATTAGATGATTTTATTCAGTTTATGATGGACCTCTAGCAATAATTAGGCATCAGATTATCTCAACCAACCCATATAATTACCACAGATCCTTCTTAACCCTTAATTGGCGGCGCGCAACTTATGTCGTGTGAAATAAATATGGACTAAGTGGCGGTTCACAACTTATGTCGTGTGCCATTTTCACGACGTAATGTTGCTGAGAGAGAGAGATGAGTGGTGGGAGGAGCATAGCAAGCGTATGACTGCTCCAGACCACCGCGGTGGACCTTCTGACATGAATCCCACCCTCCTCCACCCTCTCACACTCGCTACACAGGGAATTATGTAGGGAACGTACCTAATTACATGGTTTTTGCACTCGTGTTGCGCGATCGTTGCAAGAGAACCAGTGGTCCTACAAGGATGGTTGGGGTGTCATTGGAAAGCTCTGTTTATGACCTTTCAGGGATAGATACTTGTTTTACGCTCTGGGTCTTATTTAGGGATGAAAATGATCACGTAAACAACCCTATTTAGGGTAAAAACACCCCGCTGGGTGCTACGGTCAAATAGACCACCTAGCTCGCTAAATAAGGGTTAAGCTGCATAATATCGTCTGAATATAGCTAGAATAAAATATAATGCATGTCGCTGGTACTCAAAGGGTTATACTATATAGTTTATATTCCTTCGTCTATCACTCTCTCACTTCGGATCTTCAAGAACTAAAGACTGAACACAGAACCTGCATGAATATTGGAGATACAGTATGTGCTTAACTCATAAACTGCGAAGCCATGGTAGTTCAAACCGTCCCGCCAAGCGAAACTATTTGGTTCTATTCTAACGAAAATGAAATTGTCATATGTAACATATATATAATATTGCTTATCCATATGCAACTATTTTATTTATCATATGAACATATGAACATTGGAAAGCAATAAAACAAGTGGTAACAGCAATTGGCTGGTGAAAATCTTATACTTTAGCCCCACGGTCGTAATCTGACCGTGACCGGCAAGAGAGAAACACCCTTCCTCTCTTGTGTCTAGATGGTACTGAGACTCAAGGGGAGCTCGCAGACTGGCTTAGAGGATCGGAGATACACTCCTCCACTCTCCTCCCTCTCTTCCACCCATCCTCCTACAAAAATACTCGATAAATATCGGGAATAATAGGGAAAATACCGGATAATTGAGGAAGGGGTAAGAAGGGGAAAAGGGGGGGGGGGAGGGGAAGGAGGGGGAGACACATGTGTAAGAGTGGTAGAAAGCAATGGAGGGGAATTATCTCACCTAATCACAAATTGCCTTGTTTGGAGTGCCACTGGGGTGTTTTCTAAGTTTTTTGTTTTAATGCTCTGGATCTATTGAGGAAGGTCGCCGATTTTGGGTTAAATGAGCACAACTATATTAATAATGTATTCTGCTTTAAGGTGCTTTAGACAACTCTGCAATGCTCTCTCTCTCTCATACACACCCACCCACACTCAGCTTTGTATCTACCTATCTATTCAATATTTCATAAAAACACATATTTGTTCATAACAAAGTTCTTATTTTTTCAGGAATATGTAAATTTTATATATCGAGAGAAGGCTATCTACCCTTTAATGCTGGTCCCATCACTCAAATAGGCAACCCTTTATTGAGGGGTCTGAACAAAAGGTATGTTGAATAAGTTTATCATTATAAATTATGTAGCCCTTTTACTGTCTTTATTTTCATCTGAGGGCAAATAGTCAATTTCTCATCTTTATTACTTTTCTATTGCGATGATCTTGCCCCGAGATATGTTTTCAATTATGAAAACTTGGTATTTATATAGATATACTAGTTTATTTGTGTTTGCTATGTGAGTGAGGGAGACTAAAGCCAGAACTGCCTGTAGCGAGTGCCTCCCCCAGAGTTGAAAGAGTGACAGGGCCAAAATCAAGCGACGTTCGAGCCAAAATGCCTGGACACACTTAGTTTGAAACAATTTAAGTCATAGGAAGTGGGAAAGACTGATTCTGGGAGAGAGTTCCAGAGCTCAGCTGTTGAATAGAAAAAAGACTGAGACTAACGTTTCACTCTTGGGTTGGAGAGTTGCACAGAGTAGAGCTGGGATTGTGTTGCAAGGCGGATGATACGTGCTCTATGAAGAAGGGGTGGTATACACTGAGAGAGTTTCGATAAATCAGCTGCAAAACGATTAAATTTACCGTCAGCTGAAAAATAATATATATCAGGTTTTTTGAATGAGTGAACTATATGGGAAAAGGGGATATGAACTGTACAAACTGAATAAGCTTAGCAGTGTTAAACAATGTTCATATATTACTAAACAACACGATATGTTGTGATTAAAATCATTAATTTATATGCATAGTTGCAGCCAGATGAAAGAGACACAGGTGATGGAGAGATCTTGCTTTATTTTCCACCAAGGCTTATTCTATAGTATAATTGTTAACACCTTCTGTACTGGTGATATTGTTTTCTTTATATTCTGGCAAAATATAAGATTATGCTATTCAGTTTAAAATGTGTCTCCAGCAAGAACCAGGCTTCATACTACCTCACATAACCCTTTTTACTACCTAAGATCCTTCCTAAACCGCACACAATCGTCTAAATACAGCTAGAATAAAACAAAAAAGACTTCACCCACTTCATTCATGAAGATGAAGACAGTTGTTGGACTTGGGTGAAGTAACAATTATATTCATCCACACATCCACGGTACATGAATCTGCTTCCTCTGTCTACACTTGTACATTTTGGAGAAAGTTACATACCTTACACATGTTGGTGGTGTAATGGTTTAGGTGCTTATGTTCTGGGTGTGGTGTCCCGAGTTCGAATCCCTGGAGGACCATATGCTTTCATTAGTTTATTCAAGTACATTGGGGTTTGTAATTGATGATTAATGTTCAGAACGGGGTGTTTCGTATATCTCAGAATATCCTTCTGCAGATACAATAATTCAAATAGCAAGCTTTGGATTTATGCAACAATTGAGGCTCGTTAAGAATTGTGTTTGGTAGTATTTATTCATGTATATATGCTTTGAATTCAAACTGATTACCGCACATAATAATAAAACTATACTTTTTTCATAATTAAAATGTTTTGCTATTTGTTTACTTGGAGAAAGTAACGAAGTCATCTATTAAATAATCAGTAACTTTCATTATATTTTCACCAATACCAACCTCCCTGCAATACTGAAGCACATTAATTTATTTATGTAATTATCATTATTAATACTTAATATTATTATTATTATTATTATTATTATTATTATTATTATTATTATTATTATTATTATAATTATTATTATAATTGTGATGATGATGATGATTATTAGTATTGTTATTATTATTATTATTAGTAGTATTATTAATATTGTTATTATTATTTGTCCAGGTTAATGATGCTCTCAGACACTGGTATTTATCACTACTGGTCTGTGGAATCTCTCCCTAACGCTACCAACTGCCTCAACATGCCTAAACGGATACTGGTGCAGTCATCTTTATCGTTGGCTGTGATGTGGGTAAGAAGGTTTATATAGTTAGTAGTCCTCTCAGGATCATGACAAGTTTTGAGTTGTGTGGGTAAGGAGCTGTATACTGTTATTAGCTCTCTGAGGATCATGACTCCTTTTGAGTTGTGTGGCTAAGGAGGTGTATATTGTCATTAGTTCTCTCAGGATCATGACGTGTTTTGAGTTGTATGGGTAAGGAGGTGTACTGTATATTGTTATCAGCCCTCTCAGAATCATGACGCATTTTGAGTTGTGTGGGTAAGGAGGTGTATACTGTTATTAACCCTCTGAGGATCATGATGCGTTTTGAGTTGTGTGGGTAAGAGGTGTATATTGTTATCAGCCCTCTCAGGATCATGACGCATTTTGAGTTGTGTGAGTAAGGATTTGTATATTGTCATTAGTCCTCTCAGGCTCATGACGTGTTTTGAGTTGTGTGGGTAAGAGGTGTATATTGTTATCAGCCCTCTCAGGATCATGACGCATTTTGAGTTGTGTGAGTAAGGATTTGTATATTGTCATTAGTCCTCTCAGGCTCATGACGTGTTTTGAGTTGTGTGGGTAAGAGGTGTATATTGTTATCAGCCCTCTCGGGATCATCACGCTTTTTGAGTTGTGTGGGTAAGGAGTTGCATATTGTCATTAGTCCTCTTAGGCTTATGACGTGATTTGAGTTGTGTGGGTAAGAGGTGTATATTGTTATCAGCCCTCTCGGGATCATGACGCTTTTTGAGTTGTGTCGGTAAGGAGTTGTATATTGCCATTTGTCCTCTTAGGCTCATGACGTGATTTGAGTTGCGTGGGTAAGGAGGTGTACAGTATATTGGCATTAGTCCTCTCAGGGTCATGACACGTTTTGACATATTATTCTGGCTAGCATTAGACGATTATATACACCTTACGAAGGATCTGTGAGACTTTATTGTTAACATCGTTCTTAACACCTATAGCAACCCAAATGAAAATAATGAAAGCATTTGATTTTCCCAAGATTCGAACCCAGGATACCGCATAGAGAACTTACAGGCTCTAACCATTACACCATCAAGACAGTTAAAAGTGTAAAGACTATCTGAATTATCCCTCTGATTTCCATATACCTTTCCTAATCTGAATAAAATCGTCTAATAATATATTATTATTAGAGTGTATTCAAGCTAACCTGGCAGAAATTGGTAAGCTGGCTTTTTTATACTTCCTATACTGCCTTTCGAAACTGCTCGTGTGACGCCAACTTTATTTATTTTATTTTGTTTTCTATGTGGATGAGGGATACAAAAGGCCAAACTGCCTGTGACAAGTGTCTCCCCCAGAGTTGAAAGAGCGACCGGGCCAAATCAAGGAGTGTACGAGCCAAAATGTCTGGACACACGGAGATTGAAGCAATTTAAGTCATAGAATGAGAGAAAAGTTAGATTCAGGGAGAGAGTTCCAGAGCATAGCTGTTGAATAGAAGAATGACTGGGAGTATCATTTCATTTTTGATTTGGAGAGTTGCACAGAGTAGGGGTGGGATTGTGTTGCAAAACAGGTACTACGTACCCGACGTAGAGGAGGTGGTATGCACTGATAGAGCTCTGAGAAACTGATTATTGTAGTAGCGATAGAATACCGGTAGCGAGAGAGATGCAACATTGCGGCGAAGAGAGAGAGAATGCAGAGAATCGGTGAGTGGTCGGGAGTTAATGACACGAAAGGCTTTCCTTTCTACTTTGTCTAGGAGTAATGTGTGAGAGGATCCTCCCCACACATGTGAACAATACTCCATACAAGGACGCACTCTGCCCCTGTACAGAACAAGAAGCTGTGCATGGGTAAAGAACCCCTTGATGCGGTTGAGGACATCCAACTTCTGGGAGGCTGCCTAAGTAAGTGGTAATATGATCCTTCCAAGAGAGAGTAGAAGAAAAAGAGACACCGAGAATACTGAGAGAAGATAAAGGGTTAATTTTTGTATTGTTGAAGTGCAAGGTATAGTACTCTGAGAGTTCACGATGGGTAGATAGATGGACAAATTGGGTTTTAGAAGCATTACGGACAACAAGGTTTTCTCTGCCCCAATTGGAAATTATAGTTAGATCAGAAGATAAGTGTTCATAGAGTTTGTTTTGGGGGACTGCTTGATGGGGCGTTCAGGAAATCTAATTGAATAATGTAAGGACCATTTTTCTATCGATAAATGTGCAAATTTATCTTGAAGGAGGGTATTGGGGTGTTTTCTTGATAGAGTTCTAAGGAGGAAACTACATACAAATAATACAAAGATGGATAAACAAGCAAAAAATACGCCCATCCCCCCTTAATTTGTGTAATATTCCCAATTTCAGGGCATGCTGGTCGTGTTAGGCGGAGGATGGCTGGCGGGTGGAATAGTCTTGGCTGCTGAAATCATTATCAACAAGTTGCAATGAAAACCAAGTAACAACAGATGTATTGATTCAAAAGGAGTTTGACCTATTATTTCCGTTAGTGAAAGTGGCTGGAGCGGTTGGAAGATTCTGCAGTACAGCCTTTTCCAAATGCACATTTTACAGAATAATGAATAGTCCAAATATAATTATTTTGTTTTGTTTGATGTAGAAGGCATTCTTAATAAAACATATTAAGCTCCTAAAATTATACTTTATTGTAGTATTGTAGTATTGCCATACTAGAGGTTGTATGATTTATCTTAATATAATTGAATTACAAGTCGAAAAATATATTATATGCCCGGTTAAAAATATATGTACTTGCAAACCTTGTCTGGTAAAAAATATATATTAACTAAAACTAATATTATAATATGTTTTTACCTTTATCCATCTAACAATTAATCCTTTCGTTTTTATCTCTCTATCTCTCCGTCGATCATTTAATTAGTCAATAAGCTACATATACCTAATTATGTACGTATAGATTTACCATTCTCTCTCTCTCTCTCTCTCTCTCTCTCTCTCTCTCTCTCTCTCTCTCTCTCTCTCTCTCTCTCTCGTATAAATATATGTATATATATATATATATATATATATATATATATATATATATATATATATATATATATATATACATATATTTATACGAGAGAACCAATAAACCAATAAACCTTCAGCAAAAATATAATGAAACGTCAGCAATAAACCTTCAGCAATATAGCAATAAACCTTCAACAATAAACCAATAACCCTTTAGCAATAAACCCATAAACTTTCAGCAATATACCTTCAACAATAAACCAATACACCTTCAGAAATAAACCAATAAACCTTCAGCAATAAAATAACCCCGTTCAGCAATAAACCAACAAACCTTCATCAATAAACCTTCAGAAATATACCAATAAAACTTCAGCAATAAACAATAAATATGTTGAGGTTCTTTCGCATTGGATTCATAAACTATGCTTAACCCTTTGAGTACCAGAGACGTGTTTTATATGTTATTCTAACTACATTTTGACGATATTATGCAGCTTAGGAAGGATCTGTGGTAGTTAAAAGGGTTGATTGAGATAGTTTGAAGCCATATTATTGCTAGAGGTCCTTCCTAAGCTTAATAAAATCGTCTAATAGTTTCCAGAATATGATGAAAAGGACGTCCCTGGTACTGAACGGGTTAAAATAAAATATGTTAGGTGGCTGAGTATGGAAAACGCTTAAATTTAGAAACAGCCAAAGGCCAATGGCTCGTAAGAATTAATCGCTTGTGACATAACGGCCTTAGTTTCAACCAGCTTGTAATTAGTTTTGTGTATGAACAATATAAAGCGAACGTTTTGCATATATTTTATGGATTTGTTGCAGGCTCCAGGTAAACTAGGGCATTCTAGGATGAGATTCAATCCGTTCACCATGATGTTATTGTCGTTTTATTTTAGCTATCAATAGACGATCTTGCTCATGAATATGATTAGAGAGACGGCGCCGGTGACGTCTTTCTAATCACATTCTAGCTATATTTAGACGGTTTTGTGCAGTTAAAGAAGGATCCGTGGTAGTACGATTGGTTAAGTGAGATAGTTCGAAGCCTGTTAATTGTTGGAGGCCCATAATATTAAGTTGCACAAAATCGTCTAATAATAGCAAGCATAAATAAAGTTAAAAGGAAGGCCCGGTACTGAAGGGGTTAATGGAGACAATTTTACCCCTGTAATTCAACATGTCATTACCAAGCTGAGCAAGATCGTAGCATTCAACCATCCAGTATCGACGAACAAACTAATCAAATTAATGTGAGAACAGCCCATGAGATCTGATTGGCTTGGAAACACACGCATGTCACCTTCCCCTCCCCTCACACCCATCCCTGGCTTATATAACAGAAGCCACACCTCTATTACGTCCACAACTGTTCAGACCGCTCTCTCTGCAAGTTTACCCTTCTCTCTATCAACGTCTTCGTCATGGTGGTAAGATCATTTTGCTTCTGAGGGGATACCACTCTAACATTTGCTATGCAGTATATAATACACCCAAGTTTAGGTTTATAGCCGTTCTTACCAAGAGCGTTTATGACATTATATGCACTGGAATCGAACGCTAGGGAATTGAGCTCCATATGTCATCGTGCTTGGAACTCACGCATGCACGGTGCACCTCAAACACACCCATGGTATATATAACAGCAGCCACACCTCCACATCCACAGCTGTTCATACCGCTCTGTTTGTAACTTTACCCTTCTCTCTTCCTATCAACGTTTTCGTCATGGTGGTAAAATAATTTTACTTCTTAAGGATTTCCACTCTACGATTGGCTCTATACTATACTCAATTGGAGGTCTTTATTAGTGCATAGTATTTCTATGGGTATGCAGGAGACAAAAGCCAAAGCTGCTTGTAACAAGCGTCCCCCTCAAAGTTGAAAGGGTGAAAAAGAGCCCAATTCATGGTACAGTACACTCTAGAGTCATAATGTCTGGACCCACGGAGCTTGAAGCAGTTTCAATCATAGAATGAGGGAAAGAGTTCCAAAGCTAACTTGGTGAGTAGACTAAACACTGGGAAAATCGGTTCTATGTGCATGAAAATGACAAAAGGCAAAGCTGCCTTTGACAAGTGTCTCCCTAAAAGTAATATATAACATTGTCAAATAATTGAGTCATAACCTTCAAAGAATGAAAGCAGGTTTGTGCGTTTTACACATTATCACACAGTAAAGCCGGTATCACACAAGGGCTTTTTCACTCAACATTTATCCACAACACTGGTCTGGCAGCTTATGAGGTCAACATTTAAAATATTTCGGTTTCTTACATTCATCTATCACCAGTCTAGTTTCCGATACCAGTGCAAAATATTCCAGAGATGTTGCCAGACAAATGTTGATCATCGAATGTTAACTATAAAAGCTCTCGTGTGATACCGGCTTTACTGATGAAACAATATTGTACAGGCAACCCGGTCTCCCTATCGTTCGAACCACCGCAAGTCACTGGCGGAACGAGTGAGCTATGTGTCCCTCTGGCAGGCAGGCCACTCCATGCTATCCATCGCCAGGGTCAGCGGCGTCAGCGTCAACACCGTCAGGAGGTGGATCAGGCGCTGGAGGAGAGAGGGCAACGCTACACTGTTCACGAGGCTGCCACTCACGGATAATTCTGTCTATAAATTCCTTGAAGAGCAGAAACTACTATTGACGTACCGCCGTTATGTGACTCTCTACTATAATTTGTACTGTACTACCAGGTGTAGTTAATTACCATAAAAACCAATACCAGGTGTAGTTATTAACTATAGACACTACTATTGAGGTATCGCCGTTATGTGACTCTACTATTGTCTGTACGGTACCACCAGGTGTAGTTATTTACTATAGAAACTACTATTGACGTATCGCCATTCTGTTACTCACTACTATATTCTGTACCACCAGGTGTAGTTATTTACTATATAAACTACTATTGACGCATCGCCGTTATTTTAATTTCTACTATGGATTGTACAGTACCAGCAGGTGTAGTTATATATTATAGAACACTCACTTCTGGTAACCGTGGGGTCTTTAGTGCACCCGAATACCTATACAACCTAAATACCCTCATCACTTGTAACACATACACTCATAAATACCCAACATATCATACTACGACCAACTCTTACAAGCATTCATTATTTCCACGAACCATGAGCGATTGGATCAGTCTCTCACACAATAATATTAGCTATTCTACAAAATACACATTCAAGAACAGAATAAACAAACAATTTACCACCTAAGCTTGCATACAAACAACGAATAGTTAATCGATTCATTTAGCTCTCCTAACCCTGCATGCTACCCCCCCCCCCTACCCCTCCTTCTCCTCTGTGTCCTTAAATGTGTGATATGCACTAAAACCACTCAGACAGGGCTCTACACTTTAACCCCTTCTTTACCGGTGACGTCGCTTCAATTTTAATCTAGCTATAGTTCGACGATTTTATGCAGCTTAAATAGGATCTGTGGCAGTAAAAAAGGTCAAGTGAGATAGTTTGAAGCCTGATAAATGCTGGAGATCCTATATCAACTGAATCAATTCATCTAATAATAGCCAGAATAAAGTTAAAAGGACAGCACCGGTACGATAAGGGTTACTAAACGAGATCGAGAATATTGGGAGGTGGATCAGTCGGTGGAGAATATAAGACAATGTACACTCGTTGTTATAGATTTTTGAACACCACCTAATGGTAAAAACATAATGGTCAGCATTAACTATGAGGACTAATTTTTGTTCTGTTTTCTGGCTATTTGTTGATGATTTTATTTAGATTAAGAAGGGTATATGGGAATCAGGTTTAATTTCGATATCATTCCCACAGATTCTTCCTAAATTGTATAAAATCGTCTCATGATAGCCAGAATAAACTGTCAAAATTCGTCATAATCTTCTAAGGGTAAATTTGTGAACCGCAGTAATCATATGTTTGTGGCACCAGCAGTTTATCAAAATATGTCGTTTATGTACCATCAATAAGGGGAATTGGTTGGCTTTTCTGGACCCCACCCTCCCTCATGTTAAGCCCCACTTCTCATGAGATTTTAAGACGTTCGCCCATTTTATTTGGCGATTTTAAGACCTTTCACCCCATTAGTTGTCAATATAAAGACCTTTCGCGCAAAATTCAGGTGTCCTTTCTTTCCTGGTGAGCGATTGCGAGCCTGTAATATAGTAGTAACCGACCTCCGTCCGGGACATTTTTCTATCGAAAATTGTACAAACTTATCTTGAAGGGGGACTTGGGGATGTTATAATAATGTTGATTGAGGTCTAGGGAGGAAACTAAGTAAATTAAACAATAATAATTATATAAGCAAATACATACGCCAATTCCCCCTTAAGCCTCTGTAAATTTGTCACATATTTTCGACCATGGCAGTATGTAGTAAGTCGTTACAGAGGGATCACATTATCTTGACAACAGAGGGATCACATTATCTTGACAACAGAGGGATCACATTATCTTGACAACATTCATATTATTACCAACCCTTTATTAAAATCAAGATACATCATTAGGATATTGCCACAAATACATCTGGTGGTAATGTATTTATTATTGCTATGTATTTGTAAGCGCAATTACTAATGAAGGGTTTAATCAATAGTAAATATATGAAGGGTTTAATGAAGGGTTTAATCAATAGTAAATATATGAAGGGTTTAATGAAGGGTTTAATCAATAGTAAATATATGCATATACTGTACATACATATATTATGTATATATATATATTGAAAGCCTATATATTACATGTAACCAAAATGTACTGTAAGTAGAGTATGTACGTATTTTAAGTTATTATTTATATTACATTATATTTTAATAAGTGTTTTATTTATTCCAAAGTAAATTTAATTCAGTTACTATAAGATATTAGTTATGCAAACATTATATGCATAGCAGCATAAGAGGATACTATATAATACACACACTCTATAGTAAATCATGGGTATGAGAAAGGTATATAGAATCATTAGGTCTATTGATAATGATTTACCATAATATTTTTGCAATAGAAACGTTTATTGCTATTAACCCTTTCCGCACAATGACGCATTTTTACCTTTGATTCTTCCTAAAATTGAACGATGTTATGCAGCTTAGGAAGGAGCTATGTTATTCAGAGGGTTTATTGATCTCGTATTTACCTTTCTTGAGTTCTAATGGTAGATCATGAGCTAAAACAAAATCGTATAACGGTAACCAGATTAGATGAAAATTACGCCATCGTGCTGAAGGGGTTGAGGATAGATTTCCACTTAAAATCTATTTGTTTTTCTGTACCCTTTCTCCCTCACGTTTAGCCCCATTGTTTTTCAGATTTTATGAAGTTTGCCTTATTAGTTTGGCGATTACAAGAACTTTCGCCCCATTTCTGTCAATGTTAAGACCTTGCGTGCCAGTTAGGTGTCGATATTTTCCTGGCGAGCGAATGCGAACCTGTAATTTAGGAGTAACCGGCCTTCGGCCGGGACATTTTTGTACCAAAAAATGTAAAACATTATCTTGAAAGGGGGTCTAAGGGGTGTAATTTTAAGCTTGATGGAGGTCTAGGAAATAAACTGAAAACCTCCCCTTAATATACCTACATAAGTAAATATTGTTTTGGGCACAATCGTTACCCGTTTCATGCCTACTTCAAACCCATAATGTCTGACCATGTTTGTTGGTCCAATTATGTATTCATATTATATTTCAATGGCAAATGGGGTTCAACATTATCAATATACATTTGTAACCCCTTCCGTAGCGGCAACGTCTTTTTTATTTGATTTCAGTTAGGTACGAGTACCAATGCAGACGCATTTTTACATATTTTGTTTTTTTACGAGTTGCTTCCGCTTGCCTATAAGAGATAGGAAATTGAGGGTAAGGGGGATAAATAGCAAAAAGCTTATATTTTCACCAGGCACTAACATTTTTACTTTATATCATATTATGTAGGAGAGAGAAGATAAATAAGAGATGCGTCCCCTTAGGGCAGCAAAATCCTAAGGGGACGCCCCTGGTCCTAAGGAGACGCAGGTATGTTTAAAACACAAAAACACACATAAAATGATATAAGTACTTACCTCATGGGTACCAGAAACAAAGCAAAGCAATAAAACGGACTGACATAGGCCTTATAATATATATTATTGAGAGACATAAAATATTACTAAACATACTAATCGCCAACCCGGGCATAGTTGGGGAAAATAGGGATAGGAAAAGGGCGGTGGGCTAGGAAATATAGACATTTTTTTCATCACAAGGCTGACAGGGCCCACACAAACATTTAACTGGCCCACCATTCATGCATCTATCTACTTATCCTATGCCTGCCTTTAGACGATTTTATAAAGCTTAGGGAGGTTATATAGTGCAGCAGATAGGTGGAAGAATTGTGTGTTTCATGATACAAGTGTCAAAATTGGCACACACCATAATAAACACAGTCTAATAAAAATTAGTTATAGGGCCATCACAGGTTTAGCCTATGTTGGCTTTGGCAGCCCCTTTTCAATTAATCTCCATTAGAGTACTGGAACACAGATATTTACCCCAAACTGTATACTGTGGTAGAGACGTCAAACTAGTCTCAAATGACTCGTCCGGGCAAGGGAAACAACTTATATTCAGAGAATGTTTGGCTAATGTTGACCGTTTGACTTGTACTGGTCCATGAAGTTTATTATCATGCTACAAATTGGTAAGAATTGTTGCCAATTGCCACTAATTTGTTGAACTACAGGGACCAGTACAAGTCAAATGGACAACTTTTTTATAAACATTGTCTGAACATTTATTGTTTCCCTTGTTCAGACGAGTCATCTGAGACTAGTTTGACATCTCTACCACAGTATACAGTTTGGCGTAAATATCGGTGTTTCAGTACTCTTATGGAGATTAATTGAAAAGGGGCTGCCAAAGCCAACATAGGCTAAACCTGTGATGGCCCTATAGCTAATTTTGATTATACTGAGTTTATTTTTGTGTGTGCCAATTTTGACACTTGTATCAAGAAACACACAATTCCCACATATGTTTCACATATGTGCCCCACTACTATGGTAGGTAAAAGGATTAACTGAGATAGTCTGTAGCCTTTTGATTGGTAAACATCCTTCCTTAGCTAAATATAATCGTCTAATAGTTGCTATATGTAATGAAAAGGACGTCGCCGGTAGTGAATGGGTTAAGGGTATTTTATTACGGATACCTTAACACTTTGAAGAGTATGACGCATTTTGAAGGATTATTATGACTATCATTAGACGGTTTCATACAATTTAGGAAGGTCTGTGGGAATTGTAAGGATAAAGACTATCTCAATTAACCCTCTGACTTCCATATCAACTTCCTAATCTGAATAAATTCGTCTAATAAGAGCTAGAAACAGGTAATAAATGAGACATCGGATTTTCTATATGTTGAGGGAGGTGACCTGCTTTTTTTCTCTCCTTTTCTCTCTTAGGCCTATTCTGGCTTGTATCCATCCGGCCCCATTCAGCCTACTGTTTTAAGACGTTTATCCCCATCCAGGTGTCGATTTCTTCCTGGTGAGCGATAGCGAGCCAGCAATATATGAAGAAATTCGGCTTCGCCGGAGAAATTTTTCTATCGAAAAATTTACAAATTTAGCTTGCTGTCAAAAACATGTTTTTAACCCTCTCCGACATATGACGTGATTTTCAGCCTATTAGGGATCCTTTAAAGCCTTTGTTACCTTCAGGGGTATTTAGAAACCTTTAGTTTAGTTACTTCAACCTCTGCAGTTGTCTTTGAGTTAGCTGTGGGCAGAAAACTAATTTTGGAGAGGTAATTATAAGAGTGAGAGAACTATTTCTTATTGCTAATCTGGTAACCTCTGCGTCATATGAGTCTGAAGGGGTTAAATTTGCTGGCTCGCTACCACTCGCCAGGAAAAAATCAACACCTGGATGGGGATAAACGTCTTAAAATAGTAGGCTGAATGGGGCCGAATGGATACAAGCCAGAGAAAGGGAGGAAAGGAGAAGAAAAAAAAAGCAGGTGACCCCCCTTAATTTTCCTGTCATAGCCATATTACGTGACGGTGTTTTCTCTCCAGATGATGATACCCGCTGGCAGAGACGTCCTTCCTCTTCTTCTCTTACTCTTCTTTGGCTTGCCTTCTGTGGGGAACTCGTATTTTATTTCAGGTAAAGTAGTTATTCAATTAAGGGGGTCACCTGTTTTTGTTTCTCTCCTTTTCTCTCTTTATCTGGCTTGTATCTATTCGGCACCATTCACACTACTGTTTGAAGACGTTTACCCCAATCCAGGAGTCAATATTTTCCTGGCGAGCGGTAGCAAGCCAGCATATACAGTATACATTTTTGTTTTGACAGCAAGATAAATTTGTACATTTTTCGATAGAAAAATTTCTCCGGCGAAGCCGGATTTCTCCATACAATGATGGCTCGTAATAGCTCGCCAGGAAGAAATCGACACCTAAAAGGGGATAAACGTCTTAACAGTTAGCTGAATGGGGCCGAATTG